>OU452220.1:18899275-19029647 GCA_911728455.2 Marthasterias glacialis
ATCATCATCATCAATCATCATCATCAGTCATCATCAATCATCATCAATCATCATCAATCATCATCATCAATCATCATCATCAATCATCATCATCAATCATCATCATCAATCATCATCATCAATCATCATCATCAATCATCATCATCAATCATCATCATCAATCATCATCATCAATCATCATCATCAATCATCATCATCAATCATCATCATCAATCATCATCATCATCATCAATCATCATCAATCATCATCATCATCATCATCATCAATCATCATCAATCATCATCATCAATCATCATCATCATCAATCATCATCATCAATCATCAATCATCATCAATCATCATCAATCATCATCAATCATCATCAATCATCATCAATCATCATCAATCATCATCAATCATCATCAATCATCATCAATCATCATCAATCATAATCATTATCTCATCATCAATCATAATCATAACGACATAATGGGCAAATGTCATCTTGGGTAACTCCTATTTTAAACAGTTTGTCCTTGGTAGGAATAATCCTATGCATTAAGCGAAACCAAAGGTCTCTATCCTCGTTGTCAATGAGTTTTTTGGGTTTTTTTGTCCATACGTTGTCCCACACAAAATCCGCATCAAGATTAAAAAAACAAAGACCATTTGGTTTCAGCTACTGGCACAGCATGATTCATTCCTGACAAGTTTTTATACAACATTTTACTACTTTGATCCTTCAAAGGAATGTATTCATCCTGTTCGTGAAAGTCTTTGATTTCAAGTCTTCTGCTGACAAGATTAGCTGGCCCTTGTCTGTTTTCGGATAATAAACTAGGATGAATACATCTCTTCAGACCTGCCCTTATTCTACCTGCATTGATCAGTCTAAGACTGCACGCTTCAGCAATTACTTTCAAAGGCTTCAATTTTCCATTGCACCAAACATGACGTAATCTCGTCATACCCTTAGATTTCAGCACTTTACTGTCAAGTTCTTTTTGTTCGTTAGAGGTAATGAGACAGTTCTTCCATAAAGGCAGGTCCTGAGCTTCAAGAAAACAAGAGATATTAGCATTAATTTTACCATCAGCATTTTTGAAAGCACATAAAACATCTTGGTAAAACATAGTGGTCTGTGTAGCAAGATCAGGATTATTAAAAATATACCATTCATGGTCTAAAATACCACTAGCCTGATTGATCCAGTAATTGAAACATATGCGCCATTTTCCATTATTATCGTTGTATTTGGAAAGCCATTTCAACTTCAGGCTACTCAGTTTCAATTTGATGTCTAAGACACCTGTACCACCTTGGTCAGTTTTGTTTCTGAGAACATCTCTTTTAATTTTGTCTGGCTTGCCGTTCCAAAAGAAATCCCAAATAATGGCATCAATTTCTTTGATAAGATCATCCGGGCACGATATTACAGATCCCAGGTAAGTGACACTTTCCCCCATCAAAGTGTTGATAATGACTGTTTTACCTTTAAAGGTCAAATTACGACTTTTCCATCTGTTCATTGTGTGCCTAAATTGGGTTTTGTTCGGTGGGAGGACACGATAACGCAGGGGAGCACCCCCGGGATTTGATGACGTGACGGGGCATTGGCTGAGCAGGAATGCAGCAACGCATGAATGACTTCTTCCAGTGCATTGACGCATAGCATGGTATATAAGTTTTAGATGCGCTACACTAATCAGTTCAGGCCGTTACTTGCACCGCTGGTTTACACTCCGGTAAAGTTCTAACGTTAACTTCCATCACATTATTTTATACATAATTTTTATTATATATTTTTTTTTTGGCTGGTTTTTCTTGTGATTTTGTCGTCCTTTCATAGGCTTGCCAAATGGTGGTTCATGTTACGCCTGCAAGATGCCAGGTCATTGGGCGAGAGAGTGCCCCTACTTCTCAGGGTCCGTTTCCTCCAGAGCTAGGCCAACAGCACACGCCTCACCAGTCTATGGGTACAACAATGTCCACTCCAGAGGATTCCCTTGGCAGGTTCCGGTTGCCCAAAGAGCACTACCATCCCTCATCCCGGCCGTCGTATCAGCACCCATCAACCGAGCAGGAGGAGTTAATGTCACGACAGCAGATGCCACCACTTAATCCCACTCACCTTGAAGAAAAGTTCAAAGACGTCTTAGAGGTACGATGCAAATACGAGTCATTCGAATTAAATGAGTTGCAAACCGACAAGATCAATGTTAAAGGGAGGTTGAGAGAACACTTGCAGTTTTGGAGAAAAATTGGTGCCTCAGAAATGATATTGTCAGTTATAAATCATGGTTATAGAATTCCATTTATTGCAATGCCCCCTCCAATGAGATTCCGTAACAACAAATCCGCATTAAAAGAACAATCCTTCGTATCAGAATCGATTCTTGAATTGCTACAGTCTGGTAGAATAACAGAAAAGTTAGAGTCATCGTATATAGTTAGTCCACTTTCAGTAGCCTGCCAAACCTCAAACAAAAAGAGATTGATTCTAGATTTAAACATTTTGAACAAATTTGTCAACAAGGTACATTTTAAGTTGGATGATTGGAAGATTGGCCTCCAGTTTATGTCAAAGAATGCACACATTATTACTTTTGACTTAAAATCCGGCTATCATCACATAGACATTGCTGCAGAATATCAACAGTATCTGGGATTTTCATGGGAGATGAATGGAATAACCAGATATTTTGAATTCAGTGTCCTACCTTTTGGTCTTGCATCAGCCCCGTATCTGTTCACAAAGGTTATGAGGCCCCTGGTAACTCACTGGCGATCTGCTGGAATCCTTATAGCGGTTTACTTACATGACGGATTTTGTGTCATCCCAAGCACAGATAATGGCGAGAAATTTAATCTGGAAAAAGCCAAAAATGTCTCCAGACACATAAGAGTTGATTTGTTGCGAGCTGGTATGATTTATAATATCCAGAAGAGTAACTGGTATCCCTCGTTTTCTACCGAATGGTTAGGTATGATATGGGACACAGTAGCTGGTACTTTGCAAGTCCTACAAAGACATAAAGACGAGATTATACAATCAATATCTGTGGTTCAGCAACCGGGTACCATTACTGTTAGACAATTACATTCATTTGTAGGGTAAATCATTTCCCTCAGTCCAGTATGTGGTAGTATCACTCGATTAATGACTAGGCATTGTCAAATTGAAGTTGCTAAAGCCGCTCACGAAGATAACCGCATAGAATTAGATCAATTTTGTGACTCGGAGATACAGTTTTGGAAAGATCATGTATCACAATTGAATGTAAGATCTGTGTTTGCAACTGAGAACATTACCAAAATTTCCTGCTGTGATGCCAGTTCAGTGGGGTCTGGTGCAATCATATGTAACGATCCACATACTGCTGACAAATTATGGACCGAAATTGAGGCTAAGCAGAGTTCAACTTGCCGTGAATTGGACTCCATACATTTTGCAATTTGTTCCTTTCTGCCAATAATTTCCAACTCCCAATTAAAACTCTTCACCGACAGCCAATCCGCCGCTCACATTGTCGAATCAGGGAGCATGAAAGTAGAACTGCAGAAAATAGCAGTGGATATCTTTAACACATGTTTGAGTAACGATATTCGACTAGATGTGCAATGGATCCCTAGAAACCAAAACGAAGAAGCGGACTTTGTCAGTAGATTAATAGACACAGACGATTGGGGAATATCACACCAACTGCTGCATACAATGAATAAATTATGGGGTCCATTTACTGTCGAATGTTTCGCATGTTACTACAATGCAAAACTACCCCGTTTTTTCTCCCGATTTTGGAACCCAGGAACAGCGGCTGTAGATGCCTTTGCTCAGAATTGGTCCAATGAAAACTGTCTAATGGTACCGCCCATTGTTCTCATTCCAAGTGTGCTCAGACATCTATATTGGTGTAAGGGAAAGGGAGCTTTGGTATTTCCCTGGTGGCCATCTTCCTCCTTTTGGCCATTACTCTGGTCATGTTATAGAGTTTGGATCAAAGCATGTTTTACAGTAGAAGGGTCGAAGGTACTACAGCTCGGTAGAAATAAAAACTCCATTTTCGGGCCTGTCACCTTCCATGGTAATATTGGTGTGATTTACATTGATTGTACGAATGCAAGTAAAGATGAGATCATTTAATTCAAAATTTTGTTTTCCTTTTTTTTTTTCTTCTTTTTTTTGCACTAGATAATTTGCAAACAAAGATATTGGAACGGATTTCCAAAGGAATTCGAGAGATTCAAGGATGCAATGTTTCACGCACTTTTGTTGTGCAAGGCAGAGGGAACTATCAATGGGTATCTCTATAGATGCAGACATTTCCTTTCATGGTTGACGGATATGAATATTCCTCTTATTCTGCCTGTCCGTGGTGAGATGGTCGCTGCATATATAGTTGATGTAAGTAGAGGTATGAAATCTGATAGTTCACTTAATACTGCTGCAGCGGCTCTAAAATGGCTTCATTCACTGGTTAACTCAAACCCTAATCCAGTAGATTCACCAGTAGTACAACATATTATAATTGCACAAAAGAAAAAATTGCATAAGCATCCGGATCCCAAGGAACCAATCTCATTACACACGGTTAAAATGATTGTCGATGAATTTGGAAAACCTGATAGTTCCTTGATGCAGCTATGGACAGCCTGTTACGTTTCACTGAAGTTTACCTTGTTATTTAGACACGACGAAATGGTTCAAATGAAGGCCAGCCATATCAAAGAATTGCCTGGAGACAAAGGTTTGGAAATCTTCATTCCTCGGTCCAAAACGGATATATTTAGACAAGGCTCGACATCCTTCATTGCCAATAATAAAGAGGATTACTCTCCAGTTTAATTACTGCGCAGATACATGGAAAAATGTAACTTGCAAATTGGACAGGATGATTTTCTCTTCACAGCTTTGTCATACCAGTCCAATACCAGATCGTATAAACCAATTGCAAAGAGACCCCTCAGCTATACTAGGTGCAGGGAATTGTTTTTAGAGGCATTGAAGCAGGTAGGGGTAGAAAATCCCCCAAATACGGGCTCCACAGTATGAGATCAGGAGGGGCGTCGCACTTGGCAAATAAAGGTGTATCAGAGGAATTGCTTATGGAACATGGCCGTTGGAAAACAAAAAATGCAAAGAACAGATATGTGAAAAGAGATCTGTCACGTAGATTAGAAGTAGCAAAAGTACTGTTGAAATAATAAAATATTGAGCGATAACGCTCCCTGTTGTTATTATGTATTAGTTGGTAGAGAAAGGATTGAGCTTCTCAGAAATGTAAAAATGAGTACAAGATGTGAAGTGACACCAATTGTGTAATAGTAACTGAATAGCTTCGACAATGAATACACAAAGAATTGTATCTCATATATACTTCCCCTATGTGGTAACAGTGACAGTGATAAATGTACGAAGTACATGATGGACAGATGTCCGAGCCTAAAGGGCATTGCTCTAAAGTAGAGCGCTGATGCGGTTGTCTATACTAACCATACTAAATTTACTAACAATAAAATAACAGCATAATACAAGTAAAATTAAACTTATTAAGTGTAACCAATCGGTCAAAGGCGGCCGCTTCCCATGCTATGAATAATAAAACTTATACGAATTCAGAGTTGTTGTATCTGTCTGCTTTGTTGTGTCGTCCAATAGAATGAAACTGTTTTTCATGCGTATGAGCGAAGCAAAGGAGCATGAAATTTTATTTATCCTAGGGCGTCATCTATCTGCATGGGATACTTCATTGCCAAAATTAATACCTAAGATCTTAATTTTATCTGACACCCATTTGAATCCACAGGGAGAGTCCGATCTGATCTTCCATATGCCTAACCAAAGACCAATTGATTTCGTGTTATTCACTTTTGATCCTGAACCTTCACAATAGGTAGCCATTAATTCACGAAGAATATCAAAGTCTTGATTTCTTTTTACAAAAACAGTCAAATCATCCGCATGCTGAATAACTTTGAAACTTTCAATCGTATCAGGAAATCTTATGCCCTCAAGATCAGGATGTTTTAAGATCAGATTAGAAAGTCCCTCTGCACATATGGCATACAACAGAGGTGATAATGGGCACCCCTGCCGAATACCTCTCTTAATGGCTATTGGTGAACCAATAAAGTTGTTAACAATCATTTGACTCATGGGATTGGAATACAATATCTTGCACCAACGAATCAAACCTGCAGGAAGGCCCATTTTCTCCATAATTGAATACATGTAATCCCATTCAATGCGATCAAACGCTTTCTCTTGATCAATGCTTACTAGACCAGCTTCGACATTATTTAAGTTGATGAAATCAACACAATCTCTCAAAATGGTCAAATTGTTGTGAATATTTCTACCTGGAACCCCACAGGTCTGGTTTTCACCAACTATGATAGGCATAACCTTTTTCATTCTGATCGTAATAACTTTGGAAATGAGCTTATAATCAACGGTAAGTAAACTTATAGGCCTCTAATTTTTCAGATCTTCTTTGCAACCTCTGTTCTTGTAAATCAATCTGATTAAGGCAGTGTTCATTGATCTGGACAAGGACATGTTTTGTTTGCATTCTTGAAACAATTCAATTAAATCCTGTTTAAGAATGTCCAAATGAGTACGATAAAACTCGACAGTCAGACCATCTATGCCTGGAGATTTATCAGATTTCATTTGATAAAGCCCATTTCTCAGTTCGTTTTCATCAATATCCTTTTCCAGATCATGAACAATATCTTCACCAAAAGATTCTGTGTGAATAACATCAAGGATCTTACACAACTGAGTTTTGTTTATACCTTCTGTATCATACAATTCAGCATAGAAATCATTAACACATTTCATCATGGTGCTAGGTAATCACCATTTTTATTCTGCAATTTGATTATTCTTTTGTGTTGCATTTGTTGATTTTCCAGATTGAGAAAATATTTGCTTGCCTTCTCACCCACTCTCTCTTTTCAAATTGCTTGAGATTGGATTCAATTTGGTGAAGAACATCTTGATCAATATCACCATGGCTGTTAATCAAAACATCGTAGCGTTTTTGCAAGCGTTGCTTTTCCTGTTTAGCAAAATGAGCTTTTTCACGTCCAAAATCTTGAATAATCTCCTTGAGTTTGTTCTTACCCATTTCCCACCAGGTGGAAATGCAATCATAGACACCCTATTTTGTTTTCCAAAAAGTCAAAAAGTTCTGAATTCTAAAAAAGCAATCTTTGTCATTCAAGAGTTTATTATTGCATATCCACCTACCTGGACCATGAGGAGTATTAATATCATTCAATTTGAAACTGACTACTTGATGATCAGTTAAACCAGTTGAATTGTTCCGAGCCTCGCCCAGTCTGTTAAGCAAACTAGAGGACATAAACATGTAATCAATGCGACTGGACTTATTAACCACTTTGTTAAAATGGGTATACCCTGGTTTATCTGGGTAAACAGTACTCCAAACATCAATAAAATCTTTTTCTTGAAGAATATTTCTTATAACAGATTTACTTGTATCCTTGACAACATGATTGTCTAAGTTGCAATTGAAATCACCATCTACAATCCACTTTTGATTTTCATTGATACGATCAGCTATTTTCCTAAGATATCCAACTCTAGGATAAATAAGATTTGGCACATAAACAGAGGCAATGGAAATGAGTTCATCATTCCAAGTAATATCACCTTTGATACATCTTCCTTCATGGTCTTTCTCTATATTGGTCAAGTGTAAACCACACTTATTAGATATAATGAGTGCGACTCCCTTGGAATTTCTACATCCATGACTGAAATGTATCTCCCCTTGCCACTGTCTACTCCAAAAACTTTCATCCTCATATTCACTGTGAGTTTCCTGCATACAAACAATACTATATTTGCTACGCAGTAAAAAATCAAACAGGATTTCTCGTTTTTGGTTACCCCTTAAACCATTGACATTAATTGAAGCTATTGATAGCACACTAAGGAAACTCACAATGAAAAATAAAACATTCATTGGACAACTGTCGGAAAAAAGATCGCATACTCACTAAAAACTGTCGTATTAAGTGTTTCTGATGCCCCTTCCTCTTCCTCTAGAAGTAGACGAGCCTTGGACACTCTTCGGGTTGCTTCTTTCCGTGGCAATTGCTCCAGTACCGCGTTTCTTACGGAAACGCTGAACACCCCTTCTCGTATAAGGGACAAAGTCATCAGAATACAGGTCGTGACACATGTCCTGTTCACCACAATCACCATCATCACAGTCACCATCTTTATCACCATGTGAAGCATCTCTTTCCATATCATCTTCTTTGTCAGAGCTGTCTTTTGCTAGTTTCTTCTCAGTAGGGTCGCTTCGTTCCTCATCAGCCTTGCGTTTACGGTTTGCTTTCATCACAGCCTCATCCCAGAAGGAAGGAAGTATTCTTACTTTGTTCGATTTCTGTTTGTTGCTTTCTGAAGCTTGTTTGCCATTTTTCTGTCCACTCTGTTTATTCTGTTGTTCCATCTGTGCCTGTCTTTGTTTATGGTGATCTTTGTTACCCCTTTTGGTGTGTTGCTCACACATCCTCAGGGCGGGCTACGGTGACAACCTCGAGGGATCACATTTAGCCGATATCATGTCTCAGAAAAACTTTGAATGGGGTCCTGAACTTACGGACTCTCAAATTGAGACCATAAAGCGAATAGAAACCGAAGCGTCGCCACAAAATGTCGAATGGAGCCCGGATTTTTACGAGTCAAGTTCGAGAAATAGATGCAATGGAGACTGCCGCGCTCCAAGAGGTAATTTGAATGTTATCCCGTCCCCGTATAAACTGACACCCGTTCTCTTAAAGAGCAACAGAATAAAAATGATACTTATGGTTTTGTTTTTGTCGGTTACCACAGGTTAACCCCCACGAGGAGGCATTCGCCGGAGTCGACCCGTCGTCCTGGTCAGATACCCCGTCAGAAACACCGGAGCTAGAGAGAGTAGATACATCCCCGCAGCCCGGCTGTTCGCATTGGCCCGACAAAACATCACCCAAAGAAGACAATACCACTAACAGACCACGGGGAAAAAGACTTAGAGCATCGGATCAGAAGGAACTATCCACCCGGGGTGAGAAGAGAAAGTCCCACAGTAATAAGTCTTCTTTGGGAGTAACTAAAAAATTAAAGAACAGTGTTACTAATACTCGATTTAGCTGTGATACCTGTGGAAAATCATACACAACAAGATCTAATTTGAAACGCCACAAGGAAGTTCATTTTGGGTTCAAGGGTGAATGTCCGACATGTAGAAAAACATTCAACAATTCACACAGTTTAAAACAACATATTAAGCGACACGACTCTCGCCCTCGTAAGAATAATGAGCATACTTTACAACCCGTGCCGGCTCAAGGCGCTGGTCTAACGCCGAAGATCCAATTGCATTTCCACTTCCCCAGAATGATGATGACAGAGACGATGAGATGTTTTCTCTTTATCGTCGAAATTGGAGTAGTATTAGAACCCATTATACGTATGATCGACAGATCCAAGACGTGTACAATTTAAGATTGGGACCTTCCTTTCCATCAGAAGAGTCAATCGGGGGTGCGGAACCACCTCTTGTTGGAGAAGGGTTAACCAGTGGGGTGTCACTAGATCAGGTGTTAAGGGGTATTTTTTCGACCTTTACATGTAGAGTAAAACTGAACCTGTCGTTCGGGTTTGTTTTACGAAATACAGAGACGGGTGAATTGCGATACTTTCATTCTGGTGTTAACAACGCCTGTTTTTTAAGTCATCCTGTCACCATAGCTTCAGAACACGATTTTAAAAACTTCCTCCAAGACATACGTGACATGGACGTGTTACAACACGCCCTACATACACGTCCAGACACAAAGTGGGTGGTTGCCGATATCAGTAACATTACCATCTATGCAAATAAAATGCCCTCTGTTTACATAGGTGCACCACCGCAGCAACTACCCGACTACATCGCAAACAATAGCGGATTAAACAACCTAATCAAAAGTCGAAATTCTGGCGTGAGTTACCGAGATAACTTTTGTCTCTTTAGATGTCTTGCTCTAAAACAAGGGATTTCTTCAGACGCGTTAGAAACTCACAAAAAACACCTAGTTGACAGGTATGCGGAAGTAATGAAAAAATGCCCGGTAGAAGGTGTCTGCTTAGACGACCTGCCTCACTTTGAAGGAATATTCAAAGTGAATGTTAGAGTGTTCAGCCTCAATCGTGAAGAATCACTGGCAAACGAAGATGAAGAGGAGTTTAGAGTAATGGCCCGCCTGGTGCGGAGATCCCTGTGTAAACACAAAGAAACGATGGACGTTAACCTGTACGAATCTCACTTTTCGTACATAAAGGATATAAGCCACTACAGTCGAGTGTTTCCCTGCCCTAAATGCAAACAGGTGTTTAACAGACCAAACAACTTAAGAATTCACGTTGCGCGCTGCGACAAGGAGGTCAAACTTAAGTTTCCGGGTGGAGCCTATCGCCTGCCAGAATCTGCATTCGACGAGTTAGTGGAAGCGGGTATAGAGATCGAAGAGGATATGAGGTATTTCCCTTTTCGTGCCACCTATGATTTTGAAGTTTATTTCAAACCGGTAGAGACATATGACAATATGACAATATAAAGGGCCTCCAAGCGCAACACGAGTTACTGAGTGTCAGTTTCAACAGTAACATTCCTGGTTACGACACACCCGTTTGTCTCGTAACCGATGGGGATCCGGCTATTTTAGTGTCCGATATGGTAGACTGGTTATATAAGATGGGTGATGATGCATACTTTCTTATGTTAGGGAAGTTCGAGACGGTCTTCGAGCAGCTCGATAGACTAATACACCAACAAGAGGTCGAACTAACCCACGACCAACCCAATCCGCCTCCTCGTCAGGAGTCTGACGAGAATGATCGCCCACGACCTAAAACCAAGGCCGAAAAGCTTTAAAACAAATTGGACGACTATCTCCACAACCTACCCGTCCTGGGGTTCAATTCCGGAAAGTATGACGTGGACATCATCAAACGGTATTTGTACTACAAATTACAGAGGACTGAAAAAATACACATCATACGAAAATCTACCTCGTACATGTCCATCAGTACGGACAGACTACTATTCCTTGACATTTCCAATTACTTGGCACCCGGGTGCTCGTACGCAAAATTTTTGAAGGCGTACGAATGCTCTCAGACGAAGGGTTTTTTTCCCTACGAATGGGTTGACGATCTTAATAAGTTAGACCATCCCAAATTGCCTCCCCACGAGGCTTTTTACAGCAATCTCAAAGGGCAGAATATTACTGAAGAAGAGTATGCGTATTGTCAACGGGTCTGGCGAGAGGAGGGTCACACAACTTTTAGAGATTTCTTAATGTGGTATAATAATCTGGATGTTTCACCCTTTCTCGAAGCTGTTGAAAAAATGTTCAATTTCAGTTCAGTTCAGTTTATTTTCCACTTATTCCAAACAAGTATTACAGGATTTATAAGTGAATCAATCAAAAAACAATAAGTGGAGGAGGTCTCAAAAAAAGCAAAGCTTGTAAACCAGAGGCCCCCCTTAGAATTGTGTACTTACACATTAATGGCAATCACATTTGAATAATAATAATAGCAAAAGGAGTACACAATATTTAAGTTGTTACACATATAAATAAAGTTTACTACATATAGCGAGACAAGGGACAAATACAACAAGACAGCAACGAGAGGCTAAAAATTCTGATCAAGTATGTAGGTGGATACAAATAAGTAATTTAAAAATTTGGTGGGTCACTCTCGACTATATTTATTCACAAGCCAAAGTTTAAGTTGTTTCTTGAAAACGGACACGCTTTTGACTGATTTAAAATCATCACTTAGAGAATTCCACAATTTAGGACCCTGAAATGCTACACAATTAAAAGATTTAGAGAGGCGTACATAAGGAATATGAAAATCTTTAGCAGACCTGGTATGATGTGAATGTATTTGAGTATTTAAAGTAAACATATTTTGAAATGATTTTGGTACTTCATTTGCCATAAAGTGATACATGAAAGAACCAAGCTGGAGTAAATAGATATCTGAAACCTTTAGTGTTTTATGGTTGTAAAATAATGGATCCGAAGAACTACGAAAATGAACACCGTTTATAATTCTAAGGGTCTTCTTTTGTAAAACAAGGATTCTATTCAATAAATAGGCACTGGCCTTACCCCAGGCAAGTGTACCGTAGGATATATAAGGCAATACAAGAGCGTTATAAATATTGTAAAGAACATAAGATGGAAAACAATGCTTCAGTTTGTTGATAATTCCTATGTTTCTGGAAATCAGTTTGCATACATAATTAATGTGGTTACTCCAATTAAGTTTCTTATCAATAAATATGCCAAGAAATTTTATACAATCAATATGTTTGAGTGGCACATTATCATACAAAATATCACCTTGATAATTAATCTTTGAATCACTTAATAACATAAAATGTGTCTTGTTAACCCTGTACTGCCCAAAGGTAGAAAAACTCAAATGAAAATTATCAAACATGATTAAATAAATCCAAGGAGACCCTATTGTAAAAATTAACAAAAATTTTAATAACATAATTTTAATTAGTAATTAGGCAATGTATCATATATGATACATTGAGCAGTCGAGGCAATTTTTGCTTACACACCGATCCATTTTAGCCTATTTCCATATGGCATTGGATGCTCTGATGCTCGCGTGCGCGTTATCGCAGGCCTAACTCGCGTCATGCTGGCGTTCTGTACAGTTGCGTCAACATCATTGGACGGAGATGTCCTCGGTGTGTTGAATAATTTACGCAGGGCGTAAAAAGCATCCCAGTAAAGGCGGAGCACACTGGAACATGACATCCCAACTTGGATCGGTCTATAGAATCTTTACACATATAAATAATTAGTTATATTTGAAAGGATCCCAAACCATGGCATTGGGATGTTATATTGAGCGTTGGTTTTGCAAACTATTTCAAGTCATTCTCATGATTGTAAACTAATTAGCATAATTTTAAGCCCCGCCCGTTTTCCAACCCTGCCCATCTCAATCTTGTTTTCAGAGCACAGTACAAAGGAGAATTTTTTGCTGTTTTGAGAATAACTTATCTACATGTGTAATTGTTTTACATACAAGTAAATCACAAACTATTTCTCCTTTCATTTTATATCTCCCTTTCTCAGCCAACCCCCCCCCCCCGAATAAAAAAAAGAATATAAATAAATAGTAAAAAAAGAAAAAGAAAAAAAAACCCCACAAATATGACGGGGACGAAAACTAATTTGCCATTGGTATCATCTCACACTCTGCATGCTCAGAGTTACTTGTGGTATGAAAGGAAGCAGTTTCTGGTTTTGTTCAGGCAGAGGTGCACATTACACTTGATGCACTTGACAAATGAAAATACGCCAGCTGGGCAGAGCTTGCAGTGTTGCCTCGAGTTATCCCATGCTGGGAAATGGTTGAAGTTGTCCTTTTTCACATCTTCTGTGACACTCAGTGCAATTCTTTTGCGAGAAGGGGGCTGATGGGCAAGGATTGCTGCTTCATCAAGTGACGGCCGTCCTCGCCCCCGTGGTTTCTCCCTGCCAGCAGATATCAGTGAATGGGCACAGGAAGACTGAAAGTTCCGTAGTGGAAGTATTTTCTTGCGATCGGTGCCGATTTCTTTATGGTATCGTCGGTAGAGCATCCACGCATTTACCATTGACATGGCAATGGAATACCACCACAGATACATGTACCACCTACATGATCGCATCCCATACTTGTACATGTTGGTACACATATTGAGCAGATCTATACCCCCGATGAACTTGTTGTACTCATTGACGATTGAAGGTTTGTTGATTTCCACATGTTTTTTTTCTTTTTTGTCCCATCTCTTTGCTTTGCCGATGGGCTCTACACCAACATACGAGGAAACCAGGCTGACGACTTTGTTGTCAATCCATCTGACACAGACTGTGTTGGTGTGACGCTCGACCTGTTCCTCAATACTTCCCCGTCCTCGTTTCTTCAACACCTTATCTTCAGTTGCCTTGATGTTCTTTACTCTGTTCATCCTGACGGTTCCAATGTAAAGGATGTTCCGTTGTTTTAGTTTCTCAACTAGCGGGATACTTGTAAAGTAGTTGTCAGCATACACCTTGAAATTCATACCAGCTGGTAGTGTGTCAGTCAGCTTTATGACAACGGAGCTGCTCTTGCCAAGATCTGATGGATCTGAAGTACCGGTACCCCCTTGGTACACATCAAAATCATACAGAAAGCCTGTAGATCCAGAGCGTCCCCACATTTTGAATCCCCACTTACGTGGCTTGTTCAGCATATAAACTTTCAAATGGGATCGGCCTTTGAAAGGAACCATTATCTCATCGACTGACTGCGACTCTTCTGGTGGTACTTCCAAGAAGTTTTCCCGGAGTGCTTTCAGCCACGGTCTGATTTTCCACAGTTTGTCTTTTTTCACATCCTCAGAGGCCGTGTTGTTATCTGTGAAATGGATGACTCTGGCAAGCTTCTCAAATCTTGATCGAGACATGACATCAGCATTAGGATCGTATCTTGTTCCATTCTCCCAGTAGGTGCGAACATTGGGCATTTGGACGATGCCTATAAGTAGGTACATGCCGATGACTTGCTCAATCTCCTGTGGTGAAGTGTTGACTGCTCGGCCATCAAGTTCAACGCTATACTTGTTAGTCTCATCCGCAACCATCTGGAGCATATCATCAGTGATGAATTTCTTCAAGAAAGCATAGGGTGTACTATCTGTTGATGTACCTGTAGCGAACTCACGAACATCGGTGCTGCCACGAAACTGAACATCATCTGGGGCAATGAATGGAACGGACTGCCAGGAATAACTAGCCGGTAGAGTAAGAGATTTCCGCTGAAACCCAGCTAACGGGAGATCGTCAGATGAATCACTATCACTATCAGATGAGTTGGACAGGTCATCATCAAAGTCTACTTCGCAATCACGAGCACCAATCCCACCAGGAAAAGTCAAATCTGAATTGTCATCATCACTTTCAGACAACATATCGATGTCACTTTCATCCCCATTGTCAAGGAAGTCAAGCACATCTGTCACTGTTATCCTCGACCTTCCAGACATTCTTGCGTCAGAAACTATATAAAATCAGTAGGATCGAGGTCAAATATTACTCAATCAAAGACTGTTGAATCTGAATGAGAAAAGAAACAGACAAAAAATAAACATTTTGGGATTTACAAAGTTTCTTATTCAATATTGCAATCCAATGATAACAAAAATTATAACCATTGGTGGTACTCTATCAACTACAGTTATTATATTTTAGTTAATTTTTTGACATATTGCACAGAAAATTGATCAGTAACACACGGACTGTTTGCCATGACGACACGTGAAATGTGCAGTTTACGCATAATACACTGTACACTACATGTAAACAAACATGGCGGCAGTAGCGTCAGTGACGCGGACTTGTATGCTCAATGTATCCGATATGATACACCAATATTCAATTGACCCTAAACTTCGTCTATAATATGTTTAGATGACACTCTAATACAAAATTATTACTTTTATGTCATATGTACTCACCTTCAATGTGGAATTTCGTCTTCTTTTCAGCATATGAAACCGCAACCAAATTCATGTAAAATGCAAAGTTGAAAAAGCTCTTACGTAAACAGGATGCACACTTGCTTGCAACAGTCACAAGAGGGGGCTAGAACAATGTACCTTTTATGCAAAAACATGCATTGCGGTCTTTTTTTTTTTTAATAAAAAGGTTTAAAACTAGCGTATCATATATGATACACATGGCACTAATATTAAGGGATAATTTATTGGCTTTAACCCAGCTGGAGATATGACAAAGTTCAGAATTCACAGTATCAAAGAGTATGTCTACTTTACTATGGGAATAAAACAAATTAGAATCATCCGCAAACATAATAAATGAAAATTTTGTTGAGGCTTTAGGGAAATCATTAATATATATGGAGAAAAGAAGCGGACCTAAAAGAGAACCTTGAGGTACACCGCAAGATAGGTACTTAAGAGAGGAATTTACACCATCTATACAAACATATTGTTGCCTTTTGGCGAGATAATCCCTGAACCACTCCAAAGCAACACCTCTAATACCATAGTTGGCGAGTTTGGACAAAAGAATGGAATGATCTATGGTGTCAAATGCCTTGGAGAGGTCCAGGAAGACTCCCAAGGTATGAAGGGATTTTTCACGACCAGTAACATTTTTATCGACTAACTGTAAAATAGCGTGTGTGGTGGAGTGGTTCTCTCTAAAACCAAATTGAGAATCAGATAAAATATTATATTTGTCCAAAAACTGAGATGTTCGGGTATAAACAGCACACTCAAGTATTTTTGAAAAAGAACTAAGTATTGATATGGGGCGATAATTGTTTATTATTTGACTGTTACCTTTTTTAAAAACGGGCATAATCCTGGCAATTTTCATAGAGTCGGGCACAACTCCAGAGGTTAAAGATAAATTAATGATAAAAGTTAAAGGTTTACATATGGCGTGAAAAACTTGTTTAATGAGAGGGCAATTAATGAAATCATGACCAGAGCTTTTCTTATTGGGTAAATTGAAAACGATTGTAAAAAGTTCGCATTCAGTAAGTGGAGTAACAAAAATGGAATTAGGGTTTGGCTCCGGTAGAAAATCCTGAAAATTAGAATGACTATGGGGAATTTCATTGGCCAATTTGGGTCCTATGTTGACAAAAAAGGTGTTGAACTTCTCAGCAATAAGAATGGAATTGTCAACGATCAGGTTGTTGACGCGAATACTTGAAATTTGAGAATGGGACTTGCTTTTTAAAACGCTGTTAGTAACCTTCCAAGTATTCTTAATACTATTTTTTTCTTTCTCAAATTGCTGAGAGTAATATAATCGTTTGGCAGAACGCGAGATGGTAGTTAGAGAATTTCTGTAACTAATATAATTGGAACGATTACTTTCAGAAGGGGAGCGAAGAAATTTATGATAAAGCTTGTTTTTGTGGTTAATGGACTTGAGAAGAGCGGATGTTACCCAGGGTGACCTAGGTTGCGATTTCCTATTGCAGTGCTTCAATTTAACAAGCGGAACATTTGTGTCATATAAGGAAGTAAAAATATTCAAAAAAATATTGTAAGAGTCATTGGGGTCATTGCTGCTAAATACTGGGGACCAATCGGCTGAATTCAAAGCATTTTGGAATTGACGCAAATTATCGAACGACTGTTTACGAAAGTATTTAGGAGTTTGAGAATACATTCTGGAAATAAGAGGAAATGAAGTGAAAATAGGAAAATGATCAGAAATGTCACAAACTAAAATTCCAGAGTTGGGAAGGGGAAGAACATTTGTAAAAATGTTGTCAAGGAGAGTTGCTGAGGTATTGGTAATTCTGGTAGGTTTATCGATCAAAGGAAGACAAGAATTAGCTAATACTGTGTCTAAAAAATCTGGGATTGGCTGTGGTCAGTGTTGAGCAGATTAATATTAAAGTCACCTGAGATAAGACATGTTTTGTTCTCGGAAGTAATAAGATCTTGAACATTCTGAAAATTCAACATAAAATCTTCGAAAGAAGCTAAGGGGGGCTTATATACAACACCTAATATAATATTCTTACAATTGGGGATGTTGATTTCAACAAAAATCGATTCAAATGAATCAGTACAATACGACATATCTTGACGAACAACATACTGAAAATCTACAGAGATATATAATGCAACCCCTCCCCCCACTCTGTTCTCCCTGCTGATGGTCTCAAGATGATACCCAGGAATGGAATAAATACTAAAAGGCGAATTAGACTGCTTCAACCAGGTTTCAGTGAGACCAACAACAGAAAAATCAGAGTGAAGTTAGTCTAGATACGTGATAAATTGATCATAGTGTTTGGGAAGACTCCTAATATTCATATGAACAAAAGAAAACTCAGATGGATCATTGAGATTAAACGAATGATTAAGGGTGGTTTCTGTGAGATAATTACAAACAGTTTGAGTAAAATTAGTGTTGTTTGGATCCATCACAGTTTCTAGTATTGTGGGATTCACTGATGGTATGGACATAACTTGGATGGATACCCCACATTAACTAACCAAACATAGTTGCCATTTACTGCCTCGTTACATATACAACAGTGACAAGACACAGACATGACATACATACTGGATACAAATATGGAAAAAGGAAAAAAAGAAAAAGACCACGTGGCGTGATGCTACAAACGAGGAAAAAACGATTACAGAAAACTTATACCATTGATGGAAATCCGAACCAGCGTCCGACAAATGAATATTTATGTCATTTGTGACATGAAAGGTCAATTGCGTTACCCGAGGATCGAGTGAACGACAAATAAATGTAAATAACCAATTAAATAAGGATTGGATCGATTGGATCCAAGTCAAAATATTGAACCTACTTATCCAAATCTTCGACTATTTCTTTTTGTTGAGTTTCTTGAGGTCGTCTTTGCATCCGATAACGACTCGAGAGCCATCCTTCTGTATGATTTCGATCCTTCCGTCTTGTGACCAGATTTTGTGGGTCTCGGGGTGGGCCTTTGCGATCATGAGCCAGTTCTGGCGTTCCTTGGTCAAACTTTCATGGACATAGATATTGGAGCCTTTAAACTTCAATCTCAGGCGATAAAACGAGGCACGAGTGTTGTAGTCCACAAATTTGACGATCAGCAGTCTAGCTTGAGGTCGATCAGTTTTATCAAGGCGCGAACCGATCCTATGACAGCGATCAATGGAGTCTTGGCTGATCGTCAATCCAAGGTGCTGCTTGGCTGCCTCAATGACCCTTTTGTCGCTGTTTTCTGGCTGTGTTGATTCTGGAATGCCGTGCACAATCAGACAATTGCGCCTCGAATACTGTTCTTGGGCGTTGACCATGTCATGCAAACGGCGGACATCTTGCTCAAGCTGACCGATTCTAGCATCCCTGGATTGCAACTCCAACTGCAGAGCCTTGTGAATGTCACCGCTAATAATATCGGCAATCGCCTCGGTCAAGACAGGAATTAATACATCAAGAAGAGCCTTCGATCTCAGGGCCTCAGAAATGGCTGCAGTAAGCGCTGAGGAATCGACAGACGCCTGTTCACTCCCTTGGCCGGCCTCGCCCCGGTCGCCCGGCTCACTCGGTGAAGCGGTAGTACTGGCTTGTCTCCTCGGCATGGTCTCGGGACCCCAAAAATCATCGAAATTTCACTAAAGACAAAAGAATCCAGTCGTCGAAGAATGCAGGATTCGTTAATATTGTTGCTCAGATGTTTGACTTGGTTTGGTTCGACATAAAAGTGGTTTAAAACGGTGAATTTGTGAAGTCAGTCGGAGCTAGACGGAAACACTTCCACCCTCGTCCAGTCACATGGACATGTTCAGGTCGGCCATTTCCGTACCCGGGTTGTCTCTGCAGCATCTTTTTCTAACCAAACCGCGGGATGTATATTTTTCACTGATAGACTATCCTAATAAAGACCTGTACCACAATATAAAAGCTAACATAGTGGGTGGTCCCTCTATTATTTTCCACAGGTATCACGAGACCGGTAAAACTGGAATTAGGGGTGGTAAATTGTGTATAAAAGTGGTGGGGTTTGATGCAAATGCATTGTACTTATGGTCACTCATGCAGAAAATGCCAGTGGGTACCTTTGTGAGACGAAAGGAGTGCGACCAATTCAAACCGGTATGACGTCACAAGTACGGTATCATGGCAACCGAGTGGCTAGATTGGGAATCTAAGTTAAACGGTGTCTATATCCAACACCAGTTCAACCAGAAAGAAAAAAGCGTGGGCAGGAGAAGCATAAGAGTGGATGGGTATTGTCAAGAGACCAATACGGTCTATCAATTCCAGGGGTGTTTTTGGCACGGTCACAAATGTCGACTCAATCCACACGAGGTGAACACGGTCAATAAAAAACGGAGGGAGACATTGATGGAAGAGACCCAAAAGACTTCTTCCTACATCCGGGAGTGTGGGTATAATTTGATCGAGATGTGGGAATGCGAGTGGGACAACATCAAGAAAAACCACCCAGACTTGAGACAGTTTCTGAACTTTGTAAGACTTCCACATTTTAATACGTGGAAAAATGTCTATGGAGCAGATTTTAGAGGGGGTCAGGGACGGTTCTATATTTGGTTTGATAGAATGCGACCTTGTGGTACCGCCCCAACTACGAGGTTATTTTGCCGAAATGCCACCCATATTTAAAAATGTGGAGATCTCTAAGGCCGACATTGGCAACCATATGCGGGAGTACGCCGAAGAGATGAATATTATGACAAAACCCAGAAGTCTGATCGGTAGCATGTCTGGAACCAAAGTACTACTCGCAACCCCACTTTTGGTTTGGTATTTAGAGCACGGTTTAGAGGTGACGAGGGTGTACGAAGTGATTCAATACAAACCCAATGCATGTTTTGAGGAGTTTGGTCACCGGGTCAGTCAAGCCCGGAGGGACGGGGACAGTGACCCGAATAAAGCTATCATAGCGGACACTATGAAATTACTGGGTAACTCGGCATACGGGAAAACAGTGACGGATCAGTTAAAACATGTAGACGTTATAGTGTGTTCTGAGGATACTGGCCCTACCTTGATCAATCAAAAACACTTTAAAGCGCTCCATTCAGTAGGTGGTGAAATGTACGAAGCAGACATGTTTAAACAATCGATCAAACTGAATTTACCCATTCAGATTGGTTTCTTTGTCTATCAGTACGCCAAACTGCGCATGCTCAAATTTTATTTTGACTTCTTGATGAGGTTTATCGACCCTAGCGATTTTCAAATGTGTGAGATGGACACCGATTCTGCCTACATGGCCCTATCGGGTAACAGTCTCGATGACGTGATCAAGCCGAGTATGAAAGAGCAATACCACCGGGAAAAACACCTGTGGTTTCCACGGCAGAACACGCCCGAACAGTACAGTTATGATAAGAGGACTCCGGGGCTGTTTAAAGTAGAGTGGGAGGGTGGGGGTATAATTGCATTGTGCAGCAAAACGTACTTTTGTTTCGGAGCCACTGATAAGTTCAGCTGTAAGGGTCTAAACAGGCAAAACAATGAACTCACCAAAGATAAGTACATGGCCGTACTAAATACCAGAACGGCGGGTGGGGTGTAAACAAGGGTTTTATCATGGAACGTGGCGTGATGTTTACTTACGAACAGAGGACGGCCCTGACTTATTTTTATCCCAAGAGAAAGGTCGCCGACGATGGGGTTTCAACAACGTATTTAGATTTATAAGTAAACAAATACCCTCTCTACCAGTCTCTCGTCACAATGCAGTCATTGATAATAAGTTTAGTAGTGGTTGATTAGTGTTGTTGTTAACCTCATTTCTTTCTTATTGTAAAGAACGTTTTTAAATTGTATTGTAACCGACATGTTAAAATTACAAACACGAGTAACTTACTGAACTGTTTGTTGTAATGAATTACTTAAAGTAGCACTTTTTGTTGTTGTGGTAAAGAAAATGTATATAGTTATAATACTAATAATAATAAAAAAAAAAGAAAAAGAAAAAGAAAGAAACCAATTTCAAGTCTCATTTTCGTCCCAAACAATGGGTACAATTTAGGGTATGGAGACGGGATAGTGGGTGGATAGTGGGAACTATGCGTTTGACGCTGTGGTTGGGTTTTCATAAGGGAGAGGGGGGACGGGTCATTGAATAACGCAGGTTGGGTTTTGCTATGGGAGAGGGCGCTCTTTATATAAATGGGATTGATCTACCATGCAACGTGGTTGGGTTTTGCTATGGGAGAGGGCGCTCTTTATATAAATGGGATTGATCTACCATGTAACGTGGTTGGTTACCGTGGGAGACGGTGCGCTTTATTCAGCACGGGTATGGGTATTAAAAAGGGGTGTCTCGACAATCCACTTTCATTGTATGCCATGAGTTCAATACTTAAACATCCGTTCACCTGCGTCATCCCGGGGCCTACAGGATCTGGAAAAACACAATTTGTGACGCAGTTACTTAACCCGACCGGGGGCCATGTCATTCAACCGTCTCCGGAAAATATTGTGTGGTGTTTTGGGGCTTATCAGGATGCTTATGATAGGTTGTCCAACACCCTCCCCGACATTCATTTTGTGGATGGATTTCCCGACGATCTTCTCTCTTCCTTGGACCGAACAAAAAGAAACCTGGTTGTGATTGACGATCTCATGTCGGAATCGGGTAACAATAAAAAGATTACCGAACTTTTCACTAAAGGTAGTCATCACAGCAATCTGTCAGTTATACTGATACTGCAGAATCTGTTTTACCGGGGTAAAGAAATGCGCACAATTAGTCTGAATGCGCATTACATGGTTCTCATCAAAAACCCTAGAGACGCTTCCCAGATCACGCACTTGGTACGACCGATGTATCCGAGTAAGCCAAAATTTATGGTGGAGGCTTATCGCGACGCAACGAGTACCCCCTTCTCTCATCTATTTGTAGACTTAAAACCGAACACCGAGGAGCACATGCGTCTCAGATCTAACATTTTCCAGGGTGACTATCCGACGGTTTACGTTCCGAAGGTATAAATGACATCACCCCGTGTTCAAGTGTCATTCGTAAAGATGTCTCGACGCGTGCACAAGCACGCTTCCTACTCACACGTCTTAGCCAAGGGGTCCAACAAACAGCTCCAAGGTGTGATTGACGGAGCCAGCAACGACCTCATTACCTGTCTTTACGAGTGCGCCCTCAATGTTTTAAATGGTAATATTTCCCTGAAACCCGCCGAAAAAACCAAACTAAAAAGACACAAGCGTGCATTGAGAGCACTGACCCACGGGAGGACGAGCGTACAGAAAAAGAAGAAAGCTTTGAAACAGAAAGGAGGTTTTCTTGGAGCGTTGCTGACACCTGTGTTGAGTGCACTAGGTGGTTTGTTATTCAAGTAAACGTCATGGAACACGCGAAGAAAATGGTGCTGGTACCTCAGGAAACTCTGGCCAGAATACAGGCGTCCTGATGCTTGGAACAAACACCAATCACCCGCGTCGTGCACGGTTTGGACACAGACCTGAGAAAGCTGATGAAAAGACAAGATCTGCCGGAAGGAGAAAAAATCAAACTCTACCAACAGACCCTTCTGAGGTATATCGCCCTGAATAAACAGAGGACGGCTCCCCTGTCTATGACCTTAAAAACAAAGGATTATCAGACAAATTTCGACGAACCGCCTGTGTTAAAAAAGGAACTACCCCTCGAACGCTCAGATTCGAGCGAGACCAAACCATCACTCGAAGTAGCCATAAAGGACAAACGCGGCGACGACAATGACGTCAACTACGAAGGATTGCCCCATTTGTTTGCGACCGAATCGCATCTTCCATCAAAGAAAAAGAAACTGCCTTTGTTTGAGACCGATGTTGTGTCAAAGAAAAAGAAAAAAAAGCATCGACGATCTTCAAACCAGGAAACAAAAGTGGACGTCGTTATAAATCCACCACCGTGCCTCCAATCTTTCAAAAAACCGGAGTGCGCACCAACAAATGTACTGAGAAAACTCCGCTGCTTGTGGGTGTGTTGCAACAGCATGCTCGTCTTTGAAGATTCAAATTTTATCAATGGAAGAGTATCTGAAGGTGTATTACGACACAAGTCATCCCTCTGGTTTTGGTGGTGTGGACACTGTCTACCGTGCGGTTCAAAAAGACGGGAGTGGGTATCAACAGGAAACGCTTCTCTAGCTGGTTGCGTCAACAACCTACGTATACGTTACATAAACCCATCCGGAGACATTTCAAACGAAATTGGGTCATCGTGGGTGGAATTGATCATCAGTGGCAGGCAGATCTGGTAGACGTGGCCTCGCTCTCTAGACACGATGGAGGTCTCAGATTTCTACTAACATGCATCGACATATTGTCGAAGTATGCCTGGGTCGTCCCCCTCAAGGATAAGACGGGGGCGTCGTTAATCAAGGGCTTCAAACGAATTTTGCAGGATGGACGTAAACCGCGCACGCTCCAGACGGATAAAGGTACAGAATTTACAAACCGAAAGTTTCAGAGTTTCTTGAAAAAGAAGAGCATTGAATTCTTTACCACCCACAACGAAACATAGGCCAGCGTGGTGGAAAGATTTAACAGGACTCTAAAGACGAAAATGTGGAAATACTTCACGGCCCAAAACACCTACGGCTATGCAGCCATATTACCGAAGCTGGTGTCTGCTTACAACCGGTCGTTTCACAGGAGTATAAAGAAAACGCCGGCGTCCGTTACCCGAGAAAACGCCGGGGCTGTTCGGCGAACGCTGTACGGTACCCCCGACGACGAACGTACCATCATTACTGACTTCAAGTTTAACGTGGGTGATAAGGTTTGCATACGTATGGCGGCAAGAACGTTCAGTAAGGGTTATCTCCCCAACTGGACCACCAAACTTTTTACCGTCAGTGAGAAAATACCACGGAAACCTCCGGTGTACAAGTTAAAAGATTACGATGGCGAAGAATTAAAGGGTACATTTTACGAACAAGAACTACAAAGAGTCGACAAGAAGGACGACCTGTACGAAGTAGAGAAGGTGTTACAAACTAGAAAGCGTCGTGGTGTGACGGAATATTTAGTAAAGTGGTTCGGTTACCCCACCAAGTTCAATAGCTGGGTGAAAGGACTAGTCAGTATATAACACAAGACCTACAGACCGCCGGTCGACATTTGACACGTGACAAGTCCTCGAGATGGAATCATTTTACGTGACGCTCCCGAGCAACAGCAGCATGGACGCCTACCCCAACAACGCGTTGAGTCACTACAACGTTAATCTACCTTCGGCTCTGTCGTTCGAGGGGGAATGGGAAGTGTGTCTCGTCGAGATAACTTACCCTCGCAGGTGGCTCAACATCCTACAAGGCCATAATCACATTTACTGCAACGCCGGAGAGAAAGAGGGTGGC
This sequence comes from Marthasterias glacialis, assembly GCA_911728455.2. NCBI lineage: Eukaryota > Metazoa > Echinodermata > Asteroidea > Forcipulatida > Asteriidae > Marthasterias > Marthasterias glacialis. The sequence continues at coordinate 18,924,227 of OU452220.1, forward strand.
GTACTTATTCACACTATTTCAGAGGGCTTTTATCAGACACCGGAGGAGGTGCTCGCGAAGATTTCACCCTCGATCGAACACGGTGACCAAATACGCCTTAAGTACAACAAGTACTTCCAAAAAGTAATAGTCAGAACGAACGAAGACGTCAGGGTAACGTTCATCAAGCGTCTGGCTCATTTGCTGGGTTTTGACGGTGCTATCTCCATTACTGGTATAGAGAAGGCACCCAACGTCGTCGACATGAAACGAATCCACAGCCTGTTCGTGTACACCAACATCATCGAATACAACATCGTCGGGGACATGAGGGCACCTCTAATACGAATTGTAGGTGCTGAAGGTGAATACGGGGATATCATAACGAAGACGTACAACAGTCCGCATTACGTTCCCCTCAAACAGAAGTTCATCAACACCATCAACATAGATATAAGGGATGTCGTGGGCCATTACGTCCCATTTATCGGCGGGAAGGTCATAGTGAAGCTACACTTCAGAAAGCGTCGCTCCACGTACTTGAACTGATTGACATCATGAGAGGTCACTTCGTAGCACACCCGGGACACTATGTTGACCACTACACGCGACAAGTCGCACGCGGCTATCCTGTCTTTCAAGGCGCTCGCACTCAGAAAGGTTTCCGTCTTGGAAATATATTAGGAGGTCTCTTCCGAACAGCCATGCCCCTGATCAAGCAGGGGGCTAGGACATTTGGCCGGCAAGCACTCCGCACCGGCTTGGGAATCGCCCAAGACGCTCTAGAAGGGCAGAACATAAAATCAGCAGCCCGGTCTAGACTCAAGCAAGCCGGACGTCATATGACTAGGCGGGCAATGGAGCACATGGGTTCTCAACTAACCGACTAGGCGTGGTATAAAAAGAAAGCACAAACAGAAAAAAAACACTTCCAGCTCTGGCAAGCGACCGAGACGATCACGCGAAATCTTTGACTAACCGCTCGGAGACATCTGCTCCACCATGGCACTGCTACACGACCACTCCTAACAGTGTACAGAGTGAGCTCAATCTCTTTACCGTACCACCTACCCAGACTAGCATAGAAAAGGGACAATATGTAGAATACCACCCCATCTCTAACATCGCCGACGGAGGTCCCATCAAGTTTTTTGTACCCGGTTCGACTGAAGGATACATGGACCCCTCCCAAACTCAACTCTACGTCAAGGTGAAGGTGACCAAGGCTGACGGTACCGATCTGGTCGACACAGATGTGGTCGGTCCGTGCAATCTGTTCTTACAGACCCTCTTCAGCCAAGTCGACGTGACCCTAAATGAGCGGTTGATTTCTGCCTCGACTCCAACGTACCCGTATAGGGCCATGACTGAGACGCTGCTGAGTTGAGGTGCCAAGACTACGCAGCTGACGGCTTCGGGTTGGAGTAAAGATACCGCCGGCAAGATGGATAACGTCAACTGCAAGGCGAGTAATGCGGAAACGAACGTGGGTTTGAAGACGAGACGTAAAAACATTTTGAACAGTCGGACCGTCGACCTGATAGGTCCCATTCACGGAGATTTATTCTTCCAGGACAAACACTTGATCAATGGGGTTGATCTAAAATTGAAACTGATTCGTAGCAGCGACGCCTTTTGTCTCATGGTTTCCGGAGAAAATCCCGCCTACAAGATGAAGATTGTGGATGCGTCGTTGTTTATTCGGAGGGTAACGGTCAGCTCTGTGGTGATGCTGGGACACATCAAAGCTTTGGAAAAAGGGACCGCCAAGTATCCTCTCCGACGGGTCGTCTGTAAAATGGTGTCGGTACCAAGGGGAAACCTAACGCTCACCCAGGATCACGTGTTCTTGGGCCAGCTGCCCAACAGAATCGTGGTGGGTTGCGTGTCTGATGCCGCCTTCAACGGTTCGTATTCGAAGAACCCATACCACTTTAACGTCAACTACATGTCGGTGCACGTCAACGGTGAACAGATCCCCCACACACCCCTGAAACCAGATTTTGCCAAAGGCAGACAGAACTGCGTCAGAGCCTACCACACGCTGTTCTCCGGCATAGATAAAATGTACATGAACGAAGGTAACGACATCAGTCTGACCGACTACCCCGACCGGTATACACTGTACGCCTTTGATCTCACCCCCGATTTGGCGTGCGGCAGACATTTCAGCTTGGTGAAGCATGGAAACCTTCGTCTGGACATGCACTTTGCCACGCCCCTAGAGGAGACCATCAACGTCATCGTCTATGCCAAGTTCAATTACATTTTAGAAATTGATCAAGCTCGTAACATCATCTTCGATTACAACAGCTAGAAGGGTGCGACCATGGACACAGACGAGATAACATCAATCTTAAAGAGAGACCGCTGCACCCGTCACGTCTTCCGAGGAGTGTTTGGGAGTAATACCATTCCAAAGAATCGACTACCTCACCCCAGTGCCATCGTCGTCAACACAGATACCTCCAACAAGCCGGGACAGCACTGGGTGGCTATTTACATCACCAGGGACGGCGTGGGAGAATATTTCGATTCTTACAGACAACCCCCGAGCCTTTTGTCTATTAAAACTTTCCTCCAAAAGAACACTCGGCAGACTGTACATAATTGAATTAATTTACAAGGCCCTCTGTCGGCCGTATGTGGTCAATATTCGTTGTTTTTCCTCTTATACCGTTGTCGTGATATTAACATGGGCACTATCGTCGAGTGGTTCTCAACCAATAAACGTGAAAATGATATTGCTGTAAATGAGTTTATCAAAAATCACTTTCCTAGCGTTAACCCACAAGTGTACGACGTTTGTTACTGGACAGATTTCAAAATCTCTTTATTAAAATGGCCGGGGGTATTCAATCGTGTGTAGCCGTATCCATTCCAGATATTTTGGGTTTTTTTTGTCAAATTTGGGGGGGGGGGGGGCTGGTAGGTGTTCTAGAATTTTAATTTAACTTGGTGATTAAACTATGTTAATGCGGCGTTGTTTACTTAATAAAGTTTTTAATTCAAATATCATGCATCCTTTGTGCTTTTTTGCCCCCATTGTTTGTTGTCTCCATAACCATTTTCAAGTTTTAAAGATGTTGTCATTCCCTTCTCATCCGGCCCTTTACAGATAAGCTAATTTATTAATTAATTGTTATTAGTCTTTTCTTTATGACTAAAAAGTAGAGCTACGGGTCCAAGCCTTTAAAAATAAAACACAGACAAAACAAATAGACGAGAGACACGGTACAATTATTTTCCTTTTTAAAAATTTACTTTAATGACAACCACTATATGTCTTACAGGTCCGAGTTTTATTTTAACAAATGAAACAATCAAACGAGGAAAGGTGTATTAACTATACCGACCCTTTTAATCAAACGAGGGGAGAGGCCATTACGAATTCTATGAGTCTGGTGATGTTGGCAAATGAATACGAATTGAATGTTTGTGTAATATTCTTGGTTTCGTCTTCCCAGTCAGTCGAAATATCATCAATTATACCGGTTAGAGTTTCTTTAGTCAATTCGGTGACACAGCCCCAGACAGGCGTCAAAAGTCTACAGACGGCATTAAAAATACCGATGATCTCGTTCGCGTCTATCGATGACATCACAGGTTCATAATGTTCTAAAACAAAGTCCTCCACACGGTACTCTGGCGTGTCGTGAAAAAACAGACAGGCATGGTCATCTTGGCTGGCCCAATACTCTTGACAGCCTTCGCATGGAAGTTGTTGTTGTAGTTGGTGCACCCTCTGCACTATGCGATCCTTTACTATTTTACCCAGAATCCTCTTGAGGAGTAGTCTGACTCGTACTCTATAACGCAAGACGTCACCGTCTGGAACTAAGACGGAAACAAAAAGTAATAGTTAAAAGTTATTTATCTTGCTCAGTGTAACCAACAGTGTGCCCAGTATAACCAACCAATCAGAACAGAGTAAACAGCGACGTATGGGAACTTGCCCGAACGTGTTCGGTCACGAGAGGTGACCGCTCAAAAACAGTCATTAGATTTTTCATTGAGTCTTCAAAATTCTAGCCGAGAATGATAATATCATCTAAATAGGCCAAAACCTCTTCCCATTCTAAACCTCTCAGTATTAGAGCCATGGCACGTTGGAAAGTAGCAGGGGCATTGCATAAGGGCATTCTACGATACTCAAATAGTCCGAATTTAGTGATAAATGCAGTTTTATTCATATCATTTTCGGACAACTCGATTTGGTAGTAGCCACTACTCATATCGAGAGTGCTAAAAAATGCCGTGCCCTCGAAGACGTCCAGACATTCTTCGATATTTGGTAGCCGGAATGCGTCTTTAATTGTCAAATTATTAAGTGCTCTATAGTCAATGCAATACCGGACTTGGCCGTCTTTCTTTCGAACCAATACAGGGGGAGAGGCCCATGACGATGAGGAGGGTGTTTTGAGAAAGTCTAATCCCTATAATTATAACAGTGTCTTCAATAAGGGCCGTGACGAATTTCCACTTAACGCTTCGATCACCTAGAAACAGGTTTACACCCTTCAATTTATGTGCAAGCATGGTGCTAGATTTTTCAGCACCACTTAAAATTAATGGTTCTTCGACAGGGGTAGCATGTCTGATTTTATTGAAAATTTCACTATTTGTTATTGACACTTGTGCTGCAGTGTCCACTACAGCATAAGTGCAGACCCCTTCAACTTGAATTGGAACCACGAGAGTTATACCGGGATTAGTTGAAAATTGAATTTCTTGTAGTTCAGCTACGGGAATATGTGCACTACAGTGGGTTTGTCCGAATTTGGAATTATGATGACAGTTTTAACCTGGACTGGTTGTAGGCCAGTGCAACCAGTCTGCATTAGTTTAAAGGTGCGTTTTGCGGTGTCCATGACGGTGAAGGTGAACGCAGCCTAACATTATGAGGACAATCTCGGGAAAAGTGTCTTACCTCATTGCACGTAAAGCACCTTGATTGTCTCCCGCGTGACGGGGGTGGCGATTGGGCACGCCGTGGAGAAAGACCACGGGGATTAAGGGCAGGGTTGCTTGATTTGGCTGGTAAGCGGGTAATTGGGCATTGATTTTTGTGGACCTGATTGTGGTCGGGCATTCTTTAAACATGTTACCAATTCGCACATGTTGCTGTTTAGCTCAGACCAATCAAGATGAACATCTAATTGATCTGGCCCGGTTTGTTTAACTTGAATTTGTTTAACCGTAGGTGGTTCTGTCGGATAGAAAGAGATAGAAAGAGATGTGTCTGACTTTTGACCTTCCCTGAGGGCTAGCAGTCTGTGTGTATTGGACCGCTTGATTGAGTGTTTGAGGATCCCTAAAAATCAGCAGCATCAGCATCTGTACATCCCCTGAAAAATGCTTCCCGAGCTAAAGTTTCAAAAACATCTAATTGTGCTGTAGGGAACGCACGCGTTGCTAATTGACGCACTCGCTGCCCAAATTCTTCAAGAGAATCATCATCTCTTTGCCGTATGGACGACAATTCAGAACGACTAATTATAGGATCTTTTGTTTTCCCAAACATTTTTAGAAGTTGTTCTTTACTTTCGTTATAGTTTCTCTTGATGTCCATTTTTAACCAAGCGAAAGCATCAAGCGCTTTGCCTGTGAGTGCTCCGACTTAGTGCAAGAGTTTTATGTCATCATCCCATTTACAACAATCTGTCATAATCTCAAATTTTGCAATAAACGCATGGAAGTCACTTGTCCCATCATAGTGTGATATTTTAGGTATGGATGACATAGGGCGGGCTCGTATTGTTTGGTTTGACTCTGTAGGTGGAGTCCCGTCACTCAATTCTTGTGGCAAGTTAACGGAATGCTTGGCTTTTTGTTCAACCCCAGCTTTCTGGACACTTGTCTTTTGTGGGGTAGCTTGTTTTTGTTTCGGCAATTGTGGCTTAATGTCTATTTCTGGCCCGGGGAACTACAGGTTTTTGTTCTATTAGTGTTCTTTCGTTTTAGACGGTTTATCTCAGGCACTGTACGGCACACGGTATCATATCCAATCAGAAGCCATGAAGCACAATACAGCACGCCCACTGAGCTTGCAACCAATCACGTAGAAGAACTGAACCGTCTCCCAGGTCGGGTTATTGTTAACTAAAAGTAATCATACATTATTCATCAGATGACATCACCTTGCCTGCTACTAATCTCTGTTATACTGGCAGTACAATGGAGATCAGTGATGCATGTATGATAATAGTCATTCAACTACACAAAAGACCCCAAGACAATCTGCAACGGCGGGTAATTTAAGATGCACGTTGGGCGTGGTTGCTGAACCCAGGTAAGTATTAATCAAGATGAACATAATTACAACGTAAAAGGAAAAACAAATGTTAAATGGGAGTAGGTAGGCAAGATAGATTGGTTTTGCAGTTTTACAAGGGGGTCTCGGGTTCGAATACCGATTGGGCCCATGTTCGTTTTTCTCTCTATTACAGAGAGAAGAGGTCCGTACCAGAATGGCGTCCACTGTGTAGTCTCCCCCCCCCCCCCAGGAAAAAACGCAATGGCCCCAAAATGGCTACTAAATCAATATTAAAACAAGACAAGTACAAGGCACAAATATTTGTTTTGTTCATTTACTTTTTTATTTGCTGAAGACCTTCCTTTTCTTTTTCTTCTTTCTGCTTTTATAAATATGGCTAGTAAATCAATATTAAAACAAGAAAAGTACAAGGCACAAACGTTTTTTTTTATTACTTTTTATTTGTTGAAGACCTTCCGTTTCTTTTTCTTCTTTCTGCTTTTATAAATATGGCTAGTAAATCAATTTTAAAACAAGAAAAGTACAAGACACAAACGGTTTTTTTTTATTACTTTTTATTTGTTGAAGACCCTCCTTTTATTTTTCTTTCTTTCTTCTTTCTGCTTTTATGGCTCTTCGGGACGGGGGTATAAAATGTCTTCTAAGTAACGGTTAAACAGTCTGATACTGTGCCGAAGATCTCTCGTCAGTTCAGGCAGGTTGATGGTGACATACTGGTGGAATGCCTCGTGGCTCCTTCTTACTACCTCATGAAGTGGCAGCCTCCCAACCTCGCCCCTTGGAACTGGAATGTTATTCCCGTGTACTTGTGGTCGTTGCTGATGATGATGAGGTGCTGGCTGGTTTGGTTGAGGGGGTGGTGCTGGCTGGTTTGGTTGAGGGGGTGGTGCTGGCTGGTTTGGTTGAGGGGGTGGTGCTGGCTGGTTTGGTTGAGGGGGTGGTGCTGGCTGGTTTGGTTGAGGGGGTGGTGCTGGCTGGTTTGGTTGCTTTGGTTGAGGGGGTGGTGCTGGCTGGTTTGGTTGAGGGGGTGGTGCTGGCTGGATGTCCTGTTGGGCCTGTGGTTGGTTGGGATGTTGAGGAGGTCCCTGGCGTTGTCTCAATCCTCTCTCCAAAGGATTGCCCCTGGCGGCATACCGCATTTCACCCAGTCTTCGGTCCTGGAGTCTGGAAATTATATGTTGGAAGAATAAGACTGTTAACGTGAATAGTTTCAAATTACAATTATTTGTGTGGTCATATGACAGTTACAAGCACCCACCTGTCCTAATCCTCTTCTGCCCATGCCCCTTCCCAATAAAAAAAAAACATATCAGATTTAAAGTTCATAATATACATAGACTGAAATACCTACCGTACAATGTCTCTGTTTATCATATCCCTCACCCGTCTTCTCTGCTGGTTGCCGTTCCGTTGCACATACTGACCATATATTGGACCCTCATGGTCTGCGTGGTGCATTACGTGGGCCACCACTCTTGCCCAGTTATTGCCATGGGCTCGGTAGCCTGCAAAAATCAATCGCCTCTCCTCCTCATTAACCCTAACGCCAGCTCGTTCTTGCGCCATTTTCAAGAAAAAAACTGATAAATCAGAGGCCCGTCTCCTTCTTACCAAAAAGTGAAGTGAGATTTCTAAACGCCATAAACTGCACTTTTATAATGTTTGATAGAAGATGCAAAAAGTCACTGCGGTTCTCCTTATTAGGAATAACAAAGCTCTAAGCCGTTTGATCGGTAAGCCCTAGACGATGAGAAAAGACACAGCGGTTCCCTTTATTAGTATTAACAAAGCTCTAAGACGTTTGATCCGTACCCCTTCAAGATGAGAAAAGACACAGCGGTTCCCTTTATTAGTATTAACAAAGCTCTAAGACGTTTGATCCGTACCCCTTCAAGATGAGAAAAGACACAGCGGTTCCCTTTATTAGTATTAACAAAGCTCTAAGACGTTTGATCCGTACCCCTTCAAGATGAGAAAAGACACAGCGGTTCCCTTTATTAGTACTAACAAAGCTCTAAGACGTTTGATCCGTACCATTCAAGATGAGAAAAGACACGACGGTCGGTTACCAATTTATATTAGTATTAACAAAGCTGCAATCCTACGACTTGTTACACTTACATTTCAACAAAATCCCAGCTCAGGGGTCAATTTTGTCAATTTTTGTTATAGTTTTGGATGTGTAAACTCATTGGTCAGTTTTTAGATTGTAAACATGGCTATTTACACATTTTATATTATGTAACACAAGATGAAGACGTAAAAATAACACCATCTGAGACAATAGGTTTTTACTGAAACAATAATTTAATGAATTTCTTCAGAAAGACGAATGTGTCTTTGTGCAAGAAATGCACACCAATCTGTTACAATGGGCATCATCCATCTGGGATGCCGATACACCTCCTTCACAGCTCTATACGTCTTAAGGTATGACATTACATGTTCCACGTGTATTCGGCATCGAGCGTGCTCCTCGTTGAAGACATGCATGGCTGTCTGGTCATCCACATCTGGTACTTGACGGATCTGATCCCTGCGAAATTTGGTCATGATGGGATATCTGTTGGCATACCCATTGTCTCCAAGTAGATAAACCTGATCAGGGAAAGGCAGATCAAGCCCTGGTCCAATTCTTGGCATGGACGCGAACTGACTTGCGTCATTCATGCGCCCCAGAAAACCACTCTGCACATAGCGGATGTTGCGGTTGTTGTCAACAACAATCTGAAATGAGAAAAACAAAGCACATCAATACACATTCAAAGGCGCTGACACATGTTACAAATCACTGGGGTGGGGGATGTTGTGTAAACCCATAAATAGAGTCTTGCAGCAGCATTTTCCAAATCCAGACCCCGACATTTACAAAATGAAACAGTGTTGCATTTGCCCTTTTTGCTAATATCACAAACAAGATTGCTTCAAAGATATGGAAATAGCAATTAGCATGAAAATCGAAACAAATATCCCATAAGTTTTACAATAAAAGGATTAAACTCTTTTTTTTAGCATGAATATCAACGAACAATATCTAAAATTCTTAATATCTCATTCCAAAGGCCATTTCGGTTTTCTTACTGACATTGCACAATACTTCAACCTTAATAATGATTTTGAATGTGGTTAGAATGAACATACGTATTACTTTATATTATTGTATCGGTCAGGCTGTTTGTAAACCCTGCTTTTTATTTAATTACGGCTTTGCTTACTGCAACTAGATTTTAGGGTTATGTAAACTGCAATTAAGTTAGGAACTGAAAACCTCCAGTACTTACCTGTGTACTCATGCAATGATACCGGGAATATCCGCTGTAAAAATCGTGCTGATTCTCTGTTAAAGGTCGCTGGATTTCATGCAGTGTCCCGTCGATTGCACCAACTGCATCCGGAAAAATCGACCACCGTCCCCTAAATGCTAACCACTGGTCAGTTGTAGGCCACGAAATTTGAGAGTTAAAGTAATGCCAAAGTAAAGGAACAATAACGTAAAGGTCTCTTGTAATGGCTGCTGGAGAAATGTTAAATAAACTGGACAGAACATCATAAGTTGGATACTGACGCAACCAGATCATGGCCATCAAAACCCTGTTTCTTGGAGAGTGTCGATGTTGTCGTCCCTGCCTCTGGTTAACAATCAACGGCTCCAAGTCGGCGACAATCTCCATTATGGACTCCGGTGTTTCCCCCGACATCCGGAAAAATCTCGGGGGGTCTCTCTCCAAGTCAGCGAACAAATCTCTTGAGTTTACGTCATCTTGGCCATGGAAGTCAGGGAAGAGAAGATTATACAATTGCGGTACAGGCAAAGGCAATCCAAAAATACAGGAGCACAGGAACAGTCGGAAAACGCTGCCGAACTCATTCCACATCAGAGCCATCTCATCATCGGCAAAATAAGGGGGTCTCGGTATTGCTGACAAAGCTTTGTAAACCAGGTCTACGAACAGGAATATCACGACGGGATTCATTTTGGAAGGCAAATTGACGATCTTAATGGCGATCAGAATACAGCTGATGATGCTCGAGCAATACAATACTAACTCAGCAATGTGCTCTTCAGTACGACCCTTGAATTTCCCGGGATGTGACTCTTTTGTGTGTATACCCCCCCCCCCCCCCCCCCGCCACCCATACAACCAATCCTTCTTACCCTTGCTCTATACGAAAGACTGCCTACTGACCTATTATTCTTATTGTTTTGAGATTCTGGCATTAAAGCGTGTCTTTATTTGCCCATAACAGTAATCGAAGTCCAGCAACCACACCCTATGTGCATTCGTTTGAATTACCCGCGATTGCACAATCCTTTCATTGTCATGTCGACTTTTGTATATAACTGAAAGACCATCACCATACAATCGCACCCCCATGGAAACCCCTACTGATCTTGCAAGCTCATGTAAATCAGAATGAATAATGTATGATTGCTTATTAGTGAACAAAAACCTGACAAAAGAGACGGTTCAGTTCTTCTACGTGATTGGTTGCCAGCGCGGTGGGCGTGCTGTATTGTGCTTCATGGCTTCTGATTGGATAGTATACCGTGTGCCGTACAGTACCTAAGGTAAACCGTCTAAAACGAAAGAACACTATTGCATCACCGGTTGGCTTTTGAGCAACCAGAGATTTAAAATTGTTAGGGTTGGATGCATTTGCGCCTTTGTCTGTTTGGATGGACCCCAGAATGTGTGTTGGCAAAGGTGGTGCTTTATTATCAATCACTTTCAATGTTGCATCAATCACTTTATCCCCGTTTTTTCTTCAGTCTTCATTGAAGTGGTGTCAAGGATTGGATTTGTGGATTTTGAAAACAAATCTGCCATTTTCTTTTGGAAAGCCGCATTATTGTCGTGCAGTTTCTCAACAATCTCAGCCATTCCCCCTATGCTAGAGTGAACGGAATGTGTCACTTGTGACGTGTTTGCCTCCACCAACTTTGTCAATACATCGATATGTTGTGATAGAGTATCCAATGAACTTATGATTTTATCAAGTTTATCGGTTTCAACCTCATGTTCAGTTGTAGGGGCGTCCATTGTTATTAACTGTTTTTCTAACAACTCATGCAATTTTGTTTGCAAGTTAGGGGTTTCATGAAAATCGTCTAATTTGACCACACCCTTCACTTCTCTGACCGATATAATCGCTTGGGCAGTGAGTTCTTTTACTTGTGCAGTATTTAGATTTACTGGCATCTTTTATATTTATCAATTAAACACTGAAAGCTGTTATGGTTTGGCTAAATCTGCCAGTCACTAATCATACTCTCCCTACTAGTCTTGGTTCAAGACTCTCCTGGTACTGATATTTCCCACGATCCATTACCACAAGAGGGCGCGCTCTCACCATAGACCGCTATCACCCCGAGTCCGCTATCACAGGAGTCTTGGCACTTTCGTAATTTGTATTTACATAATTTATGCAAACGTCACAGATTTCTATTAAATATGCAGCGTTTTATCGAATATGCAACGTACTGATGAATATGCAAATTACAATGTCTTGTACCCAGGCTATCTCTCAATTTCGGTGTATGGAGATCAGTGGCGTGTGGGTATTGTATACACATCCACGCGTCGAAAGAGCAAACAGTGTAAACACGACGGGACGCAGAGCTTAGCTAGCTACACACAGTAGCAAGAGCTACTAGAGTGAACCCTCGATTGTGTGAGGTTGTGTCACAAAATGGCTGCTCGCATTGACCAGCGTTATCTTGACGAAGCGTTTGATTTTGTTTCAAAAAAATTAAGTCTACGAGACGGGCTGAAAAGCCAGCAATCGACCGCTCTCAAACTGTTTCTTGAAGGTCACGATTTATTTGTCAACTTACCGACGGGGTTTGGAAAAAGTGTGATTTTTCAAGCTGCGCCGATAATTTACAATTTTGTAAACGACATAAGAAGAGCCGATGCTGCTGAACATACTATTACTAGTACTAGTGCTACTACTGCCGAAAGAGCCCTCGTCATCGTTGTCCTCCCTCTCAAAGCCCTCGTTGTTGACCAGTTGGACAGTTAGAAAAATTGGTCTCGATGCTGCCGATATTACATCTGAGGTGACGGATAATGTGCTAGAGAATGCAGGCAATTTTTCGATTATATTTTCAAGTCCGGAGACGCTTTGTGGACAACGAGGGAAAGAGCTTATCTATGCAGTGCGAGATAGATGCTCAGCGTTGTTTGTTGACGAAAGTCATTGTGTTTCAAAATGGTAAGAAATGTTGGTGTCAGGACACTTTGTACCTTTACCACTTCGTACCCTGGACACTTCGTACCTTATGCAAGGTACGAAGTGACTTTGGACACTTCGTACCCTGGACACTTCGTACCTTTCCTAAGACACTTCGTGCCTTCAAACAAGACACTTCGTACCTTCCAAAAAATTCAAAATAATATCTTTACAAAGGATGTCATTCTTTTATTAATTATAATACTTGTAAACGAACGCTGTATGAATGTGCCGTCAAAGTCTATCCACGTCACAAATAACGCAACTTAAATAAATTAGGAAAAAAATAAGTAACGAATAAATGATTCAATCAAACACTCCAATTAATTTGTTCAGAATACAATAACCCAGTGCCCACACTACAAGTGCAACACAGAAGGTACAAAGTGACTCGGCTGGCGATACGAAGTGACTCTGTCGGTGGTACGAAGTGACCAAGGTACGAGGTGACCAAGGTACAAAGTGACCAGGGTACGAAGTGGTAAAGGTACGAAGTGTCTTGCATCCGAAATTTTGTTGGAATTACATAATTTTTGGGTGCCATTTAATGTATCTAATCATTCATGGTTGCAATTTTCAATCTAATTTGTGGGTGTTGTGGGGGGGGGGGGTTCAAGAGGTAGGAGGGTTCAGGGGGTGGGGAGCACATGAATTTTTAATTTTAAACTGAAGATTGGACACACAAAAAAAATTAAGGTTACTGTTTCTTATACACTTAATATAATCAAAAGACCCACAAAAGCATATTCATAAGTAAATGCTTATTGTACTTTGTAGTATGGTTCATTCACAGTACTAACAACTGGATCATTAAGAAATGTTATGATTATAAATTCTTTTTTATTTTTCTCTATTTTGTTGTTTACAGGGGTCACTCATCTGGACAGAGTAGTGCATTCCGAAAGTGCTACGGCCAACTTGGACAACTACGCTCCATACTGAAATTGTCAACATCAATTGTAGCATTAACCGCAACAGCTACAAAGAAAGTAAGAAAGACAGTTGTTGAAAGTTTGGCAATGCGCAACTATGTCCTCATTGAGGAGAGTCCGGAACGAAAAAACATCAAGTATGTTGTAGAGAAAACTTCAACTAAGAACTTTGAAGGTCTATTTCAGTGGCTAGTTAAAGACATTAAGGACAATGGAAGTTCAACAAACCGTGTCATTGTGTACTGCCAATCTAGGAAATTGGTCAGTGAACTTTATCTAATATTTCGCTCTCTTCTTCCCAAGCAGTACCAAACATATTTCAATATGTACCATACTAATACAGATGATGACGTACAGCGATTAATTATTGACAGTTTCGGCCAAGAAGATGGAGATGTAAGGGTTCTTTTTGCAACCATTGCTTTTGGGATGGGCATTGATGTGAAAGGTGTCCACACAGTTATAATGGTCAGCCATCCATCAGATTTAGATGACCTCATGCAGCTGAGTGGTAGAGCAGGTCGTGATGGTATTCAAAGTGTAGCCATCCTCATTGAGTATCCAGGGGCAGGATCAGGCGTCAAGACAACCGACGAAATGAAGGAATTCATGCAGGGTGTTTCCTGCAGGCGCAGCATATTAAGGAACAGTTTCCCCACCTCCGAAACAGATTCAGAAGAGGACATTGTGAAACACAACTGCTGTGATGTATAAGCACAGGCATGTCTTTGTGAGGGAGACATTTGTTCCATTGAACCATCTTTTCCGGAACAACAACTTCATAGTATCATGATCCATGGACCTTCCTCGGGTGAACTTCAAGTTTGTTCTGTACCTGATAGTGAGAGAGAAATACTCACTGATCAACTGAATGATTTCAGGGAGAAACTGTTAGTTGACACTAGTAGCCATTTGTATACCGGTAGGGACATGGCGTGTGGGCTGTCTGTAAGTACTATCAAGCGTATCATCTCCGAATGTAACTTAATTTTTAATTTTCATCAGTTTTGTGAGAGGTATCCATTTGGAACTAAGTCAATTGCTTCGGCAGTATGGGAGATCATCCAAAATACTTTGAAGCGCCAAGGTGACCTTCCATCATCAGGTACTCAGCATCTCCCTGAAGATACATTGCTTGATGAGGAAGATGAGGAGGATTTTTTTAGTGGTGAATACGCCGAGATAGATTTATATGGTAGTGACAGTAACTAAATTCAGGGATGAGATTCATTGCCGACAAAGGAGTCTGAAACTAGCATCCAAATTTTGGGAGATATATTGAAATGATATTTCCATCCACCTTTTAAGAACCTTCAAAATTTCAAGGAGCTTTTGGGAACAGTATTTTCAGAAGTACAAAATAGATCAGAGAGCTTGTTTTCTTTATATCTGAAGAAAAGAACAGCTACTTTTCCAACTGGCAGACATAAAAAAGTGTTCATTCAGAAAAAAGTCTGAAAAATTTCATCCCTGTAAATTATGTGTACATTAGACATCCATACGACTCATATCATGGGAACAAATTTTGTTGAATAAACATCATTATGAACAATGACCAATGTCAAACAAATTTGTGAAGAACTTTTTGACAGCTACACGTTGTACTCTTATCTGACAAACAGGTAATTAGTTGATTTGTGAATTCTGGAATTTTAGAACATGAAACAGTACATTCGTTTTGTTTCCAAAATTGTATGGTTTCTATTTATCTGGGGATATTGACCTTGATAAGGTGGATTTTTGGTAGTTCCAAGAATAAAACTTGGAAAACAATTCCAATTTTTAAAAAATATGACAACTATTCTTCAGTAACAATAGGATGTAAATTAGTGGGTCTCCCGAATGCAGCTGAAATTATCTTTGTAAAACAGGCAATTTGATCATGGATCGAGGTCTGCTGACTGTCCACATTTCCTTGTGAATAACATTTGATTTGGAATAGGAAAATTTGTATGTGTTCTAACAACTTTAAGAGGTAAAATTAATAGAAACAAATGAAAACTCAAAAATAATTCAATGTACACCAAAATAGTGTTGGTTGAAGAAGTGCAGCAGACTCAGTTTGTCTTATGAAATGTGAAAATAAATTATTGAGTACAACAAACACATTTTTTGTATTAACATATTTTGTAAAATGTAATTTTATTTAAAGGAGACTGCTGGATTTGACATTGATAATTTTACTGCATTTTAATATTAAGAATAATGAACTATACTTTTATAAGGTTAAATTAAATTAAAGTGGTCTAGATGTCAGCTAATTTACCAAAAATAGTCTTAAGAAAAATGAGGTCATTAGTCGGCAAACTGTATACAGCAACAACTATAATTTATAAGGCGCTCTTCCATCAAGATCATAGCGCACTTAGCCAGCCGGGTAATTTACATTGTATGTATAATATATTATTCTAAAGGCCCACCCCCAACATCCAAGTAACAGAAAACATTTTCTCTAGAAAACTTCCGAGGCTATACACAATTAAGTGGTTCTCTTCCTTAAAATGATCACAGAATGTACACATTCAGATGACCCCCAAGGCAGAATCAGATGATGTGATGACTTTTTATTAACAGTTGAATTGCTAGCATTTTACAAGTAATAAAATGGATATATTTCCATTACACATCTTGAAGCTCATAACCATTTTTTAATACATGCAGACTACTGCAACACATGTACATGTACCCCTGTACATGACCAAGTGATTGACAGCTTATTTACACATAGGGCCTATGTTAAATAATAATTAAACTGTAAATAAATAACTACATGTATATTATAATGTACACTATTATGTTTATTAGAACATAAAAGTCATGTCAACAACGAGGTCTTTTTCAAATGTGACCTATGTTAACTTTTGCTTTAAAGAACAAGATAATTGTCAGAATAAAGAGGCAGTCTTTATCATGTTTATCTTTGTTTCTCATTTGAAAGATAGCTTTAACATTCCAACTGGCTGACTGAATTTCAGTGCATGTAAGACAAATACTGCATATATTTTCAATACCAGTATCTCAGTAGAAGTTTATAATATTGCGAAGTGATATCAATTCATAGAATGTTTAAGTGGTTTATGCCAAAGCTGTGGGCAATTTGGGGATGTATGACTTCAATAAAAAGATTAAGCAAGGACGAAAACCTGGTACATGTACTTTGAGTTTCAAATGGTGTAAAATCTATTTTAGAAAGGCAATGTGTATTTAATAAGTTATTACATGTTTAAAACGTTCAACAAATATTTGTATGAAAATCCAGCAGGTTAGATTATTTGAATGAATGCATTATTCCAAAATCAAATAATGTAGTGTATCTGACAAGAAAGTAATCAATCATGTGGGTCATTTAATATCATGAAAATAAATGTACCACTCTTTTATTTTATGATGAAAGCCACCCCTAAAAAATAATAACATGGAATAAATAATTAAAGTAAAATAAATAAACAAATATCTAAAACAGAAACATAACATACTTTGTTAATATTTTGTTCATAAGTGCTCCAAAATTTAAAGTATGTATATAAAAAAAAACTTCGGACTGTCTACCTTTGTTGGGTACATACATGTACCAGTAAAAAAAGGTTTGTGCAACTGAACATAAATTTAACAACAACAAAAAAATTTTTTGTACAGACACAGTCGTGTTTACGTTTTCTTTTTTTTCCTGTGTATTGTGACATTCTAGTATTAGAAAGATTTTTGTCCACTCTTTTCTCTAATATATTAAAATAAAAAAATGTCACATAAATCGTCTCCTTGCTTGAGAGTGGAAATATTTCAATAGCTTTTCCAAAAGTATATTTGAATATATTGTACATGTTGAAAATGTACATCTTAATATTCCCTCGCAAACTCCTTAAGGGAAGATCTTATCCATGCATGGGTATCAGGTTCACTCAGGGTAGAGAGAATTGAATTTGGAAAATCTGGAAAATGAAAATGTCGCCTTCCTGGTTGAATGTCGAATAATCGATCCTTATGTAGCTCTAAAGCTAATGCCAGTTGGTCTTTGTTATTCTGTTTCTTGTGAGCCCCTGATGGCTTCTTAGACAATTGGTTGTTCACTCTTGTTAATATTGTGTTAACAACCTGAGCAGAATGGCTGATCCTGTCGATGCTCTTGCTGGTGATTTTACCCCGCAACCCCCCACAGTTATCCTTAAATACACGGTTCTGATGTTCAAGTTCTCTGTCCACCTCAACATTGTGATTAGATTTACCTGTCGTGTTGACAAAACGATTCCATGTTAGTTCGTATGCAAGGCGAAGTGTTAGGAAACACTTAATTTGCGACAAGAGGCGGAGTACTTGGTAGCTGTACTTAGGTTTTTTAGCTGCCTTAAATTGAAGAAGAAATTTAAATAGAAGGATAATTCTATCTTCATCTCCCATCTTGCGAGCATCGTTGAAATCGTAGGCCATCATTCCCAAACTTATGGCTGTTCTGGTGTAGTTGAAAATGGCATCCTTGCCTGGCCCAAGTGAAGACTTTTCTTTAGGTTGGCTGACTTGAATACCTGGATGCTTTGTCCGCATGAGATTTTTCAGCCCTTTCCTTGTGACATATTTTTTCTGACACTGGGGACAACACAAAACATTTGAATCTTGGAATAGCTCATTGTCGTTTGGAAAAATGTAGCGGTCTACAATTTCTTCCAACACGCGATGGACATATTCTCTTTTGTCATGATGTATGGCGTAAATGAAGTTATTTTTGGAGGGCTCATCAGACAGAGACTCGAGACCAAAATAGGTCATTGCAGCTGCAATGACCAAGGCGACTGTGAATTGTGTGATGAGGTCTGCTGCTGCGTTGAAATTTTTCATCGGGTCGCTTGTGACGTTTCTAGCTTCCAAAAAGTTACGTGCTGAGTACAATGTACCTCTATCACCACTTGAAGATGTATCATACAGGTGAAGCCATATCACCTTCAAAAAAGGGGCAAGAAAAAGACAAAATTTGAAATTAACAGTTTACTATATAAATCTGATGTTAAAAAAGTTTCCCTTTGTGTTATTTCAGCCATATTCCATTTCTTCCATTCAAATCAGAGTAATCAAAGTGAGTCTGAACATGCAGTTTCATATAATACATGTGTATTTATCAAAAACTGATGAAGAGGGTGAGGGTTCCACTTCAAATGCTCTTCTTTCATGACAAATTTCAAGAAACACTGAATAAGTACAGATCTATTGTGGGAAACAAACAGTTTTAAATCTTTAAATAATCAAACTGTACATATTTCTATTGGGATAATACATTTTCCCATTCCACCTTTTTAGTTTATTGTGCTCTTTATAATTACATAATTATTGCAGTAAATAATGGAAATACTAAACAGAAAACATTATACTCCATGGTAGGTAGGTTTTCCTACATGTACCTACCATGAATGCATGTTCATGAACATGTATGGGATGATGTATATCATGGCTGTGATAATCTGCTGTGTTAAGCAAAGGATTTATACTTTGTGTCAAAGACAGGATTTATCCTGTGTGTAATAAAAGACAGAATTTATCATGTGTGTAATAAAAGAAAGGATTTATCCTGTGTGTAATAAAAGACAGGATTTATCCTGTGTGTAATAAAAGACAGGATTTATCCTGTGTGTAATAAAAGACAGGATTTATCCTGTGTGTAATAAAAGACAGGATTTATCCTGTGTGTAATAAAAGACAGGATTTATTCTGTGTGTAATAAAAGACAGGATTTATCCTGTGTGTAAATAAACTAACAGCAGTTTAACAAAGCCAGGATACATCATTGACTTTGGAAATCCTAATCATGGCAGTCATGGGGGGTGTTGGTATCACTTTCAACACTCATCATCTTCAACTCATCAATCTAGCATATCTTATAATTTTGTTTTGTTTTTATTTTTTTTAATGAAAAGCAGCAAGGCAATGAATATTACCAGAATTAAAACTCACCTGGTAAAAATTCCCCATTACATGGAAGTCAGCAATCGCAGGAACTAGGCCCTTGAGTTTTTTGCTCTGTGTTGCTGCGTTAGTTTGTTCTCGCTTGCAGGAACTCTCCCTTTCACATGTGAGAAGATCCCCTGCACTGATGATAGGTGTTACTTGATCACTTCCATGTCCCGGAACATGTTTGTGGAGATGGTGCATGATGTTGTATATGCCCTCTGTTTTGTTCTCGTCCTCCATCAGTACTCCAAGATTAACCTGTACATACAAAATCAAATAAATAGGTAAGCACATTCCATCATATGCTTACATTTGTTTATTTTGTCAATCTGCCTACTTTTGGGGTTTAGATGGTGATTATCTTGTGAAATCCCATTGATATTGCCAATATTGATGCTTTCGCTGTTTAATGATTATTGATGTAGTCGGGTAAAATTGGGGGGGGGGGGTGGGGTGATTGTAACATCTCTCAACCTGGGTCTATCAATAAGGTTTATTAACTGATATGTACATACAAATCAATAAACTTACAATTTTAGATTTCAGCTTCATTTCTGCCATGTGTCTGTGATTGATTGGACTGGTGATTTCTGCTTTAATCCAATTGAGTGATTGAATGTTATCACCAATAATAATGCCTATGTGTGTTCTCCAATTTTTCTTCATCTCACAGTTGTCTGATAGTGTTGGGAGATAATCTAAAACATTGATGTCATCCACAGTTGCTACAGGGTGGTCATTTGATAAGTGATGTGATGTAACTCTGTTCTGTATCGCAATCATCTGGACCATGTGATGATCAGTCCCATGCTTCTCTCTTGAGGTGTATCGGGGATGGACAACTATGTCGACATTATCCATAACAAGCTGAAACCCTTTGTCTGTTCTGTTTTTTTGGAATTCTTTCAGCTCATCTTTATTGCCATTGGTTTTCAGCTCTTGTTCTTTACGCTCTGCTTCACAAGTTTCCTCAGCCCACTGCCTTACTTCATGGTCAAAGTCAACCCCAAAATCTATCTGCCGCTGCATCACTGTTTTGTAACTGGTACTGACAAACCGATTTTGAAGATGTTGAAAGGATGTTTTCTTTGCACCACCCTGCTTCAGGACAAGTGGGGTCAACACTTGATGTGCATTCATATGGTGTGACCTACAGTTGAGGAGGATGCCTGCTGCTGTTGTTACACCTGGAATTAGTGTTTCTTTAGTTTTCTTGACATTTCTTTGTATACCAGTGCTTTCTGCAACAGCATGAAGAATTGATGCTATTAATGGAGCTTTCAGTTTCAGCTCATCATTTTGATGAGTGAAGTTAAACTTTTTCAGGTCTTCAATGGATGACCCACAAAAGAGAGAGGGCTCATCTGGATCACACAGGCTATCAGCTTCTTGAATTACACATTTGATGAAAGAGCTGTTGATGTCATGTTTTGCTGCTTCCATTGGTATAACATGCCGGATTGCTTTGCGATGATCACCTGCACATAATGCAGAAGCAACTTGTATCCAAGGGCCAAATAACACTCTTTTGTCTGTGTGGTTTGAGTAGTGTATTACAACCTGTACAAGACACGAAACAAAACAAAGTAATATCCTAATAAATACAAATTTTCAACCATTCTCTGGATAATTAAAATTTGAATTTTTCAAACACTGAAAGTAACGGTATTGTGGGCTGTTTCGTTGAAGCTTGTTTATTGTATATTGTAAAGATACATACATGAAATAACATCTTGGATTGTTGTAAGGTCTGCCAGAAATGCACACAACATGTTTAAAGAAAATTATAAATGAAATACAAGTTATAGGTCTACCTAAGCATAAAATACAGGTTCCTTGCATGTGAACCATTAAGAATACAAGTTAACAAAGCAAATTGTAAAATTATTACAACACTTATTGTTTTGTTATTTCTGAACATGTCCTAATGACAATTTCTACCACAGCCCTGATTTCAAATAACAGTGCCTAAATTACAGACTAGGCAGTTTGGCTGCTACACTGTGTCCTCATCCCTCACACAATAAACCAAATTGTTTGGACTTAGATAAGGTTTGAATGCCTGACCCAGTGATAAGCAATTGCTATTTGGGCCCAGTCCTTCTGAATCCTTCCTTTTGGCAATTGGATATACATGTACATGTACATGTACACTGCAGGAGGTTTTGAGGCTCCATGGGTTAACAAAATGAATATCATGGTTTGACCCATGCCAGCCTTATACATCACATGTACCTTCAAGATTTAATCATTTTCGTTCTTTATTGTATACAAAAGATGTTTTTTTAAAAATAGTTCACACTGAGCACACAATGTGTACATAGTGTACTTCATGTAAATATCTTTCTTCAAGCTGGTAAGCAGTGATCCTTAACTGGTTTTGCTGTTAATTGGAATCTCTGAACTTGATTTTTATCAACAGTGTGATTGCAGACACTGGTTGTTTGCAGAACAAAGTGATTGGAATGAATGATCTACATGTATGTTCATGACTTCAATCAACATTTGCAGACAAATACATGATTTTCTTACCTCAGCTGTTATGGAAGCATCTTTCTCCTCAAAATGGATTCGCTTCTTCAGTGGCTGAAACAGGAAGTGAAAATTGAAAGATTATACAAACGCTATAAATGAAAGCATGTTTTTGTTTCCATGTCAGAACAACCGAGGGTTTCATGTATTACAAGCTTTTAAAAATAATGATAAATAAACAATTAAATATTACAAAGTGATCAATTATGACCCACAGAAATTATTGTGACTGCAGTAAAGTCTTTTTGAAGCATGTAATGCACATGAATTATACCCTTTATAAGCCTACTGAATGAAATCCATCTTACTGTTTACAGGTGAACAGTTTTCAGAGGAATATAACCCTTTTTAAGGTCAATAGATGTGAATGATCTTTATATAAACTATCTTTACTGAGTCATTTAAAGCTGTTAAAAAAATTCAGGTTTGATTGAGAATGAAACAAAACTAACATTATACGCAATGTCTTTTACTAAAAAAATAAATAAATAAATAAAATAAAAAATCAATCATAATCATAGATTGATAAGCCAGTTTTCTGACTTTTTTATTTTATGTTTTTATTTTAATATTATTAGTTTTTCTACCGAGTTTTGATGCTTTGAAATTGTATTAGGGGAGAATAGCACACAAAAAGCGGGCCCGAGCCAAAACTTTAATTAAGTCACTTTCTACTTAGGCTGCCTTAATAAGTTATTTAGTTGCTTATTAATATTAGTAGACTATACTAATAAGTAATAGTTTAGCCCACCTTTCGGGTTGTGGGTGTTCCAGGTGATTGAACCGCCTTCCTCTTAAATTGATCCCCTTGTTTCTTTGGTGTAGAACTACAAGATGGTGTCGTTTTGACTGGACATTTCTGTTGATCACGCTTTGCTTTTGTTGCTAAATACAGTTCTCTGACTTGGGTCTGAAGAACTCCACCTGCCCTCACTTTGCTGACTTTGTGTACGCATTGTTCGCATACATTCTGTGAACTATTAACGTCAGGCGTTTCTCCTAAAATTCTAAACAACTGCGGCAAAAATTGTGGATCCCGCTTAACTTTAATACTCGTTTCCTTGATTGAGATGTACTTCTTGCATGTAACTAATTCTTTATTGCAAATCAGACACCAACGACAAACAGGCCACCGAGGCCCCGGTGCCGTAGCCATACTCGAAAGACAATCGGTCACGTCAATACGATCCACGGACGTACGGGGACTGGCATGGCGCTGGCCGCCGGCCGCAGAGAGCTAGTTAGTAGCTGCGCTGATCGTTGGATTTGCGGCGGACAGAACGAAAACTTTTAACCAGTAGTACAATACAGTACTGACTAAATTATACACACCAGACTATTGAACAAAGCCAGTTTGTTGACAGTGCGCGTGCGCGGATATTTTAAGAGCCGAGTTGGGATGCAAAACTAGCGCATGCGTAGTGTGTTTCCCCCCCATTTCGGGGGGAAAATTTACGAAAGTGCCAAGACTCTCCTGTGATAGCGGACTCGGGGTGATAGCGGTCTATGGTGAGAGCGCGCCCTCTTGTGGTAATGGATCGTGGGAAATATCAGTACCAGGAGAGTCTTGAACCAAGACTATCTCCCTACCAACGCCCCTGTTGAAGTATTGCTCAACAGTTTGACCAGATTGGTAGCAAGCTAAATTATTTGGCACGCGCACTTCAAATAAGTGCTATGTTGTGGACTAAAAACAGCTTCCAAATATTTAATTTCTAGGTTGTAATATTAATCAACGTATAGCGTGGCTGAGCTGGAAGGTCAATAATAAAATACATAGAAAGTCTCTATCATGACATGGTCACTCACTACATACTGTTAATGCCTTCTGCTGGGAGTGACGCTCATCAGTTTGACCAGGTTAACAGTACTTGAATTTTATTTCTAGCCAAAAATATACGTTGAAGTTCTGCTTTTTGTATAAAATCCCACCACGCAATGCAAAGCACAAGAAAATATCGTTCAATATATCGGTAATTAAATTGCTCTAGTAAAATGTGTTTTTCAGTACTGACAAAATCAACCAACGCCGAGAATGTCAGAATGGTTAATTACACTGTAAAAAATTTCTTTGTAAATTTACAGAAAAAGTGCCGGCAACAGAGTTGCCGGCACTTTCTGTTATTTCATTTAACCCTTCGTTTTGTAAAATTTAATTACAGACCCACTGTTATTTCTAAAAATTATAACAGATGTAATCATTTCTCACAGACCACTCTATTTTTGCAAAATACAGGCAAACATGTAAATGTAAATAACTTAACTTCTGTTATCTGTGTTTACAAACTCCAACAATTATTCAAATTTAAAAATCTGTTATTTAATTTGGTACTTTGTTTTTGGTTTTACAGATTTCTGCAAATAGAAAGGAAGCAGAGTTTGTAAAGTTACATTTTTTACGTATATTTACAAATTTGTTTGTTTCTAAACATTACATTTGCTTATTCTTTTTTATGGAATTTCTATTAAGTTTAAATACTTTTAATCTGTAAAATTACTTATTTCTTGTGTTATAACACATTTGTTTTTATACGTCTTATTTGTTTGCTCGTTTTATTGATTTTTTATTAAACCTAAATACTTATAATCTGTAAAATATTGGTGTATGTTTTTATACGTTTCGTTTGTTTATTCGTTTTAATGAATTTGATTAAAAAAATAAATTATGCTGAATCCGCAAAAAGACATATAACCTAATTTTACATTTTATTTGTTTTTAAGAAAACCACTTAAATTGAAGTTAGTTGATTCCGTAAAATTACATGTTTTTTTTTTTAACACAAGTTGTTATAAATGTAGTTATTTTTATTTGTTGCAATACTGAAAGAATCTGTCCTAGTTTAAATGGTAAAATCTCTACAGATACAAAAAACACTAAATTACAGTTTTGGTGGCCATTTCCCAAACAAAAACAGTTTATTCAGGAACTTAACACAACACATAAAAACTGTTCATACTAAACAACAATCTCAATAATGTACACTCGATACATAAATAAATGCATAAATACACGAATAAAGAAATATAACATGTTCTAATCAGGGCACACACTCAGTGCTGAAAGTAAACACATACTTTTGGTAGCCCCCCCCCCCATTCAGAAATAAAAAAAAACACATGTTAAGTATTCAGGGCACACACTTGGTGCTCAAAAACTGTTGGTGACCCTCCCCCCTACCATAGATACATAAATAATGCATAAAAACATAAATAATGACACACAACATAAAGCTTTCCGTGCACACACTCAGTGCTCAATAAAAACATGTAATGTTGTATTGTTGGTTACCCCTCCCCCCCACCACTTGTTCCATAAATACTCTAATAAAAAAAATATGGCATGCACTGTTAACATAAATATAAGTTAGTCTTTCTAGATAGACATCATTTTGATTTGTCAAAATTATGTCAAAAATAATGTTGGTGACCAACCCCCCACCCTTCCAGAAATACACTAAACAAAAACAACAAAAAACACGGTAAGTTTTCAGTGCACACACTTGGTGCTCAAAATCTCATGTAATGTTGGTAAACACCCCCCCCCCTTTCCAAAAATACAAAAATAGTACAACTCAGCAAGTATTACGTGCACACACTTGGTGCTCAAAGTCTCATGTAATGTTGGTAAACCCCCCCCCCCCCCTTTTTCCAGAAATACAAAAATAGTACAACTCAGTAAGTATTCAGTGCGCACACTTGGTGCTCAAAGTAACATGTCATGTTGATAAACACCCCCCCCCCTTTCCAAAAATACAAAAATAGTACACCATGTTAAGTTTTCAGTGCACAAAGTAACATGTAATGTTGGTAAACACCCCCCTTTCCAGAAATACAAAAATAGTACAACTCAGTAAGTATTCAGTGCACACACTTGGTGCTCAAAATCTCATCTAATGTTGGTAAACACCCCCCCCCCTTTCCAGAAATACAAAAATAGTACACCATGTTAAGTTTTCAGTGCACAAAGTAACATGTAATGTTGGTAAACACCCCCCCTTTCCAGAAATACAAAAATAGTACAACTCAGTAAGTATTCAGTGCACACACTTGGTGCTCAAAATCTCATGTAATGTTGGTAAACACCCCCCCCCCCCTTTCCAAAAATACAAAAATAGTACAACTCGGTAAGTATTCAGTGCACACACTTGGTGCTCAAATGAAACATGTAATATTGGTAAACACCCCCCCTTCCAGATATACACTAATATAAAAATACACATTAAGCCAAATAAAACAAAATACCAGTTGATCGTCCCCTCCTTCATACCTGTTTGCGGCCGCATCCTTATGTGGCGGGGGGTTAAAAGTGGAGAATATCAATTGATAACAGACCACAAAAAGTAGGTTCGAAATTGGCTCTGTAAAATTAGGTTGGGTTGGCCGGACCAACACACGAGGCAGGCAGACAGTGTTTTATTTCACAAGACAACGTACAACAGGATGGAATAGAAAAGATAAAATAAAATCCATTAGTTACATAATAAAATTACCCCATAGTACAATGAGTATAATTAACAGGACTCTAAAAACAAAAGGTTTCACCTAAGTGGATAGTGATATCACAAAGTAGGCCAACCAGCAAATATTAATGCAGAGGTATAATTATATTGAATGCCGATAGTAACCTAACCGGGCATTAACTTTAGCAGGACTAGGAGAAGTCTAATGTCAACCACTGAATCAAAGTGCACACAAGTACATGTAAAATCCTAAAGTGTCACCTCAGTTCCAGTCAAGGCTAAATAAGACTACATCAGGTTAGATATTTATCCTCTAAATTACGCAGCAATTATAATTGACAACACACGTATTATTTTCCCTATCGGTGAAGAATGAGGGCGCCCTTAATGCTGAATACATGTACATGTCATTTCTAGCAGAAATACCCCTAAAAAATACATTGTAAGACCTAAAATCAGTGTAATTCATCTTTAGTTTAACAGAGCTACACCATGGACCTGATCATAATTAATGTAAGTTTGACACAAGCACACTTTAAAAGAATATGCGTGACCTTGTTACACAAAAATACCCTCAACATGCGATGCCGTTCTAGCATAAAGCACCGTTGGCATGGGCGGCGCCATCTTGGACCAAAATAAACAATGCAAAATCTTAAAGTTACAAAGCCCCAAGCAGGTTTCTGAACTATCTCAACATAAGAGTGGCATCTATAAAGTTAAGTTGTCATGGGCAAATAGTTTTCTCTGCAATTATAATGATTAAAACAAGGAAAATCCATACCTGTAATATTAGGTTGGGTTGGCCGGACCAACACACGAGGCAGGCAGACAGTGTTTGCCCGCTGCCGCGTGGTGGCGCCGTCACCGCCCCAACTGTGGTCGCGCTTGCCCGCTCCAGTGAAGAACGCGCTAAAGACGCTGCCTTACCAATCCTACACTTATTTAAACTATTATTATTTATTTATTTTGTCATCTGTGTTTTTTATATTAAATGTACAAATCTTTTTGAATTTGGAACTAAAGAAAGAAAATTTTTGACTTTAAACTGAAGAATTGGTGGCCATATTGAATTAAAATGCTTCGGGCTATCTTGATTAAAAAAAAAAAAAAAAAAGGACCATTAACTGGTATTTTTTATATTTGGCCTTAAGTATTCAGTGCACACAATTTATGTTCAAAGTAAACATGTAATGTTGTTGAACACCCCCACACTTTTCCAGTAACACACTAATAAAATGGGCACACACTTGGTGCTAGAAGTAAATAATGTTGGTGACACCCCCCCCCCCCCAACCCTCCCGTTCTCTACCTTTATTCATCCTCTTCAGAAAGTCCAGTCTGATTCAAAATCTTTAACCCCGTTGATAAGTGACAGTACTTTGGTATTGGTGCTGTGCACCTTCCTTCCTGGTTCTGTCTTTGCTTTACTGCCCCTGTCTGGGTTGATTCCAAGGAGGCACCTGTAGGAGAAAGGAGGCTTTCAATAAAAATACTGGATAAACTGCAAGATGCTATCATGTTTGACTGAAACTGGGCAAAGAACTGTCAACAATTAGTCACTTGAAATTGAAATGTGCCAGACACTCTCAATAGGTCTAATGTGCTAATGAAAACAATTCTCATAGAAAGTTTGCCCTGGCACATGTACAGGAGTACATTATTTACTACTAATTCAAGTCCTATTAAATTAAACATTAACTTCAGGTTTTTTGGAAACCTTAAATAATTAGCATTTAATTGAAATAGTAGTCTCAACAATGTGTACCTTTTAGAAGTTGCTAGTGAGGGATGATACATGTAGATTAACCTTTAAAAACCATTCGGCAAATTATATTGATGTATCTACCATCACCAACTGTTAATTAGGCTTTCAAAAGCTTTTATTTGACTGCTCGTTCTAAGCACCTTCTAGCATGGTTTTGAAAAGTAAATAATTGCCCTTAATCTGTAGGGTTAAATAAGCTATTAACTATATATTATGAAAAACTAAAAAATTGCTTTTAAAAGAAAAAATTCGCAATAGGAAAAATATGAAGACTCACAGATAAAGTATGATGTGGATTAACTAACAATGATAACATATAGGATGCAAGGGCATCGATCACTAACGAAAAGTGGGGGGATGTGCATGTACAAGCCTTGGAAGAGCGTCTTTACATACATGCAACCCACAACCATTATTTTAATATTAATTTACATTGTTGTACTTAGGTCCTTAATTTTGTATTCACCGTTGACAAGTTTCGGTTATAAAACAACAGCACAAGAATCCTAAAATGGGTTTTGGGACCGTATCTGGATTTCCCTTCACTCTTACCTCTAAACTCTCAATCTGGAGGTTAAATGTGTATCACGGGAAATACAAAACTTGTTTGTACACAACCCAATTTTACTGCCCGAGGAAGATTTCTGTACACTCTTAACAAAAAGTGTGGGGGCCATTTGATATGCTATTCCCCCACTCTACAAAGTGGGGGTGGACATGTCCCCCACCAATCGACGCCCTTGATAGGATGACAAATATGAAATAGGTTACCGTTGTATCAGCTCCAGCGTCGCTGGTGCCTCTGGTGGATACTGCACATTATAGATGTAGAACGAAGCAAACATCATACCCAATGCTTGCATGGGGGAGGAGGTGGATTTATTGATCACTAGCTGATCTATTGCCAGCTTAAACACTTTTGCATTGAGAGCAGATGACCCTGTGGAAAATAACAAGACCATTAAGTTATCTTGTAAAAGTGCAATAATAAAACAACTGCTATTTCTCCTTCCCGTGATCAAAATGATCTGACACACAGTTTTGTAGGTTATTGGTCTCATTCTAGCACCAAGTTGTATGATATACAACAATTTGAATCTTGGCATTTTTATGAATTTGTTTTGAGTATCACATTTAAATTCATGAATTCCACCAACAACATGAACATGAGCGAATGGGAATGGGGAAGGCAGGCAGACAGGTGAACATTTTTAAGAGAGATGGCACTTTAAACAGTACACTATCAACACTAGCTGAGGTGACACTCTATAAGTTTTCAAATAAAGCAACAGTAAAGAGCCAAAACCCCTGGCATTAAGAACCTTGGGAGGGGTGTCGGGGACTGTTTTGTGACCTAAATGGAAAACTGTTTTAGATTTTCTTACCACAAGCTATTATGCATGGTGTTATTGGTAGATCTGGGTTTTCTTTTCGATCAGAATCACTGGTGCATTCCTGTTGGTACAAAGATGATATACACTTATAAAAACATCAAAGTCTTGTTTTGATCTTGTATGCCCTAATCACTTTCACAATACACCTCATACATATTCAGGAGCAATTGCCATTCTGTGATTGGTCAAATGGGCAAGACGATTTGTGTTAGACTGCCTAAATTTGCGCGTACCGCATCAACAAAATTTGATTACCGATTATACAAATAATTATTACACATACGCAATCACTGAATCAGGTATGCAAGCAGGTACAAAGTAGGGCCTATTTTAATTTAGTAGTTTTAGAACAAAACGCTGCACTAGGTTGACCAATCGATTGACCTTTATGATTCCCTTAACACAAAACTGTGAAAGGCAACACCATGAGGCCTTTTAGTTTTAACTACGCCATCTATTTCTACCTCCATGACTACACTAAGAAAACTTCCAAAAGTCAACACACATGTCACACTATATGACATAGGATACACACGCATGGCTTGGCATTAATGACGAGACAACAACCGACAACCAACAACATAATGACTCATGAGCAAGAGGCCGGGCGGACTCCGTCTCACCCAAAATTTCTCTCTTGCTTAATCTTAATTGAATGATAATATAACAACAATCACTTCCAGTTATCCCCACATAACTTGCCTATACCGTACATTACAAACAAACTTTTCATTCAGCCTATAAAACTGCAAGCAAACGTGTAATAGTTATCTGAGAAAAAATACTTACCTGCGTAAGTTGTCCTATGTCATGTCACTTGGCTCTTGCACGCAGTAAACATATCAATGGCCGCCCTCAAGTCTTCTATCGATCGTGTAAAAGTTACAACCAACTTTCCGTGTACGCACTTGATTGGTTGTAGTCAACGCTCACATTAAGACATCGCGTGCGAGCGCAACGTTCTTACCGCTGATTGGTTGAGGAAAATTATATCTTCGCGTGCTGTGAAACAACCCTTCTGCGAAAATGCAGTTGTGTGACGTAAAATAACAAGTATCCTAGCAGTACAAGTAGTAGGCCTAATTTAACACGAAAAAGTAAATTAATTATCTTACAAAAACTTGAACTACAATCGCGAGATGAATTAAATACCCTTTTCAGAATGTTACTTCACAATTGGTGTAGTATTTGGTGTCCTGGACTGGAGCCTGTGAGCCAAGTTCACATAATCAGATTTAAACTACAAAAAACCGAAAAAATTTAAACACATTAAGACTAAGGGTAGATGTCCTACATGATTAAAATAAATAAACAAACAAACAAACAAACCAACAAACCAACAAACAGACAAAACAGACAAAACAGACAAAACAGACGGACGGACGGACGGACGGACGGACGGACGGACGGACGGACCCACCCACCCACCCAGAGGGACTCAAGGGTCAAACTCAGCACTGAATTGTAAGTTTTTACTCCGGCTGCAGCCTCAGCCAGGAAAAAAAAAACGCTATGCACTCGCAGATGGCACAACTTGGCCTAACAATTTGGTGCTTGCTACATTTCAACCCCCCCCCCCATTTGGAAAATCATGGATCCACCCTGCAGGTAAATAGGCACTGATGTTGTACCTAATAAGCTTTTTATAGAAACAAGTCTGAAATGCTTTTGGAAAAATGATTTAAAAAAAAACCAGTTTCTAATAAGTACACCTACGAAGTTCAAACTCAACATAATCATCTTCTTCTTGAAGATTTGGGATATAGTCTTCAGCGTCACCAGTGTGCAGCACTTCTTCGTTCTCTGCTTGAGCACATTTTTTAACATTTTTCCCCAAAAAATCTTAAAAGAGGGACTCAAGGGTCAAACTCAGCACTGAATTGTAAGTTTTTACTCCGGCTGCAGCCTCAGCCAGGAAAAAAAAAAATGCTTTGCACTCGCAGATGGCACAACTTGGCCTAACAATTTGGCGCTTGCTACACATTTCAACCCCCCCCCCCCCCATTTGGAAAATCCTGGATAAATTTGAAGTGCATTCTCTAACCCAATGCCATAGTTGGTTAATTTGTAAATTGTTCATGCTTTTCTGGATGCCGTGCTAAGGAGACACTAATTGTTTTAAGTGTTTTTATGTTGAAATTTTAACCGAAACACTTCCCCCTTGAAAATATTTGTCAGAAAAGTGTGTGAAAATAATGTTTTAATAAAGAGATTTTCCTAAAATAAAATGGATAAAGTGGTCAGATATTGTCCCACCACAGAGAATCTGTAATCCAAATAATAGTTGGCCCCCCAAAAAAGCTATGCACTCGCAGATGGCACAAGTTGCCCTAACAATTTGGTGCTTGCTACATTTCCCTTCCCCCATTTGGAAAATCCTGGATCCACTGTGCAGGTAAGTAGGCACTGATGTTGTGCCTAATAAGCCTTTCATGGAAACAACTCTTAAGTGCTTGTGAAAACAATAAAAAAAATCACTCAACTTAATTTTAAGGTATTTATTGGACTCAAAGTCAAAGAAAGTTTCTAAGTACACTTACGAACTTCAACCTCAAAATAATCATCTTCTTCAAGTCCTTGAAGATTTGGGATACAGTCTTCAGCGTCACCTGTGTGCAGCACTTCTTCATTCTCTGCTTGAGCACTGTCCACTTGTTGAGCATTGTCCTCTGCTGAACCACTGACATGGACAAGTTCTGAAGGTTACATAGAAATTAGTAGAACTATAGTCTATAATGAAATAAAAATAAGTCGTCTGCAAGAAATGTTAAGTATATGTGGCTGGTTGTGGCCGAGTGGTTAAGAGCATCAGACTAAAGTTATGGAGTTCCTGATTAGCAGAGTCCCGGTTGTGACATGTGTGTCCATAAGCATGACACTTAACCATTTTTGCTTCATCCTTCGGATGGGACGTAATGCACATAAAACATCATAGAAACACTTTATGTCGCAGAGAGAAGGGGGTTCCCCTTGTGTTTCTGGCAGTGGCTGCTGAATGCACCACAGCACATTGTGAATGTTAAAGGTGCTACATAAATGGGTCCCGAATTCAAAACATCAATATCCTGTCTGCGTGAAAAATAAATACAAACTGAGCGACTTGAGTACCTAATTACTGGTAAATACATGCACTGTTTATTATTCTTCTTTTTTGTTTTCTTCGTCTATCAACTGAACTGATGTAGACAAAGTAAACATTTATGCAGTTGGGGGTTACTGAATAATCTGCCCGATGTAAAACAATGGTTCTATTGATTAAGACTTAGTATTGACCTTCAATTACTTGTTTTTCTTTGAACAAAAAATAACAGATAAACAGTTGTACTCTTAGAATGAGTTGTACACTTCGATTTTTGCTCTTAATTGACTTAGCGATTTCCACCCTCTCCAAAACATCAGACATTGCTCTGTAATACTGTCGATGAACATTGAGGCTGTGACCAAGATGGTGACAGACCCACTGGACTTGCTGTGCATTGATGTCTAAGCACTGCAAAGAAAATAAGAAACAAAGGATTTCTACATAATAAATAATCTAGTAAGGTTTGCAGTAGCACCGTGTGAAACCAAATCTCTAATGAGTTTGGGTGGTCCTGAAAAGAACCGTTTCGATCAGTATCCTTTAATAATATTACTGCTACTGCTACTGCTACTGCTACTGCTACTGCTACTGCTACTGCTACTGCTACTGCTACTGCTACTGCTACTGCTACTGCAACAGCAACAGCAACAGCAACAGCAACAACAATAATAATAAATAGTAATAAAAAGTAATAGTAATAGTAATAGTAATAAATAGTAATAGTAATAGTAATAGTAATAGTAATAGTAATAGTAATAGTAATAGTAATAGTAATAGTAATAGTAATAGTAATAGTAATAGTAATAGTAATAATTAATAGTAATAGTAATAATTAATAATAATATAATACTACTGCTACTGCTACTGCTACTGCTACTGCTACTGCTACTGCTACTGCTACTGCTACTGCTACTGCTACTGCTACTGCTACTGCTACTGCTACTGCTACTGCTACTGCTACTGCTACTGCTACTGCTACTGCTACTGCTACTGCTACTGCTACTGCTACTGCTACTGCTACTGCTACTGCTACTGCTACTGCTACTGCTACTGCTACTGCTACTGCTACTGCTACTGCTACTGCTACTGCTACTGCTACTGCTACTGCTACTGCTACTGCTACTGCTACTGCTACTGCTACTGCTACTGCTACTGCTACTGCTACTGCTACTGCTACTGCTACTGCTACTGCTACTGCTACTGCTACTGCTACTGCTACTGCTACTGCTACTGCTACTGCTACTGCTACTGCTACTGCTACTGCTACTGCTACTGCTACTGCTACTGCTACTGCTACTGCTACTGCTACTGCTACTGCTACTGCTACTGCTACTGCTACTGCTACTGCTACTGCTACTGCTACTGCTACTGCTACTGCTACTGCTACTGCTACTGCTACTGCTACTGCTACTGCTACTGCTACTGCTACTGCTACTGCTACTGCTACTGCTACTGCTACTGCTACTGCTACTGCTACTGCTACTGCTACTGCTACTGCTACTGCTACTGCTACTGCTACTGCTACTGCTACTGCTACTGCTACTGCTACTGCTACTGCTACTGCTACTGCTACTGCTACTGCTACTGCTACTGCTACTGCTACTGCTACTGCTACTGCTACTGCTACTGCTACTGCTACTGCTACTGCTACTGCTACTGCTACTGCTACTGCTACTGCTACTGCTACTGCTACTGCTACTGCTACTGCTACTGCTACTGCTACTGCTACTGCTACTGCTACTGCTACTGCTACTGCTACTGCTACTGCTACTGCTACTGCTACTGCTACTGCTACTGCTACTGCTACTGCTACTGCTACTGCTACTGCTACTGCTACTGCTACTGCTACTGCTACTGCTACTGCTACTGCTACTGCTACTGCTACTGCTACTGCTACTGCTACTACTAATAATAATAATAATACGCAGTTCTTATATAGCGCTTTCTCACACCCGATGGGCGTCTCAAAGCGCTTTGTATTTTTTCCTGCATGGTATGATGAGTTACGTTTGTGAAGTATGAGACCTGTTCCTTTACAAAGCAAAATGTAATGGTTTACAAGGTGCTGTGGCGCAATTTGCAGCCTATCAAACCAGGAACTCCGGGGCGAACCCCTTCTCTTTGCGATAAGTGCACTGGGTTCTTTTACGTGCATTACACAACACACGGGACCTACGGCTTTACGTCCCATCCGAAGGACGCAGCAATAATGGTTAAGTGTCTTGCTTAAGGACACAAGTGTCATGACCGGGACTCGAACCCACTCTGCTGTACAGAAACGCCGGAGCTTGAGTCCAGTGTTCTTATCCGCTTGGCCACAACACGCCACTTTGATTGTCTTCTGGAGAATGCTCAGACGCTGCATGCTGCTTAAATACTCTTTTGGTTTTACATGGTGCTACCGCAAACCTTACTAGACTATTCTCACCACGCAAAGTTTTAAATCCTACTTAATAAAGAATCTATATTGCACAATTTCACAACAGTAACATCAGGCTGTTTTCTATTATTTGCATTACGAACATCATCAAAATTGTTTGACCATCATCAGCTAGGCATAAACACTAAGTGTATGTGTTACTGATGCCAATTTTCAGCTGTTAGCAATGAGCTACTCGAAAATGTTATCTCACCTGAGTCATGGTGGCCATGTACTTCCTCAAATTGGAGGATTTGATGAATTGTGGACTTCCTAGTCCAGCAGAGGATGCCACATTGTCGACTGCATTGTACCCCCAGACCACTCCAGCACCTGGTGTGTAATAAAATACAGATTCTGTACTTTATGTACTTTGCTTCATATCAAAGCACAAATTTCAGTCTAAACATTTTGTTGCTCTTTCTTTCCCACTACTATTATTACAACATCATTTATTTAATTGGGCTGGTCCCAATATCTCATTAATAAGAGTCTGCTATTTACCAAAACATATGCACACACAATCCTGATTGAGAGCATGGTATTGGTATTTATCTTTCCAAGTACATGAAGTTACATGTATATTTTTAAATGCTTTTAGTCTTCTGAAATCATTTTTGAAATTGGGTAAAGAGGAACTGTTGTCAAACTTGTTCATACCTTTGCTTGCAAAAACAAAGGAGTTTGAAGGCATGATTCCTGCAATTCTCCTGACTTCGCTGCTTGTCAGATACTCCATTACTGGCTGCACTTCAGCAGGTAGTATCACTGGTACAGGTCGCCCAGTCTGTTGAAAATAAATAATTTGATTCATTGCTGATTCCGCTGTATGCAATAGTGGGATATCTATGGAAATATAATATCCTATTATTAGTTATCACTAGCGCGATTGTTATACAGAAAAATATAGCGATTCTGCGTCCCAGTCCGAGTTTAATATGTGATGCAGACGTGCTATGTTTTTTTGTATTACACGAGTGCGCGTGTGATAACAAATTTATCTTTAAGCAAACATGACGCCCAGTGAAGGTGAAATACGCATGACTTCATTTACTACGAAGCACTAGAATTATTAAATTTTCCTTTGCATCAATAAAAAGACAGAACAATGTTAACAAGAATTGAAGTTTTCAACATTTTTAATTAAACATTATCAATCCCGAATTCAACATATCTGGAAACTCCAAATATTCTGCCTCCCATGTGTTTTGCAGTATAGTGATAATTTTTATGTTAAATGTAACGAGTTTGCTTCAAAAACACTGGTTACGATCAGCGTGATGGGATGCAAACGCGCCACTTTTGAATGTACAGTGAATAATTTATCTTTAAAAGCGCAATACGCGCAGTTAGAACAGCTAACAAAACAATACGCTCGTGCAATATAGACCGTGCAATATAACTTATTATCACACTGTTGTTGCTATGGATCGACCTATCAGAATCGAGGATTCAAGATAACAAATAACTACCTTTCCACGGATTTCGACGAGCTGCTGTGACTCTGCAAGTTTCTGTTCAAAGGTGGTCAGTTGCATCACCTCTGCCTCGACCTCACTGATTCCTTTCTTGCGTTGGGAGTAACTGCTTAAGCTGCAATTATTATTTTAGAAAAAACTTCTATAAATTATCTAAAGTTACAAAGTCACTCCAAAAGCTGGTCCATTATTTTGTAAATAGAAATGTCATCTACTTTGTAGAACAATGGATGACTGCATTTTACAATATTTCTGGGAAGGAGCAAACTTTTTAATGTTTAACTGTACATGTAAAATGTATACTGATAAAATGTCCCAATCTGTTTGGTAATTGTTGCGTTATGATAGAAATTCTTATACATTTATTTGAATTATTTACTTAGTCACTCATCCAACATACTCCAACAGTACAGTATATGTCTTGCTGTAAAACAGAAAACTTGTACAAATTTACGCAGAAGCTTGCTTGTGCTTGCTTTTGTGATTAAAACATACACATTTTGTACAATGTACATGTACTCAAGTCCACATTCAAAGTTCATGGTTACATTCAATTTGAATCTGGCTTGACGTCTAATATTTATGATTAATATAATACATTTTTTTACTTACAGCATTGCCTGAAGCTCTCCGCACCGACGCCGATTATATGTAATCAATTTTGTTTCGACCAATTTCACTGCTGTTGTGAAGTTGCTGTATGAGCAGTCCTTCAGATCCAGGGACTGCAACTCTCCACTAATGTAGTCTGCCACTTTCTTTATATCTCTTGGTAGTGGCAACGGTTTACGCACTCCAAACCGTCTCTCACTAAGCAAAACTCGTGCAAGCTTTGTGGAGAAATTGATCGTGATTACTTTAAGAAAATCTTTTGATTCTCTCCTTTTTATGTCATCTCCTGTACAGATAGCTTTGGCCAGTTTTATACTTGCCAATTTCTTTAGATCATGAGGTAGCTTTATAGCATTAGAGGGTGACTGAAGATCCTCTTCATCATCTGCATCTTGCTTAGCAACCAACATGACAGCTTTGGTCACTTCTTCAAAGTATTGCGGATGGAGATAGTTTTGCAATTGAGTCCCAGACTGTGGAGTTGCTAGGCGGTTGAGCTGAATTTTTATTCGAGCAGCCAATCTCATTTTACTGGATGTATAATACTTGCGCATTAATCTGTTGCCAACATTTTTAATCATCCAGTCATTACCAAGGGCAATGATTAAAGGATCGCACTGGGCTACTTGACCTATTTCATCATCCTTCATGATAGAGAAGACTTCATCTCTCAAAGCTTTGCTTGCCCGATCATTTACCCTTCCTGCGAGGACATTAGACTGAAGCAGCAGACACCCTTTAGACGTTGCATGAGTTTCCTCCTCTTGTCCCGGACAGGAAGATTGATGTCGCTTTATTATTGTCAGCCGTAGCCATTCTTTACAGCTGGGGCAGGGGCCATAGTTGCTTATATCAAGCACATCTGTTGGTCTTCTTGCAAGGATCAACTCTCCCTTGTGATGCTTAATAACACTCATATTATGGATATGATCTCCTTTTGCTCGAATTACATCAAGACATCTCTTCCGCTTCTTTTGCTTTTGCTGGCGAAGACGTTTACCATCATTTGGATCCACATTAATTTGCTTCACTTTCTTTACATCTAAGCGCTCTATGTGAACACTAAGAAGATGCTGTGCAAGATTTTGGTACATCTTTTTGCAGTAAACACAGCAATGACGAGAATTGTAGACTCGGTTTGTTGTTTTGGTTACCCCTCGTTTTGAAGTGTGTGATGTTAGTATTTTCCTCACAAAGATTTCTCTGTAGTTGACGTCCCTGATTATTTCATCATCATCACTCATGTCATCTTCACACCCAACCGAATCTTCAGTATCATCTTCCTGTGAGAAACCATCTTGATGACCCATTCTAGTGTTATCTACATCTAGATTTTTTGCAACATTCCTATGCCGAATTGGAATCTCAAATGAAGCACTGGAGTCGGATTCATCACAGCTGTCAGGCACAATGGATTCTGAGGTTGATCTTTGTACTTTCAATGGTTGTTTCTTTTTTTTGCTGGTACTTCATATTCAGAAGACTCTGAATAACTGGTTGAAACATCCTCTTCACTGGGCATGCTATAAGTACTATCTGTATCATCTTCAAAGTTGTCTTCATCATCAAGAGAGCAGCTTGCATTATCTTTGGATGATGTTTGCTCCTTTTCTGCATTTGGTTCTGATTGAGATGAGTTGGCTTGTACAAGTAGTTTTTCTATGTTCACATCTGCAAGGTAACTAGGCAAGATGTAGCAATCTGCATCATCATCAAAGTTGTCTCCGACATCAGCTTGGTTTGGTCCTGCAAGAGCGGGGCTTGCATCATCTTTGCTTGATATCTGCTTATTGTCAGGTGCAGTTGCTTCTGATGGAGATGAGTTGGCTTGTCTGTGTAACTTTGCTTTGCTCACATCTGCAAGGTCACTAGGTACGCTTTCAGTACTACCTCCATCGTCATCAAAGTTGTCTCCGACATCAGCTTGGTTTGGTCCTGCAAGAGCGGGGCTTGCATCATCTTTGCTTGATATCTGCTTATTGTCAGGTGCAGTTGCTTCTGATGGAGATGAGTTGGCTTGTCTGTGTAACTTTGCTTTGCTCACATCTGCAATGTATTTTTCCAGTTGTTCAGGGTATTTCTTCTTGAGAAATTCTGGAATTTATAAAAATAGGAGAGAAGGGAATTCAATTCATTTCCATTCAAATTCACATTTATTTCAATACCAGAGAATACATGAGAATTGTAAATGAGAGTAACAAAACGATATAAAAGGCAGAAAAAACCCATTGGTAAAGAGGCATCTTCATGAAGCCTAGGCTTGTGGCGAGATGCCTTGGACACACTAACACAAAACTACAGACAATTAGATTACTAGCATGGCCTCGCTCAATCTCAATAAAAACGCATTCAAAATCGTCGCAGGATGCCATAAGGTCCTCACGGATATGAAATTTGTGCAAGTTTCTCACAAACATGGCAGCTCTTCCCCCTGTTCTATTGAGTTTGGATGAATGAACAAGGTGGAAATATATATACAATGATCAGAAAAAGCAAAAGTCATGTAACATGAGGAAAGGTAGAAATATTGTAAAACTGATGAACACAAACACTATCAGAAGTAAATGAAAACCAACAAAGCATGAAAAACAATAATTAAATATGCACAAACAAAATTATGTTTTTGATAGTATTTAATAACAAACACACAAAAAGTAAAGATTTATAAGTGAAGTTATGAATATATTAGAATTTACAAGAGAGTAGAGAGCAAATTCAGTCTGCACAGATTCTCCAAAAATGTCCACAATCTGATTTTCACCCACAATAGATTAGTTGATTTTATATAACACACAAGCAGATCCTCGTCATTTGATTGGAGGATTGTCGGTCACGTGATAGCAAATAAACATTGCACGCTACGTCATCCACCGTGCATTTATCGTTCCATCCGATTTGTTATATTGCACGCTCGCACGCCCTCCAAGTTGTACATTTTATTTATAGTGTTATCCTCCAACCAAATAACAAGGATCTGCTTGGGAATGTTTTTCATTCGTGCAATAGTAAGAATATTTTCATTCGCCTCGTTGAATGCAACATTCCATCTTTCAACTCATGAAAATATTCTTACCATTGCACTCATAAACATTCTTTATTCGTATACTATTCATGAATATGTATTCATTACTATTACTCTTGATGCAGTTTAAATGTAAAATATATGATCAAAACATAGATTATGTCTTCAATCAAGATTACAAATAGATTGATAAGGATGGTTTTTGTAGCATCCCATATTTCCAAAGTAATGGGTGGCAAGGATGATTGACAAAATTCATATAGTAACAACATGCGCATGAGTGGTCTTAAAAATGAAATAATGAAGGTGTTAAATTAACCATGGGTTAAAATGTTAAGAATAAAACTGGGAACAAAGGTACAAAATAAAAAATAAAAAAAAAACATCAATACATTCATAAACTGTAATATTAGCTGAACAAACATATCAAACTGGGGCTAAGTTTAGCCCAAACAAACTCAGAAACCAAAGCCTAACAAAATGCTGAAGTTGCATACCTTGACCTTCAACATGAAAGTCATTATTCAAGAATTTCTTTATACCTGCCGCTGTTCTTCTGACTCTATGAAAAATATGTTAAAGCTCCGTTTACAAAAATGTACATGCAGCATTTGTACTTGTAGCTATATCTGTATGTGAGTTGTGAAGGCTCTGAAATTGAAAAGAACCGGTGGTGTTCCAACTCAATGTTCCGATCTGTATGCTCCAATTGTCTTTAGGAGCAAGCTGGAATCTGATGCTTCATTATGCTGCTAAAGTGCTTTAAAGGGGATCATTTCAATGAAGCATTAAGGCCAGAAAATGGGAGTGTGTGGAATGTGTGCTCAATAAACTGTGTCAGTGCAAAAAAGCACACAGGGCAGTGCAAACAATTATAGGATGGGTAAGGCTTCCCTAGTCACTAGAGTGTTGCGATGGTGGAAGATCCATTGGTTGGGTACATTATGGGAGCCTAAAAACAATGAGTATACTGTGTTTTTACACCATTGATTCTTTCTAGAATCACCACAACTCTTCGAGCATGTGAGATAGTTACGTGTACATTGTGTTACCACAAACCTCACTAAATTGTTCATACATATCTTTGAAGAGCACCATTAGTACATACAATAATAATCAACTGTTAGATCATGTCTTGGACCATGTTGTTTGACACAAAATCACACAGACTGCATGTCACACATACTGCATCGAACATTGTTGACAAATAGTGGCCTGTTAAATCCTATCAATATATTACACGTACTGAAAGTAAGTGTACTTACAAAGTATCTTCATCAAAGAAGCCACACTTGAAGCTCTTTCCATTGGCAGACTCGACTACCCCTGGCCACCAAACTCTATCGATGCGGACCCATACTACTTCTCCCACTGTGGGTTTTTAAATATACAGTATACAAATATTCATTGTGGACTGTTTGAAGTAGAAAAAATTGGTTGGAATAACAAAAAGGAATGTAAAAATACATGCACAATGCATAAAAGGTCATGAAATGCGTGCATGGTCTCTACATCACTTGCTAAAGAATTGCACCCACTGATAGTTCATGGCAGAATACACGAACTCATTAATACAGAACTGATGAGAAAGGTTTTGGAAGCATTTTACATACTAAGTCAGGCGACAGCAAAGTACTCAATCCCTTACGCAATGTCTACTAACACTGAAAAGATGCAAAGCAGTCACACACTTGTCTTTTCTGGCCATTCAGTTAATGCATGGGATTCACGTAAGATTCTTGCGAAACATTGCGGGTGAACATTGTGCATTAATGTAATTCTGTACACATACAATTTAATT
The DNA here is from genome assembly GCA_911728455.2 of Marthasterias glacialis. Lineage (NCBI taxonomy): Eukaryota > Metazoa > Echinodermata > Asteroidea > Forcipulatida > Asteriidae > Marthasterias > Marthasterias glacialis. The sequence continues at coordinate 18,966,151 of OU452220.1, forward strand.
CAGTGCACACATTTTATTATTTTCTCGTCCCGTTTATTTTGTTCCTGTTTCTTATTATTTGTCAGTCCCATCCATATTTTCCCTTCCTGTTTCCCCTCCCGTATGATCATTTAGTCCCTTTTATTATTTTCCTGTCCCATTCTGTCCATTCTTCACCGTCCCGCTAGAGATCCGCGCGTGCCCCAACCTGATACAACATCCCAAATGGTTATTTTGGGATACTAAACAGTACCATGGTCACTACTACATGTACACTGTAGAGTGGCATGCTTTGTGTTGGAATGGGCTTCTGGTACACTGGTATTTGAATGATCTATGAATAATTATGTTTAAGTGTTGCATAAACCCTTCAAAGGTTATTCTCACCTATGTAATCATTCATCTCGGCAGCTTTTCTTGAATTCACCTAAGAAGAAAAACAAACATATATTACAGGACTAGCACAATTAGTAAGACAATTTTTTTTTACCAGTACTATCTGTGTGAAAGCTGACCAATTCTGAGTCAATACCAGTACCCATCCATAATTTCCATATAAACTAGTGTCAAAGTCAGGAAAATAGCATTAGAGCACCTCCCACAGCAGATCACTGTTGCTTGTAAGTATGTATTTTGATTGGGTCATAATAAAAACTGATAATTAGGGAGGCTAATCATCCTTACTGGCATCCGGGATGCTGAATTGCAAAGAACGCGGCTACAAGGTGGTCGAGTCGCAGGCATGCAAGGGCACTCTTGGCAGCCAGCCACATCGACCCATATAATATGACCACTGAACACAACCCGAGATTGTGTTTGGTTTTTCCAAAGGGAGGAAAACCGGAGAGCCTAGAGAAAAACACTTGGCGTGGCACGGAAAGAACCAACACACAACTCTACTCACAAGTGGACCTGGACGGGAATCGAACCCGGACTGCAGTGGTGAGAGGCGAGTGCTTAACGCACTGCGCCACCTGGCCATTGAGGCCTACTTTGTACAGCGATCTTCCCAACGGAGGTCATTAAGGAACAAATTGGCTAGATTTGTCACAGTAATGACTACTTTATAAATTGTGAGCATTACTCCAATTATACTTTTCTACCTTTATGCGAAAATCTTGGAAAGATAATAAAGACATGATATTGTGATTTTAAAGTTGAAACAATGCACAGTGACACCATAGAGGGTGAACATGCACTGCAAATGTGACCGGAGTCAAATAGTCCAGACAACAAAAATACTTATGTTATAAGATGTGGAAAGATGCAACTGTAATTATAAATGTAAATGTTATCAACTGCCAAAACAATTTGCTGTAGAGGCTATCCATGTATTAGATTCTGCAAAAGAAAACAAATAAAGAAAGTTTACACATTAGCAACCTAAACCCCCAAAATGGAGAAGATAAGAAGTGTTGTAGCTTACAATATCTACACGTTGGCCTACACTTGAACTGTCACTGCTTATGGTTTTCAAAAATAGGGAGCGTAATTTTTAATGGGAATTTTTATTTTTCATTTTCAATATTTTTGTATCAATATCTTGTTAAAATATACTTAAAAGTTCCACAGCATTGAGAACTCTACATTCAAATCTTCCTTTCAGTTTCAATGGTGTTTACAACAAAAAATTACAGATATTCCCCTCTATGATAAAACACCCCTAAAAGTGCTAATTACCATGACCACCACCCTCCACTTGAAATTTATATAATACAGGGCCCTCTTTGTAGGATCACGTGTGGCCAATACCTTTTCTGCTGGAAGCTGAGAACCTCAGACATTGATTCCCTGCTAAATTGATCTTTCCATCACTCTTTGATGGGGCTCAGAATTTTGCTTCCAAAAAAGAATTTTTGGAATAGGCCTACATGTATGTTCCATAATGATCAGCTACATGTATGTGGGCAATGAATCGAGTGCACCTATAAAATACAGGAAAGACTGACACATGTACAGTTTCACACTTTTAATTACACCATCCTTTCTGAGAGTAAGAGCCTGCACATGATGATTTATTTCTCTTGCCTTTTAATGGAAACCAAGATCTATGGTCTGTGAACTTACCCTAGTTTAAATGTAGTTGATGTGCAGGCGCTGGTCAGGCCTGTACTGTGAATGGCCTAGCCTTCTGAAGTTTGACAAATTGAGGTATCCCTCTGAGTCAATATCACTGAAACTTGAACTCACGCTGGGTGGTGGATCCTCAATGTCCACGTAGTTCAATTGCTGGTGTTCGGCAGGCTGTACGGCAGGCTGTACGGCAGGCTGTACGGCAGGCTGAACGGCAGGCTGTACGGCAGGCTGTACGGCAGGCTGTACGGCAGGCTGAACGGCAGGCTGTACGGCAGGCTGTACGGCAGGCTGTCGCAGTCCAAACAAATCCAACAAGGTGTTGTACTTTGTTTTGTATTGTAAGTACAAAACAGTTGTGATTATGCAAAGTAGAATAGAAAACAACAACGAAAACACAAGCCAAAAGGAAAATCTGGAATCCTGGCATGAAAGCATGGCTCACTGTGCCCTGTATGGAGATCAAGCACAAATAATGTAGAATGACATAAAAATGTATTTATTGGGGTAATTCTATTAATTAGGGGCTATGGAGAACATCTAGGAAACACTTTCAGTTTTTTATAAGGAGATCAGTGTTTGGTGCTCCTTGTTAAACCCCAAGCACTGTTTTTTGGAAAGCCTAGTTTTTCTGTGGACAACTAATTGAATATTTTGAGTGTCCAAACACAAGGTGAAGGTACGAAGTGACCAAGGTACGAAGTGACCTGACACCAAGTACTCCACCCGCATACGTCGTTAGTAAAACTATCCAAAATTCACTTTACTGCAAACAAAAAGTACCAAATGTGTGTCGGGGTGTTGAATCCACTTCTAGGAACAATGTATGTGTGTTACGTTAGGCTTATTGTATTTTTCAAAAGAAAACAAACTCACCAATGTGTCATTTTTGTGTTGTAAACGATAAAACAAGATGGCGGCATAACAAGTGGAGCTTGCAGCTGGAGTGATCACGAGAGGGCGCTGTGTCACATGGAACCCTGTGACGGCTCAACTGTGTCTGTGCTCAATGTGTCTGGGAGCCGGACTAACAACGTTTTGGGGTTCTCGGTGTTTAATCAGCCCATAATGCCATTTTTGGCATGTGCCAGAAAGATCACTATGGGGTTAACCCCACAATGAATGAAAAATCCCACAAGTGCTGTCTGTACTTAAAAGCATTCCCACAATGTAGCTCCTGTAAGGACGGACGGACGGACGAACGGACGGACGGACGGACGGACGGACGGACGGACGGACGGACGGACGAAAGAAAGAATGTATATGTATAAAAAAATTTAAAAATCCCGTATTCGGATGTAAATATTTCTGATAAATAACACATGTTTAAGCACTACTTTATAAAATATGTTATAAAAAAAACCTCATTACATCTAAAAACTAACACGACAAATGTAAAAGCAAAAAAAAATAAAATAAAAAAGGTGTCAAAGAAAAGAAACTTTCAAGTTGATTGTTATTTTACAAAATCGACACGTAATAACAGATTATGAGTTGAAATCAACAAATTGTGTAAAAATACAAACATTTAACAGAAAGAGTTTTGTTTTTAACATCGACAGAAAAAACAGAAATGTAAAAACAAATTTTTAAAAAATCTGTTAAAAAACAAAATGTTTGAAGAAATCGATTGTACTTTTACAAACCTTATGTTTAATAACAAAGGTTTTGGTACTAATCAATAAAATATGTGAAAATACAAACTCATTATATATAGAACTAACACGACAAATGTAAAAGCACAAAGTATGTGTAAAAAACGCAAACATTAAACAAGTTGATTGTTATTTTACTAATTCGACGTACAATAACAGAATTCTGGGTGAAAAGAATTTTTTTTGGTCAAATTACACATATATTTAACGATTTTTTTTTACTTACATAAAAAGAAAACAAAAAGCATGTAAATTCAAATAACAAACAAAAAAACTGTGTAAAAAACCGGAAATTTTTTACAGTGTAGACTATAAATTTGTACTTAGAATTGTTTTGAACAACCAATAATAAGTGTCTGAATACGAGAGAAAATTTGTAGTTTTGCTTATTTTGATTTTCAAAAGTGAGTTTATCCAAAGGTACATTTACTATTTCGTTTAATCTTAGTTTGAAAACTTTCTTTTTGCACGAAAATTCATAGTTTGTAAGCTAATAATACTCACAAAGTAATTTATCCCATCTTCGTCGCCAATGTTGTATAGCGTTGGCTATACGGTGAGTCCCGAGTCGCAGCTGAATAAGTGGATGCAGAGGACGAACGTCTTACAAGTTTAACAGCAGACCCAAGACTCCTCCAGGCTGGCCCACTCCCACAGACCAAACCACCGACACGCTTGGGTGACTTTATTCGTTACTTCATGTTACGTAAATGCTTTAATACAAATGCTTAATAACATCTTTAGAGCATCACTACATAATATTGAGGTTGATGCTGCTGATGAAGATTCTATAGTGGTATCGTCGCTGTCGCCGTAAATCTTGAGATGCCCCTCGAATGAACATTGGCTCGGATGGGGTTAAGGTCCTTGGACCAGTTCCAGACGGTTTTCCTGTGGGGGTCACTGGCCACGAACCTTGGGATGCCCGTCGAATGAACAATGGCTTGGGCGGGGTTGGTGCTCTAGCCAAAAGGGTTAACCCAGTAACACACAACGTAACCACAATATTTCACAACGTTGTGGTTTGGTTGTCATAAGGTACTGATTTTACAACATTGTGACAACGTTGTAAGAACGGTAGATTGAAAGAAGGTGGTTGTATAAAGGTTGTATTTTAGTATATTTGGAACTTTGTTGATGTGTTCCATGCAAGACGTTGTTAGAACGTTATATTTTGGTATTTTATACAAACATTTTCTTTCAGGATCACAACAACGTGATATTAACGTTGTATATTGGTATTAATGTAACGTTGTCATTTTGTCCAAGGCCTCACGTTGTGGCAACGTAGGATGTTGGTGTTTTTATAACATTATATTAATGTTGCCAACGTAACGTAGTGTAAACGTAGCATTTAGGTTTTCCAGTAATGTTGTGGTTATGTTGCAAACACAACATAGTGAAGACGTAGTATTTACGTTTTCCGTTAACGTTGTAGTAATGTTGCAAACACAACGTACTGACAACGTAGTATTTAGGTTTTTCAGTAATGTTGTGGTTATGTTGGCAACACAACGTAGTGAAGACGTAGTATTTACGTTTTCCATTAACGTTGTAGTAATGTTGCAAACACAACGTACCGACGATGTAGTATTGAGGTTTAAAATTAATGTTGTGATGAAGTCGTAAACCCAACGTAGTGGTGAAGACGTATTTATGTTTTTCATTTATGTTGTGGTTATGTTGCAAACACAAGGTAGTGAAGACGTCGTATTTAGGTTTTCCATTTCTGTTGTGGCTTTTGTTGCAAACACAATGTACTAGTGAAGAGGTAGGTTTCCTAACATTGTGGTTATGTTGCAAACAAAACGTAGTATAAACGTAGCACTTTGGTAATGTGGTCATGTTGCAAACACAACGTACTGATGTAAACTGGGGTGGGTTGGGGTAGGGGTAGGGATGGGACTGAGGCATACTATAGGGTTTCCATGCGTTCCATAATTAATGGAAAGGCCAGTCATTCTACACCCACACCCCTCTGAAAAAACTATAAAAAAAACATATCAGCGAATAATACCCACAAGAAAAAAACAAAAGAATCCCCGAAAAGAGGCCTATACAGAATTAAAAATGTTTATTATTTAAATTTCAAAAAGGTGATCACAAAGATGGGATGGAGCTGGTCGGACCCGGGAACTCCACACTAGATCCGCCTATGGTACGAGCATGGAGGAACACAATATTTTATTCCTCCATGGTATAGTACAAGCTAGTCACAAGAATGTTGTGATTGTAATACACTAATAAACCCAATTATGGGAAAATTCACCTTTTGCATATCAACAACTTACGTCACACGAACCGTTGGTTATCGTTGACCAGCGATCCACACGGCATACCAGTTTGCTTCATTGTAAAGCCAGTCAACAAGTCATGCTGTTAATGGTAGGCTGTGCCCAACGATGGTACATGATAACCAACGGTTCATGTGTTATACACGAACTTCGGCTGATGCCATGCGCGACAAAGCAACCATCATGGCGCCGACGATGTTTTGTGTCGGTCAGTGATGATAATTTTTATAAAATTCCACCAAAAGGAGGTAGCACATGTTGAATCATCGAGGGAAACATTTTGCCAAAAAGCGCCAAAAGCCTCAAATTGAAAATTAATATCAAAGTTTTTGATAGCAAGGAACAATTTCGGTGGCTATTTTTTTCTGCTGTGTGAGGAGATGCTCATTTTAATACGCAGTCACTCATAAATAAATCGTCACCATTTGTTTTGGGAACAATCCTTCTAAATATGGGCAACTTTCTTGTTGACTCACGTTGTAGACAAGGGAACCGGCAAGGCTGGACCAATTCCCCTTATAGCGATCACGGTGGGATTCATCAAAGAAACTCTCAGCGAAGTTCAATGCACGTTTCGTGCTCTGTCTTCACGCCTTTGCTTATGAGAATCTGAACTTCGTCGCAGCCGCCGTCTTGATAGAAACACATTTCATCAAGGTTAATGGGGAGCACGTTAGTAGAAAGATATGCATGACAAAGAAATAATCAATATGCTGTACGTCGCTTCCATAGCAACTTCTGTCTTAACCGCCCAATCCACCCAACCCTACAGCTCTTGGACTGTTTTTCATGCTAATTGTAATACCTTTCAGTAAATCATGCATACAAAAATCATGTTTTTCAATTATTTTGCAGAATACAACGTTGGTAAAACGTTGTAGAAACGTTGTATAGAGACAGTGCATAAATTTGCATATTCATATACTGTTGATCGCAAGTCCCATTCGAACCTAATCCACCATTTGTTTTAATTAAATATTCAATGAACCACAAAGTGGGGGTTACTCTCAGATAGTTTTAATCTAGTTTCGTAAAGACAAATATAGTTAGGATACACCTAGCATGATTAAACTCAATTTTTTTGACAATGGTGGGTACTAGTTATTAAAACAATATTTTGTAATTACCCACCATGGCAACTTAGCCATTGGAAATACGCTACATATATACAAGTTCCTCACCATTTAAGTATAGCAAGCATGAGGACACAGTCGTGTGACCAAGGTAAGACAATCGTGGTAGACTATTGTGAAGTAAATATTATTGTAGAATAAACGTCTACTAATTAGTGTAATAAGTAGTTTATAATAAATACAATTTGAAAATAATATGTACAGTATGATGTCATAATTACAATACATATAGTATAAGTAACATATAGTTTGCATTCGGTAGGATCCAGAAAGTGTTTGAACCATACTTATATGAAATTGATAATTAGTTTTTTAATTGATTGAATGTATCCGTAAACGTCACAACGTGCTAGACACGTGGCCAAAACGTTCCTGAAATGTGTCGGGGACGTTTTCATTACGTAGTTGTATAACATTCTTAAGACGTAAATGGGAGTCGACAAACTTCCGTTGCTACAACGTAATGTAAATAACGTTGCCAGTAACAAACTCTGGTACGTTCTCACAACGTTGTCAACACGTAACACACGTGTCAAAACTCACGTCCCTAAAACGTAGAGGGAACGACGTCATTACGTCGCCGTATAACGTTCTATATTACGTAAATGGTAGTCGACAAAGTTTCGTTGCTACAACGTTATACAAATAACGTTGTTGGCACTAAAGTCTGACGTCCTCACAAGGATGTAAAAACGTGAAATTGTTAGCTGGGAAGGCCCGTGTACCAGTTCTAGACGGGCATTGTGGGGGTCACTAGGTATTCTCTTCTCTCATCTTCTTCACTTTCAGAAGACATGACTTGCGATTGTTTTTAACGCGTAGAAAAAAAATTGAATATTGTGATTTTATTGTTTACAAAGTGCTCTTAATGAATGGATTATAAACAATTTATTACGCCTATATTTACATTTTAGATCACGAACTACTCTGTGATAGTTTATTTAAGGGGAAATTCACCTTTATAACATTGAAACATCTAAAACGCTTAATGACAAAATATTGATGAGCGAAATATTGTGTTTAATGAGCGCCCACTGAGAAGATTAGTGATGATGAACAATTGAGTTTTCTTATTGCATGCAGTTTGGACGTGGAAACCCGTTGAATACCGAAATCATAGTGCAATTGCATATTTTTGTGTTGCCGGTGTCATGACGCCAAACTAGTCTCTCCGACATGGGCATGTTTGAAACCATTAATAATAAAATGCACATTTTAAATTTTATAGTACAGTGGTAAAACATAATTTCAGGTACATTAATTTCAAAAATAGTTTAAGGTTTCTTTTGAGGAAAACGTTTTCTTTTAATGCCAGTACATAAATAAACCTGTCCCATTACAGAATAGCAACAGCAACAGCAATCAAACAAACAAATACAAAATCAAAACAACAACAAAACCAAACACACATAAACCTTTAGAGTGTGATACCTGTAAGTTTTGCATGCAACCCACATCCTCAACCAAGTTGGTGTAATCACATTTTATAACTACAAACATAATTAATTCTGCATATGACTTTACCCGTTTGTTCAGGCTTTGTAAAAACCAGATTTTTTAGCAGTATTTTAATTAATCGTGTAATGCCCACCCTTTCACAGGGTAATTTTTTCTAACCCCAGGACCACAGTGTGCCTCCTATCAAATTTTTGCCCATAAATGTTTAACGCTTTATCCAATCACCAATTGTTATCGGGGTTAGCTGCTGCCATGGCAACCATTTGTTTGATCTTGGGTCAAACGATTTTTGTGATTTTTTTTGAATAGAAGTTCTACTTGTTTTTGAATTTTTTTTTCCAAGAAAAGTGAAAGTGATGAGTCACAAGGGATTATAGCACCCTCAACGGCGACCACAGTAATTAAAGTAGAATGTGATTTTATTGATCATGATGAGGTTGCCAAGTTCGCCAAGTTTGATAACATTTTTGGGAAAAAAATCTGGAAATTAAGAGGGAAATATGATTTTGATCAAAAATGGGCAAAACAGTCAAATACGCCCTCTAGTGACGATTTTTCAAAATATGTTGACGTCCACATGTTAAACTCGGTAAAGTGATCATTTGTGGCAAGTTTCATGAAAATCGGTTGGAATTTTAGAAAACACGGAGGGGGCATTATGTGCACCTCCCCCCCCCCCCCGATCCGGCAAAAACAACTAGAACAGCGAAAGCGGCCATGGCGAGTTGCTGATCGGCTGATAGAGGAACAATGACTATTTGAAAAACCAATCATTTGCCATATAGGTGAGGAACAAATGATGGTCTGATAGAGTGTGACCATGGAGGGTGTGGCACACATTTTACACATGGGGTGGAAATGTTTGGAGGTTTCTGAGCGGAACCTATGAACTGAAATGACGAGTGTTTCCACTATAATACACATGTGCAAGTATGTACATGTATCATACATGTATGTAAATATGTGAAACAATAGGCTTATGTAACCTGGGTAAATGGTACACTTGAATAAATCCAATAAAACTAAACGCTGGGGGAACTCACTTTACAAAAACTCAACTAAACTAAGGATCGAATAGAGAAAAGTCGCAAGGAATTGCAAAAGAGGGACAGTGACACAAAATGTAGGTTTACTTAACAAAATAACAAAAAAATTACTTTATTTGTGAACCAGTGACAAAACAACTCAAAATGATAAACCTAACCTTAAAATCAGTAAAAACTAAACCAAAACCCAAAACACAAAAACCACAAAAAACACAGTGCCAAAGCAAGTTACAAATTAAAATCAAAACAGTTTTAGGAAACCTATAAGTAAATAAAACGAGAGAGAAAAGGTAATTAACTTCAGATAGCAAGGGGTGACTAACCACACTACCAAGGACTACACAAGAGGGTTCATTGTTTATTACAAGGAATTTCTAAGAAGCTAACTAAAGGGATGCTAGAAGAGCTTAGGGGGGAAATGTAAACAGTGGAAAGATATAAATCAACTCTAACATAAACACAAGCTATTTCTACCCTGTTACACTTACATAATTCTGAAGAAAATAAGCAATGGAAATGGAAAAGGACATGAATACGTGCATCTGATAACTGGTCATGTGTTTTTTGCGCTATTTTTTTTAAATGGGGGTAGGATCAGGAAGGGGAAACAAGATGTAAGGATCTGTATAATTAAAATCAATTTGGGGAAGTGGGATTATATCCAGGCAAGTGAGTAAACATATATAAAACTAAGATGGCAATAAATCTCAAACATATTACATGGTGAACAAATATTGGGGGAAATTAGACTGTAGAGGTTTATCCTTGCATATCAATCTTCATGTCAGTAGCAACATTTGATTCAAGTTTTAAGTCAGTACATCATTGCAATTAGGAGTTATGGCCGTTCAAGGTTTACATTGTTTTAGATCATTCAACTGGAACACTGGAGAGTTTAATCCTTGCATATCAATCTTCATATGAGTAGCAACATTTTATTCAAGTTTCAAGTCAGTACATCATTGCAATAAGAAGTTATGGCCATTCAAGGTTGTCATTGTTTTAGATCATTCAACTGGAACTGGTGACTAACACACCCATGACTTTTATCTTTTCATATGATTCTCCATGTCAGTAGCAATATATGATTCAAGTTTCAAGTCAGTACATCACTGCAATAAGGAGTTATGAACGTGCAAGGTTTGCATTGTTTTAGCTCCTTCAACTGGAACCAGTGACATACTCATGAGTTTGATCTTTCCATATGGATGTTCATGTCAGTAGCAATATATGATTCAAGTTTACAAAACAATAACATTATTTTGAAGCTGTTTAAGCTCTAGAGGGTAATACTGTTCCCTGACAATTTTAACATTTTAAAACAATAGAAACACTTTTAACATTTCCATTTCCACATACAGGATCCCCCCACATCATGACCATGTAAGACAATTGAACTGAAATGGAGTTAAAAAAACACTGACATCACAAAAAAGAACTAACACCATGAGGCATAAACTTTAACATTTCCACTGACTGACGGACGGACGGAAATCAGCATTACATAGGCTCGCTCTGCTTCGCAGCTCGCCCCAATAACGGTCCTGATAGGGTTAAAGCATAATGATCATCTATATCATTATATAGTTTTACCTCTTTCTGCCTCTCTTGGGGGTCTCAGCTTCTTCTGTGAGGAAGTCTAATGTATCTTTCGCCATTTTAAGTTTTCTGCGGCCGTCTTCATGACTGTCTGTACAAAAAGATAATTTTATAAGAATACAGTTCCATTATCAAATAATTATACGTACCGGTACTTATATTTATATAAAGTAGTTCTTGTATCAGGCCACACTATAGTGTACTTAATGAACACTAAAATTTTCCCGGTTAGTCTGATCCGTGGGACGCTTAACTGTCATACAGGAATGTTTCCACCGCCATAATTTTCAATCGTTCAAGTACGAGTGATTTAATCTAAATGTGCGTTTCATTTGATTGTAACCGTGTTAATGAAAATCTGAATTTTCATGAGTGACTTGAAGCAAAGATGCAAGAACATGAATTGTTTCATGCACGTTCTTGGCTTCTCTCATCTCAGCAATTAAGATTGTTTTTTTTATTTTTGACATGTTAATGAGGGATTTTGATGTATCACACCAAGATCGATTCATGATGCACTAAAAATTACAAAATTAAATACAAAAGATATATTGTGATTGTAATCAACAATCTGTTCCGAGTTTGTTTGGTTTACTACAATAATTGGGTCCATACCATGGAAGTGATGATTGGAATTGACGTTTCTGAACGCAACCTTCATTGCAAGTCTGCAGATCGTTCGTCAGACTTAAATTATGAGCATCCTGTTTCAAACGGAAGTAAAGGTCATAGTGTGGTCATGCCTAATAACAAAATGTCACATGTGATGAAAGCTACAAATGGTACAAAGATTATGACTCTGGGACATTTGGCACAGGAGATATGCTTTTTTAAATGTAGAGCTTCCTGTTTGGACTGGAAGTAAAGGTCAAAGTGGGGTCATTGTAATAACCAAATGTCACATATGATGTAAGCTACAAATGGAACAAAGATTATGACTTTACAACATTGTGCACATAAGATGTGACATTTCGAAATTTTGAACTTCCTGTTTGGACCGGAAATAAAGGTCAAATGGGGGTCACACCTGTAAATCGAATGTCACATGATGTAAGCTACATGACAACACAAAGATTACGACTTTATAGAATTTAGTTCAAGAGATATGACGTTTTAAAGTTTTGAACTTCCTGCTTGGACCGGAAGGAAAGGTCAAATTGGGGTCTAATGTGTAAGTAAAATGTCACCCGTGCTCTAAGCTTTAAAATGGCACAAAGATTATGACTACGATATGTGCTTCGGGAGATGTGATTTTTTCATTATTAAACTTTGAATTAATGTAACTTGATACCTGATGACGTCACGATGACGAAAATATGTTTGCCTTACTATGATTTCTTGTTATTTACAAGGCGGTAAACTTTTATTCTTATGAGATGCCTTTAAACGAAAACCCTAAAAATGCAGAGATTCTGCAAGTTTCATGTAGAAAAACATCTACCAATAGAGGGCGCTATAGCATATGAGCAGTCATAATAATTAGTTAATGAAAGCCAAACTAACATCTGAAAACAGTATGAAGTTTTAATCGCTTAAAGATAGCGCTACCCCTCAGCATTCATATTTGCAGTTTTCTCAACAAAAACCTGTTCGGTTCACAACACCTAAAATCCTCATTGGATTAACCTGTGAAAAACAGGCGAGTGCGCACTTGTGTACAACTTTGCAATCAACTCTGAGCGGCGAAAAGCGGCGCAATCCACACAGGGTTGTACCAATGCTGCTCAGATTGAACAAATTAACGGTTAATTAAAGTGAAATTACGTTGTGCTTTGATGAATTGTTATGGTCTGGGATAACTCTTGGTTAAAGTATTTGTTTGCAAAATGAATATATAGGAAGCTAAAATTGTATTTATTTTCAAAAGTTGTGCTTTTGACTTTCGAAAATGTGCACACTTTTAGAGCCATGCCTTCAGCACACAGATACAAAATGCTTTATAAATAACATCACGATGACGTGACAGACACAAATATGCCACAGTACCAATCTACATCATGAAGTAAGATTAGAACCGAAAACAAATTGACGATCGGACGTATACTTCTTGGGATATGGTGGTAACAAGATTGACTAATTACATAATCATGTCATTATAACTCAGCTAATTAAATAAAAATTTACACTTGTTTACAACTTATAAGTTCATGTACTAAGCTTCAATATGTAGACAGTGCATGTCTACATTATGAAGTAAGTTTAGAACTAAAACCAAATTGACGATCGGATGTATATTATTTGGGATATGGTGGTAACACGATTGACTAATTAAATATTCATGTCATTATAAATCAGCTAATAATGAAAAAAATGTCAACCAAATTTACATTTTAGTGATAACTTTATGTTCTTAGCTTCAATTTTATACAGGATTTTAGTTTGTCATACTTACCAATTTTAAGATTAGGCTTGAACAAAAATCGTGGACAAATGCAATACGGTGTTGACAGAAAGTATAATAGTGAACTGCAAAAAAGTTGCTGCAAATATTTGAAGTTGTACTATTTGGCATATAATAATTATTTCTGGCCAATGGCAAAATCGCATCAACAGCTGACGTCCGTTTAAATAATGTTGTAGCTCTGTACCAGATCTTCACAGAAGCTTGGCCCGTTCAGAAGCTTTAAATTTCTGGCGGAGTATATGCACAGTCGTCTGCTAACACAGCACGGCAGAGTGTTAACCCTGTGCGATCTCAATCTTCTGAACCAGAAAAGCTATACAAATACGTTGGCCCGGAAGACCGGTTGGAATTTAGAAACATTATTTTCCGTAGTCTAGAACCATCTCGAACTTGTCTTCGACGAGAAATCTTTGTTACAATAACGCGGGCCCGAAAGTCCGTTAGGAATAAAATGTTAATACTCAATCGGATTCTGGCCTGATTAGACTTGTATAAGTCTGTTACCATAAAAAGCCCCCGCCTTTACAAAAAACACAATACGTCTGTCGCAGAGAAAGTGTTAGGACTTGATCAAATTTAGTACACAAATATTAAATCTGTTATAAATGACGTCATGATGACGTGATATACTCAAATATGCTACAGTGCACATCTACATTAAAAAGTAAGTTTAGAACTGAAAAAAATTTGACGATCGGACGTATACCTCTTGAGATATGGTGTTTGAAAGATTGCCTAATTAAATATTCATGTCATTATAACTCGGCTAAATAATTAAAAATTTCAAGCAAATTTTTTTTATGATAACTTCATGTCCTAAGCTTCAATTTTGTATAGGATTTGAGTTTGTCATACTTACACATTCTAAGATTAGGGGCGAACAAAAATGTGTACAAATGCTATGGTGTTTTTGATAGAAACAAATGTATAACTAGACATTAAGATTTTGTCTTTAGGACAAAATCACAGCTGTTCCGATTGTTTTGTCCTTGTATCTTGAACATTGTTCCTTGTCACTTGATTTGGCTATGTTACAGTTTCTGAACGCAATTCAATGCAAGTCTGCAGATCATTTGTCAGACTTTAATTATGAGCTTCCTGTTTGGACCGGAAGTAAAGGTCAAAGTGTGGTTATGCCTAATAACATAATGTAACATGTGATGTAAGCTACAAATGGTACAAAAATGACTCGAGGACATTTAGCACAGGAGATATACTTTTTTTAAATTTCGAGCTTCCTGTTTGGACCGGAAGGAAAGGTCAAAGTGGGGTCATGCATAATAACAAAATGTCACATGCGATAATTATAAGCTACAAATGGTACAAAGATTACGACTCTAGGATATTTGACACAAAAGATATGCTTTTGTGAAATTTAGAGCGTCCTGTTTGGACCGGAAGTTAAGGTCAAAGTAGGGTCACGCCTGTAAATCAAACGTTTTATTTGATATAAGTTACAAAACAGTACGAAGATTACGACTTTATGGAATTTAGTTCAAGAGATATGACTTGTTACAATTTTGAACTTCCTGTTTGGACCGGACGTAAAGGTCAAATTGGGGTCATATGTTTAAATAAATGTCACACGTGCTATATGCTTCGAATTGGTACAAAGATTATGACTCTATGATGCGACTTCGGGAGATATGATTTTTTTTCACTATTAAGCTTTGAATTAATGTAACTTGACACGCGATGATGTCACGATGACGAAAACATGTTTGCCTTACCTATGATTTTTGTTATTTACAAGGTGGTATAACTTTTATTCCTGTACGATGCCTTTGACGAAAACCCTAAAAAATGTAAAGTTTTGGCAAGTTTCATGTAGATTAACGTTTACCGATAGAGGGCGCTATAGCATATGAGACATCCTAAGAAAGAGTTAATGAAAGCCAAACCAACATCTGAGAACACAATTATAAAGTTCTAATCGCAAAAAATAGTGCTACCCCGCCGCATTC
The DNA here is from genome assembly GCA_911728455.2 of Marthasterias glacialis. Lineage (NCBI taxonomy): Eukaryota > Metazoa > Echinodermata > Asteroidea > Forcipulatida > Asteriidae > Marthasterias > Marthasterias glacialis. The sequence continues at coordinate 18,981,756 of OU452220.1, forward strand.
ATGTTTGCAGATTTCTCAAAGAAACTTGTATAGGTTCCCAACATCGGCTAACCCCCTATTGGATAACGTGGAGCAAACATGCGAGTGCGGAGTTGTGTGCAACTTTGTAATGAACTCTGTGGCGACGAAAAGCGGCAAATAACAGTTTACTATGGTGGAATTACGTTGTGATGTGGTGAACTTTTATGGTCTGAAGGCCAAACCAACATCTATGAACACAGGAAGATTGATTAATTTGATTTTTAAGTTTCACCCTTTTGTCACTGTTTTGGTAAGGAAGTGCGACGTTTAGTTGTAATTTTTCTAGATGGAAATTCCTTTGTGTTATCGAAACAAAAGAAAGTGAGAGAACAATTGTTTGTAAATATGTTTCATAAAAAATAAACTGTTCCAGAATTGAGTCGATGTTCATGGATAACAAAAGCAACCTTGTTTTTTATTTGACTTAGTTGATTTGAGCAGGGGGTTCCGGACGTGACTGTGGTCACAGTTTGACGAAAGACTAAAACGAGCGGCTGAAACGTTTGTGTGAAGGGAAGGCATAAGGACTGAAGCGTCGAAGGTACCGTTCATTAAGTTAGTTTTTCAGAATTGTCAGCTCGTTCCAAATTGTTTGACTTTGGAATTCAGTACCGTGGAGAAGCACAAATTGTGACAACATTTATAGCAAACATCATTAACAAATGACTGAAAGTAAAGTTTTATTTTTAAACATTTTTTGATTGATTGGTGTACAAGGTATAAGTGTATAAATGAAAAAATGTTTCAATAAATGGACCCTTGCATTAGTGTGAGTAATCGAAAGAAAAGGAACTATTTGTCAGATAGACCTACATATAAATTTGTCTGTCAAAAATGAAGTTACAAAGGGGTTTTGGAAATGTGTTGAACAATGAACATTTCGTGAATCGATCTTTTCTCCGAAAAAAAGCAAGGTCTTGATGAACATTTCTTTTATCTCAAGGTAATTGTTCTTTTGTTCATGATGCAATGATCCATTTCTTATCAATTACAGAAAGTACATAAAAGCAGGAACAATTTGTTAAACTTGAAGTGTTTTCGTTCAACAAAAACTTAAACTTGAGTGTTTTTTCGACAGCTGACCAAAAAACTTGAACTAAAGTGTCAATCTCAACATTTTCAATAATTATCTTAAAATTTGAGTGTCATACATCTATCTTATAAAAAGGGAACTTGTTTTGTCGATATCCTACAAAATATAGGTAAAGTACAATCTCATCCCGACATCTTGAAAACTATACTTAAGTTTGAGTGTCATCTCGACTGACGTGACATGTTACCAATAATTACCAAAAGTTGAGTGTCATCCTTGGCATGTTATAAAAAAACTTTAAGTTGGGTGGTTTCTTTGACATCTTGCAAAAGAGTTAAACTTGAGTTTCATCGCGACATCTTCAAAAATAAACTTATACTTGAGTGGCATCTTCGACATCTCACCAGAAACGTTTACTTTAGTGTTATCTTCAACATTTGACCAAACTTTAAATTTCACTGTTATCCCAACATTTTATAAAAAACCATAACATGAGTGTCATCCCACCGTCCTACTATCCACTTGAGTATCATTGTTGACATCTAATAAAAAGATACTTTAACTGACGTGTCATTCCAACATCTTCAAAATTATACTTTAAAATGAGTGTCATCTTCAACATTTTCAAAAATTGTACTTAAACTTGAGTTTCATCTTCGAAATCTTACCAAAAACTTTAACTTCAACATCTTACAAAAAACTAAAACTTGAGTGTCATCGTCGACTTGTTACAAAAAACTGGTACTTGTGTCAACTTGACATGTTGCAAAAATTTCAATGTGGGTGTCATCCTGGAGTTGTTACCAAAAATGTAAATAATTGTGTCATCCTTGATATCTTATCATAAAAATTGTTTAAGTTGAGTGCCATCTCGACATCTTCAATTATACTTTTAATTGAGTATCATCGTCAACATCTTAAAAACATTTAGTGAAATTTGAGTGTGATCTCGACATCTTACAAAAACATATTTATACTTTTGTTTCATGGGTTTCTTCCTCGAAATCTTCATCTTCTTGGAACCTGTTGTGAAAATAAAGGTAGAAAACACATGTTAAATTTGATGAATCTGTCTTTTGGTAAGTGGCGAAAGATTGAAAGAGGAAATTAAAATCATTTAAAGGTTTTACTGTGACCGGACATATTTCGTTTTTATTTTTGGACTTCCTCTTTGACATTTGCATGCAGTTTGAATTTATATTCATGCAGAATGAAATTGCAATGAACTTTGAAAGTCATTCAATGGTACATATTTATGGCACTCTGCATTTTTAGGTCATTGTGTATAAAACAGTTTTGCACAACAGTGGTATTGTTTGTTTGTATTCAGTCGAGAGACTGCATTTTGGCAATCAGAGATTTTTGATTCAGATTCAATATGTTGTTTTTTGATAGGAATGAGTTGCACATGGTTTTCCATCCATACCCATTATTATTGACTTGTGTAGTTGTGGAAGTGGGAATAAATGTTTGCTACGTGCATTTGTAATGGTGGAAAAGGACTGCTCAAAAGTATTTCATTCTATGTTATTGACCTTAATGTTTTAAATTTGAACATGTGCATGATGCTGATTGGTCCATGTGTGTGGTTGTGTTTCTTCAGACCTTGCAACATTGATCCATGAGGCAAAATAGGACTAAAATACTTGACAATTTGGGTTACGTTGTCTATAAGGGGTTACGGGTATTGAAAGGAAGTTGTGTTATATAAAAGTGGAATTTGCATGTTTTGGAAGTTGATGATTTAATATAAAAATGTGAACAAACTACAGAAACTGAAAATGCAAATATAAGATAATGACATATGCAATGTCATTAAAAGCTGAACAATTATTCATCTGAATTAGTTGGTTTGACAACATTTGCACTCTAATGGTTCACTCTGGTTCATTCTTGAAGTATTGTTCGCAATCAAGCAAATCTTTTGAAAGTTAAAGGCTGTGCGTCTTTCATCTGGTTTTCGACAGGAATCTGTTGGTGTGTTTTGTACTTTTGTTTGGATATGTTTTAGCATTGGATGAATTTGGTCTAAGTATTGATGTAGTTTATCACTCATACACTGATGACATTAACTTTATCTCTCCAACAGTTGACTCAACAGACCACAGTCTAGTTTGCACAATTGCACGCTCATGGGACTGAATGTATTGTTGGGTTCCCGCTTAGTGTAGCGGGTCAACAAATAATAAAGAGTGGGTGGAGACAGAGTTTGGTGTGACAAATCAATGTAGGAGCTGGTTTAATCTTAACTTCACAATTCATCAACAACAATAATGCCGGCACCATATGACATGCATGACTATGAGTTGTAGCGTACAGGTACATGTCTATAGTTAATGACACAAATTCTAGTCAAGTCTAGTCTGCTCTGACTGCTGAGTCTAATCTGCTGAGATGATGAATTCTCGGGGTTTGTATAGAAATCTCAGAGTCTAAAATGAATTAAACATTAGCCAAGTTTGGGGTCTCGATCAATGAGAAACTGCCATGCTGGAAGTTACATCGCCTAAGGGTAGGGACGTGTGCACAATTAAGTTATACAATCTGTTGGTCTACCAAATAGGGAGTAGCATGTGGTAAGAGTAAAGTGATTGACAAGGGGGCGTATCCCTAGAGTGTGTGCACAAGCACTAGCCCTTTGCCTGTGTAGAAATCACTCCCGTGCAGAGCAATTACATGGGAAATATACACACGACTTGATTATGGCAATTTAGCGCACACTGCATGCTCTGTGTAGAAATGAAATGGAAAGATTACGCGCGACAACGCCTTCTGAATGGCAAAGAACTGTGCACATCTGTATGGCACGGGAGTTGCAGTACAAAGATTAGTGCATATTGTTATGGGATGGGAGTTGTGTAGAAAGATTAGTGCATAATTGTTGACATGGGATGGGAGCGTAGGCGTGGCTTACTAAATCGTGCACAAGGCTCTAGCTGAATATGCATGATAGGAAATAGTGCTGACCCCTCGGGCGATAGAGGGGCTGTCATTGGAATGCGCCAATGTGGAAGGAGAGTCCTTGGGAGGTCGCTATAAGTAGAATATATTGAGAATATTAGTAATGATAGATCGATCAACGATCGTGATGCATTGAAAGGATTGACGAATATTGGGGCCCCAAAAGAGGTGCTAGAAACACAATAGTCAAACTGAGGTTCTCAACAGTATAAAGGATATTTAACTATGGGTGGCACAGAACAACCTGGAATTTAATGAACTGAACTCTGTACTCTTCATTTGTAAAGTAATGTTGATGTTATTATTATTATTATTATTATTTATTCGGCCGATGTCAAAAATAACAACATACAAGTAGTACAAAGGAAAATTAAATTTAACAAAACGGGTAACTAAAATACAAGGTACATGTACATGTAACAAAAACAGGAAGGGGTTAGACAAAGGGGTACTGGACAGGTAAGGGTTGGAAGGGTTTGGGAGGAAGGAGGGAGGACATGGACAGGACTCTGGGAGGGGAACAACCCATTCTAAGACGGCCAGGATAAGCAAAAGTGTACAACTACACTATAACTCAAAAGTCTGCTTATCCAATCAAAGAATAGAGTATAAATATTAACTTTGACGAATAAAAGAAACTTCTATATAAACAATAAAATTAATTTTACTCTGAATAAAGCCAATAAAAATTTGAAACACTGTATTAAAAACTTGATAGATATAAAGAGCTGCAGATAACCTTGACCTTAAAACCAGCAAATTATAAATAAATAAATAAATAAATAGGTAAATAAATAAGTAAATAAGCTGTCATACGCTCATTTCTACAGTACAGAAAAGCTGACATGTTACATCTTGAGACACTGTTACATCTTGCACCATGGACAGCATTCATGGATATTAACGATCCTGATGCATCCTGGGAAGGCTTCATGGACATTTTTGAAGCAGCCTAGAAATGTTGTGATCTTAGTGTCATCATAGAGTTGAAAATTAACCTCAACCAACATAAATCTGTCACTTAAAATGAATTGTTGACCGTTCGTTATGTTTTGGAGGGTGGGGCGGGAGGTGTTTTTTTTTGTTGGGGGGGGGGGTTTAATTGAGATTTTGACATGGCAAAATATGGTTTAAAAAAAAATCAGAATATCAGAATCACTATAAAACAGAAGATAAGTTGTTGATACTTTCGTCATGTCAGTTTATTTGTTTCCAGCGAAAACTTGACAAAAGTACTATCCGGCAATCATCAGCTCGTGGTCAAACTTGTTGTCTGACAAATGTTACGTAAAAATCTGAAATTGAAATATAAAGTATGATATTGTACGCAACCAACCATTCACTGTTGTGTATGAGCCCTCATCCGGGCTATAGTTGCGACTACATTTTGTGTTTTCTTTGAAAAATGCACATGACAGTGGGTACTACGGGGATTGAAATCATGAATGGTTGACTAATGGATAATATGAAAACACATGTTAACTGAAAGCATGAAGTTCGGCTTGCTAGTCTGGTTCCCTGCTTCATGTTAACAAGTGAACATACTTGAACTATAGCACTCAACGACAGGGGACGAACCACTCAAAGCATTTTTTTGTTTTTTGTACTACACTTTGCAGCTTGGCTCTGTAGTGGATTTTTCATACGAGAAACAAAAATCCGTGCTGTGTGAGAGTGAAATCTGTGGGATCGGGTTTGATGCTTCAGCACATAATGAACTGTATGTGGCGCAGAATGGAGCCAAATTTTCTGAAAAGATTGTTTAAATTTGCTGTTCTGTGATTAAAAAAAAGGGGGAGGGTCAGGGTTTTGTAAGGTCGCGCAGGGACAATCAATAATTGTTTTTTTTTTATGTGGCCTTAAATCTGTCAGGTATGAGCTTCGTAACCTGTCGTATATTCACAAATCTGCAACTGTGGTAGTGACTGAAATTTTGGTTTATTCATGCATCTTTTGATGTTGTATTTCTTCAATAACGTTGCTGAGTCTAAAATGAAATCAATTGCCTCAATGTATGGAAAAACTTTGTTGCCAGACTGGTTACAAACGCACTGTCATGTGTCAAATTTCACAAGCATAATTACATTGGGATTTCTGAAAAGGAGCGCATGATCATTCAATGTTCTTGTCATCTAATTTTTTGTCCTTGAATATGTTGTTTTTCCAATCAGGATGTTTCTATTTAAGTGTTTCAACCAGACGGCTTTGTTCCATAATCAGCAATCTGCTGCTTCAGGCTTTATGAGCGTCATCTGTCTATTGTGTTTTTTTTTTGCAGATTTATTTTATCTGCCAGAACCAGTTTCGGTTTTGACAGACATGGCACAATACAAATGCTCAATATTATTAATATTATCATGATTATTATTACTATTGTTGATTATATATATAATATTATATTTTGAGAAGGCCACAGTGTTGTATAAAACTTACATTTCAAAGATTTCAGTGACAGTCTTCTCGTTAGTCAGTTGAGTGAACTTTGCTGTAACTGTCATTGGCAGACTTTGCTGGAGTTGGTCAAGAGTCTCGATTCTTGTTGCTGTGAAGAGAGTGTCCATTTTGACTTTGTAGTCAATTTCATCGTGCTCATCTGTCAGTAGCAGCAGCAGACCACTGTGTTTTGAGTTTGTATGTAGAGATTTTTATGAATTATTATGTAAATACACAATGATTGAAAATATGTAACGTACTTTGTTTCAGATGGGTGTCTGATAATTTATTAAGATATCTTTATGTTACTATTAATAAACAGTTGTTTTAAGAGGTGGTTTTAAGTAATCGAGTTTACATCAAGTAGAAATTTTGGACATTGCATTTCTTGCTTTTGCTTCTGCAGTTTTCATTATTTAAAAGTCACTGTGACAACTATAATAGTCAACAGGTTTATATCACATCCTTCCTTTATGAGACAAGTTCAGTGGTTGTATCATACAGTAAGATGTGGGACAGGATGAGGGGGTACACTGGGGAGGGTGGGGTTGATTTGATGTTACATTAACATTTATAAAGAAGTGACAACCTTGAAGAGGAGCCCAAAACATTGAATGTGTTGAAGTGGTCTGTCTATTAGCACTGAGAACAATTTTAAATTTTAATCCAATGTGTCCCTGTAAGAATTTACTGCAGAATTTGGTCAAACACTGGTGAACTTACGCAGATTCTTGGGAAAACCCCTGAATTGTGATTTCTTTGAAGTTTTCTTTTGACAGAACCTGCAAATAGAATAAAGAAATCAGTTTCAATAATTTGATATAGATAATATTGCTGAAGTGAATGTGAGATATGAAAAGTCTTTCCTTGGTAATATTTTGTATGTTGACAAGGCTACATTATTTTTTTAGTACACTTGTTGAGTGATTAGTGAACGAAAAAAAATGATGGCTTGTGTGTGTATTGGTATCCAAAGTTCAAAAAGAGTATGTGATGTCTCAATTGTGGGTCCGAATGTGTTTTTCTGATTTAAAAATCGCACCTGTTGATGTGTTGGTGTGTGTTTTGATAATCACAAAATTTGTTATTGAGAGGCCAGAATGAGAGTGTGCCAAGATTCCCACAGCCCAATTACACACGATGGTAATTAAGAAGTATGTGTCATAAGTAGACATCAAACACAAACTAAATTGTTGTCTGTTTTTATGCTCGTACTTCTAGTCAATCACCAATGTTGCCAAAAGGTTTGGTCTTCAATTTATGTCTATCAGTGCTGATTTCTGCATTTTCTGCATTGACAATTGCAAACAATTGCATTGTCCGTGTATGGCTTTTTCTTTTTTATACAATATGAATGCATCTATATACTGGTTTTTTGGTAAAAATCAGATCTAGAGAAGTTTATCGAAACTTTAAACACATGTCCTTCAAATGTGAGCTCTTATTCCATAGAAATCATCCTTTGTAAGTCAATATGAAATGTCTGTATTTGCTGTTTATTAGGCAATTGGAAAATTTGTGAATTGGTTTGCTCTGATTCCCTTTAGTGTGAATTATAGTCGAGTGGTAAAAAATAAACATGTATGCCCGGTTGCTTTGATGCTGAGTTAATCACAATTATGGGTATGTTTAAACTTTACCCATATCACAGATGTTTTATTTTTTACAAATCATGAAGAATGATTTTTGGTGGAAATGTTTATCAAAGGGTGTTTTATTAGATTCATGTGTTGGTTAATAGCACTTGTGGAAAGGCTTTCAGGTGTGTCATTACGTGCGGGTGTTATTACGCCTAAAATCAGAAGGAATCAGTAAGATATAAATAATTATGCCCAGCCAAAAGCATTATGTACAAAATTATGAAGGTCTATATATATATTCTCCCAGTCAGTTTCTCATGTACTTTCTCTGTGTAAATCCACGTAAAAAGCTGTATCCATTCGTTGTGTATCCCCGCTTCTGCCGTTTACCAGGTTGTTTGCATCTTAACCGGGGTAGTGATCCCTGGCTTATCGGCAGCACGGTTCGGCTTCTGACTGGTCCCCTTGAGCAAAGTAGATTTGGTATTGCACATAGGACCGCCCACCAACAATAAGGGCTGGTTAGCTCAGTTGGTAGAGCGCTCGTACAGTATTCGAGAGGTCGCAGGTTCGAGTCCGGCATCAGCCAAATTTTCTTTGCTCACCCTATTTATTTATAATATTCTCCCAGTCAGTTTCTCTTGTACTGTCTCTGTGTAGATTTGTTAGTTTACCGTTGTATTTTTCAGGTCTTTTACTTTCTCTCCTACATGTCTTTATAACCCGTTTTTTCCACAGGTTAGTAAGTTAACCGTTCTATTTTTCAGGTCTTTTACTTTCTCTCCTACATGTCTTTACAACCCGTTTTTCCACAGATTTGTAAGTTTACCGTTGTATTTTTCAGGTCTTTTACTTTCTCTCCTATATGTCTTTATAACCCGTTTTTTTCCACAGGTTTGTAAGTTAACCGTTCTATTTTTCAGGTCTTTTACTTTCTCTCCTATATGTCTTTTTAACCCGTTTTTTCCACAGGTTTGTAAGTTAACCAATTTATTTTTCAGGTCTTTTACTTTCTCTCCTACATGTCTTTATAACCCGTTTTTCCACAGGTTTGTAAGTTAACCGTTCTATTTTTCAGGTCTTTTACTTTCTCTCCTACATGTCTTTATAACCCGTTTGTTCCACAGATTTGTAAGTTTACCGTTTTATTTTTCAGGTCTTTTACTTTCTCTCCTATGTCTTTATAACCCGTTTTTTCCACAGGTTTGTAAGTTAACCGTTTTCTCCACAGGTTTGTAAGTTAACCGTTCTATTTTCCAGGTCTTTTACTTTCTCTCCCACAGGTCTTTATAACCCGTTTTCTCCACAGATTTTTAAGTTTACCATTTTGCTTTTCAGGTATCTTTTACCCATTGTCTCCATATCCGTTTCCATTGTACCCAACTTTTCGGCTGTTTATATTTCATTGTTCACATGGAATTCCCCGTTAATGCTAAATGTCTTTTCCGTCAGTTACGCAAACTGAAAGAAAAGAATGTGCGTTACTTGTCACATCTTGATAACTACCGTTTTTACCGTCTATCCCGTATCCTCCCAAAAGGCCTTTAACTCAAATGTGCCCCTTCCTTTGGGGACCTTAACCCCGCATTTCAGAAGAAATGGAATAAGACACTAACAGACACGTCTTTCCATTTACTCATGTTGTTGGAAGTACAATGCCAACAATGCATTGATGACCAATTGCTTGAGATTACTCAGATTGAATCTCAACTGAAAGATTCATGTTCCAACCTTGAGTATGAACATTTCCAAGCCATTCTGTTGTCTAACATCAACCACTTAAGGACCAGCTTATTGGACAAACAAAACAAGAAGCGCCGTAATGTACAAGCTAACCACAAGAAATACATTCTAAGGCGTTTCCACAAACAGGGGTTTAGTGACCCTCCTACTGAAGGGCCGTCAGTAACCACACAGCCTACTACAGTTGTTAACCTGTCTGACACTGTCTTAACTGATCCACAGGTAAAACTGCTCTCAAGGGGCCTTAAGTTTTGCCCCACACCCAAAGAACCCAACCAGCTGTCTTTGCAACAAGACATTGCCCAATTCAATCGCAAGCTACGTTTACGTGAATATTTTCATGTAGACCCCTCAACAGATGATGAGTCATCTGAGGCCACTCAGCCTGCTCGCAATCGCTTCAAAGAAAAGAGCAATTGGGTACCCCCAAAGAACCGAGATGTAGCTTTGGACACCTACATCAACTCAGTTAACACTGAGGTGCTTAAGGTTGCCAATACCAGGGTACCTAACAACCTCCCCCAAGAGGAACGCAAGGCCTTAACTCAACTTCGGCAGTCACCTAACATAGTGATTAAACGTGCTGACAAAGTGTCCGCAGTTGTAGTCATGAACACAGATGACTATATAGCTGAGGGCCTCAAACAGCTCAGTAACACTGATCATTATGTTGAATGTGACACTGACCCCACTCATTCATTCTCCAAACAAATCAGTGCCACCCTCGTCAGCATTCACAATGCTAAGGGTATCGACAAGGATACACTTAACTACCTTCTCCCACAGGATCCCCGTACAGCACGCTTTTATCTTTTACCGAAGATACACAAGCCTAACAACCCAGGCCGTCCCATTGTATCTGGCAATGGCAGCCCCACAGAACGTATCTCTGAATTTGTTGATAGCTTTCTAAACCCACTCGTACCTCGCATTCCCTCATACATTAAAGACACCACTGACTTTCTTTGTAAATTGGAGGGTATCAAACACAAAATACCTGACTCTGCTTTTCTGGTGACTCTAGATGTATCGTCACTGTATACTAACATACCTCATAAAGAAGGAATTAAGGCATGTGGTTCTGTACTCCGAGCCAACAAACAAACCCGCCCCTCTGTGAGACACCTTACAGAACTCATCAGCCACATCCTAACTAAGAATAACTTTTCTTTCACAGAAAGGCACTTCTTACAGACACAAGGTACTGCCATGGGTACTAAAATGGTGCCTTCATATGCTAACTTGTTCATGTCTGACTTAGAAGACAAACTATTGTCCTCTGCTCCCAACCGCCCACTCGTGTTGTGGAGATTTATTGATGACATTTTCGCTATCTGGTGTGGTAGCCAAGATAGCTTGGAAGAATTCATTGATCATATAAACTCACTCCACCCCACCATTAAATTCACTGCCGATTTCTCTGTTACCTGCGTGAATTTTCTAGATGTGACTATAACTAAATCCCCTAATGGTATTGTGACAGATGTATATAGCAAACCCACTGACACCCATCAATATCTTCTCTCTAATAGCTGCCACCCTAGCCATTGCAAGGAGGCAATTGCCTACAGTCAAGCCTTACGTATAAGACGTATCTGCTCCACAGATACTCTGAACAAAAGGCGTTCATCTGACCTAAGGCACCACCTTGTTTCTAGGGGCCATAGCAAACGAAGAGTTCAACTTGCCATCAACAGAGCTTTTGGCATACCCCGCCATACTCTGTTGACCAACACGGGCACCAAGAGAACCCCGACCAATAGAGTTGCTCTGGTCATAACTTTCTACCCTATGTTACCCAAGTTGTCCTCTATAATCAATGACAACATGCCAATTCTCCACTCCTCCAACAGGTTGCGCTCAGCAATTTCTGAGCGCCCATGGTCGCATTCCGTCGCCCTAAGAGCCTAGGTGACATTCTAGTTAGAGCAAAACTCCCCCCAGGTACAGGCCAAACTCCCTCCCCACAAGACATACAGGGTTGTCACCACTGCACCCGCTCTAAGTGCAAGACTTCTATGTATATCAAACCCACTGTACAGGTTAAAAGCCACAGCACTGGCTTTACCTACAAAATCAAGACCAACTCCCAATGCCAAACCCCAAATGTCATTTATGTCATATCATGTAAGAGATGTGGAGTACAGTATGTGGGAGAGACAAAGACCAAACTCAGTCTTCGCTTTGCGAATCATGTCTCCTCCATAAAGACCAAAAAACTGTACCCAGTATCTATCCACTTCAATAGCCATAATCATAGTGTTAAAGATGTGGAATTAACTGTCATTGAGGCCTGCAACGGCGACGATTCACATCGTAAACTCAGAGAATCCCACTGGATTCACAAACTCCGAACAATCCAACCATTTGGATTAAACATAAACACAGGTGTTAAATAATTCCTCTTGGCAAATAACTACTATTATTATTTCCATGCTTTTACATTATCATTATAGTATTCTCATTATAGCCCCCTCTCTATTATTCAATGTTTACACTTCTACTGCTTTATTTAGGTAGATTACCCTTAATCACCTCCCTCATCTGAGTAGATAATCCTGTCCTTTCATGTCAGCCGCATTACCCACCATGCAGCTTTCCTCCTTTGTTCACTAATCTCCTTTTTGTACTAACCGACCACTGGACATCCTATTGTCCACACTGCTGTATTTTGATTGGTCATCAACAATCTCTTTGTCTGTATTTAATTAGGTGTTCGGGCACTAGCCCGGAACACCTCTTGATTTTGTTCGTTTTTTTTTTTGTACTTCTTCTTCTTCTTCTTCTTCTTCTTCTTCTTCTTCTTCTTCTGCCTGTCGATTGTCCGCTAACAAATGCACCCTTCCCAAGCTCATATAAACTTCAAACTTCACACATAGTTAGAACTTGACTAGGACATGACAGGGCTTGAGTGACGTCATGATGACGTCATCAGGTGTCGAATTACGCTAAATAAACGTTTATTATTTCAAAAAATCATAACTCCTAAAGTACACGATGGATTTTTACAATCTATACATCATCGGAAAGGTCATCCAAAACTACGTAATCACTCCACAGACATGACCCCAATTTGACCTTGTCTTCCGGGTCAAACCGGAAGTTGAAAACTTCAAAAATTCGTATTTTTTGAAATATAAATCACATGATCACAAATCTTACATCAGATTGTAGAGAATTTAGTCCTCCCCAACTTTTGCATTGAGGTCACACACTTTGACCTATACTTGCGGTTCAAAACGGACATTTAACGCATTCTTTTGTGCATGTGCGTTCAAGCATGATCGGCAATGCTATACAACAATCCAATGCCATTATACATGTACACGTCCGGGTGGTGTATGCGTGTGTGGCTAAGTTACGTTGAAACTGTACATATACATGTGCTACTGTATGATACAATAAACCGCACGTTGTTCATAGTCTCTTCTCAAGGCAAGCACTCCACGCTTTGTTAGTCTTTTACACATAGCTTATTAAAAAATCAACCGTTTGAGATATGAACTTAATTCTTCGACAAATGTAAAGGTTAGGGAGGGTCTTTCTTTGTGACCCATTGAATGACCTCTGTGTCATCTACTTCCGGTCAAACCGGAAATATCTCTTTATTAGAATAATGCTAAGTGCTTGGAACATGATTTTTTCACCATTACCAAGGATATGGAAGACATTCCCTTGCACATTGTTTGACCCCTTTGACCTCTACTTCCGGTCGAACCGGAAGTAGCCCCTCATTTAAAAATAAATAGAAGTAGGAACATGATTGTTCCTAGAAATATCAAACTAAGGGAAGGCCTTTCTTTGTGAAACATTAAATGACCTTTGTGACCTCTATTCCGGTCAAACCGGAAGTAGTTCCGAATGATTCTTTCACCAATTACCAAGGTTAAGGAAGGCCCTTCTCTGTTGTACATTGCTTGACCTCTTTGACCTCTACTTCTGGTCAAACCGGAAGTAGCTCCTCATTTAAAAATGGTTAGATGTAGGAACAAGATTCTCTCACCCAAAACTAACGTTAGGGGAGGTCCTTCATTGTTCTCATTTAAAGGTAAATAAATGTAGGAACATGACTGATGTTCTTGAAGTCCTAATCAGATATTATTTCATAAAGCAATATTTCATGTTTCTATTTTCAAATTATTTTAGTTGTGTTAACTTTATTTACATCAAATAACAACTCTATCCGAACACCCAGTTTTTGTTCTTGGAACAAAAATTCATGTCTAGTTATGTTTGTGCTTGTTTTTGCCTCTGACGAAGGTCCGGTTTGGATCGAAAGCTAAGGCCATCAACCCTACTAGTTTTATATATATATACGGTATTCGAGAGGTCGCGGGCTCGAGTCCGGCATCAGCCAAATTTTCTTTGCTCACCCTATTTATTTATAATATTCTCCCAGTCAGTTTCTCATGTACTTCATGTAGCATCTTAACCGGGGTAGTGATCCCTGGCTTATCGGCAGCACGGTTCGGCTTCTGACTGGTCCCCCCGAGCAAAGTAGATTTGGTATTGCAAATAGGACGGCCCACCAACAATAAGGGCTGGTTAGCTCAGTTGGTAGAGCGCTCGTACAGTATTCGAGAGGTCGCAGGTTCGAGTAAGGCATCAGCCAAATTTCTTTGCTCACCCTATTTATTTATAATATTCTCCCAGTCAGTTTCTCATGTACTGTCTCTGTGTAAATCCACGTAAAAAGCTGTATCCATTCGTTGTGTATCCCCGCTACTGCCGTTTACCAGGTTGTTTGCATCTTAACCGGGGTAGTGATCCCTGGCTTATCGGCAGCACGGTTCGGCTTCTGACTGGTCCCCCCGAGCAAAGTAGATTTGATATTGCACATAGGACCGCCCACCAACAATAAGGGCTGGTTAGCTCAGTTGGTAGAGCGCTCGTATGGTATTCGAGAGGTCGCGGGTTCGAGTCCGGCATCAGCCAAATTTTCTTTGCTCACCCTATTTATTTATAATATTCTCCCAGTCAGTTTCTCATGTACTTTCTCTGTGTAAATCCACGTAAAAAGCTGTATCCATTCGTTGTGTATCCCCACTACTGCCGATTACCAGGTTGTTTGCATCTTAACCGGGGTAGTGATCCCTGGCTTATTGGCAGCACGGTTCGGCTTCTGACTGGTCCCCCCGAGCAAAGTAGATTTGGTATTGCACATAGGACCGCCCACCAACAATAACAATCACCCTATTTATTTATTTATTTATATATATATATATATATATATATATATTTTAGCACAACCACCAATATGTCGACACTTGAACGTCCTAAGCGTGGTTTTTTTCATAGTTAGGCGTTGTAACGACCAAAAAGCGGTCGTCTTAAAACACCACCCTTATGAAGACCGTGTGTCACCTTATTAGTGGTATTTTAATGAAAAAAAAAAAACATCACCAAGTTTAGATAAGTTAACCACTTTCAGTTGACTAGCATAAAATCATGTTTTTTCACTGTTTATCGTGCTCCATTTTTATAACAAAATTTACAGGTTTTAAATAACATCAACTTCATTATATTTTTACCGTGTTTAAACTTAATCGTGCTTCGGTTACAAATATTATTACTTTTCTTGTTTTTCTGAAACCTCCAAAAAACGTTACTGCGCCCTCCTGTGACACTTTTGGGGAATTTTGTTTCGTGCACACAATGTTTTAGGTTTTCTCGGTCAATTTCGGTCAATGAGCGGTCAAGGGCCAATTTAACTTTCATGCCGTGAAATTCACGTGATTTTGCCTCTTCAGTTGAAACTGTCGTTCAATTTTAGTTTGATGCTTCAAAATTTACGTGGCATTACGTTCAATTTAACATGACAGTCATTTATTTCAGCCTTGCGAAATCGGATTCAAGTTAGCAGAGTAGGCGCTATAGCTAGCGGAGATTTCTACCACATTGTTACTTTCGTTTTCGTTTTCGTTTTGCGACAACCGATTTCCCAACATGAGCAAACGAATGCAAACCATACATCCATTATACATTTTTATTTGTTTATTTCATTGTTTTCGTCTCCCGTGTTTCTTTTAATTTTGTATTTTTAAATTTCCTTTCTTTTTTTATTTCATTGTTAATGTCTTTATTCCTTGTTTTATTCTTTTATTTATTTTTTTATTTGTTATTATTTTTGTCTTTTGCGTATTTCTTTATTTCCTTTATTCTCTATTTCTTTGTTATTTCATTTATTGATACATGTATTTGCCTGTTCAAGGCTTTGTTTTCTTTATTCATCATTTCCTTAACCACTTTGGCGCGCCAGCCATCAGCTGCTGGACATCATCAGTAGGTTTGGCTATGTTTATAAGCATACTACTGCGTGCATTTTTCTTGTTTGTAATTGTACGGACAACTATCTGTCTGCCCGTCCGTCCGTCCGTCCGTCCGTCCGTCCGTCCGTCCGTCCGTCTGTCTGTCTGTCTGTCTGTCTGTCTGTCTGTCTGTCTGTCTGTCCGTCTGATTGATTGATTGATTGATTGATTGATTGATTGATTGATTGATTGATTGATTGATTGATTGATTGATTGATTGATTGATTGATTGATTGATTGATTGATTGATTGATTGATTGATTGATTGATGGATTGATTGATTGATTGATTGATTTGATTTGATTTGATTTGATTTGATTTGATTTGATTTGATTGATTTGATTGATTTGATTGATTTGATTGATTTATTGATTTATTGATTTATTTAATTATTTAATTATTTAATTATTTAATTATTTAATTATTTAATTATTTAATTATTTAATTATTTAATTATTTAATTATTTAATTATTTAATTATTTAATTATTTAATTATTTAATTTATTTATAAATTTATTTATTTATTGATTGATTGATTGATTGATCGATTGATCGATTGATCCATCAATCGATCGATCGATCGATCGATCGTTTGTTCGTTTGTTCGTTCGTTTGTTCATATGTTTTTTTGTTTGTTTGTTTGTTTGTTTGTTTGTTTGTTTGTTTGTTTGTTTGTTTGTTTGTTCATTCACCTACATTCCTGGGACCAGCGTTGGGAAACAAACCAATTAAGATGGGACATTTTGGATCGTCGGGACCGAAAATTCGGTCCCGACTTTTTTAACCCAGAAAAGTAAGTAAATGATTGCGCCCTCTTGTGTTCTATACATTACACCTAGGTCCTATATTTCGCGTTTGTATTCGTTTTGTTTGTTTCAAGTTAAAAAGTGTGCAAAAACAAACGATCAGAGAAGAAACCAAAACTTAAAGCGCGCCCTCTTTTTTGGAGCAGCGCACACTGAGCCAATGTTTTCGGAAGGCATCCTACACGTTATCTTGGGACCGAATAATGTTTGTTTTACATGATGTCAAAAGGGATCCTACACGTAACCTTGGTACCGACGATTTTGCAACAGTTTAACTTTTGACAAGGTCATGCAAGTGTAACTACAGCTGTTTGCAAGTTAGTATATGTAATTTACTATATGTAATAAGTGTCCAAACAAATGAAATGGGATGGTGTTTCCTTCCTTTATTAAATAAATATGTTGTTAGACGGTGGAGGATGAGGATCACTTAAGTTAGCAAACTCAATCATTTCAAATTGGAACTAGACGGTCTATATTGGAACCATGTTGGAACCACCTACACATTGTCAAACAACAGCCAAAACCACCAAAACACTTGGTCTTCTAAGTTTTATTATAACCCGCAGCCAATATCAATTCAACCATGGAGGAAGGAAATGATTTCAACCAATCTGCATAAAACCCTGGTGGTTCCCACACAACTCGAATATCACATCTGGGATCTGAATCTGAATTTAATAATAGTCGGTATGAAGGCTTCAAAAATCACTAAATCATATGGAAACAACACACCAACTTTTGTAAAGAAGACAATGAACAGATGAAGAAATCTCAGTTTTAGATGTAGGAGGAAAACCCCTATAGGGAATTAAACCCACGCAGGGACTGAAAAACCCAATCCACATGCATGAGCTCCCATCCAGGTATCAAACCGGGGGTCCACAGATGTGATTGGCAGGGACAGAAACCACTGAGCCAACCTGATCCAGTCAATTAAACCATCAAGTGTACATTAATTCATTAGAGAGGCCATGCAAAAATGGGCTGCAAAATTTGTCAAAAGAGATTTCAGTGGGGATAGCAGTGGAGTGTTTTTTTTTCCATAATTGATGATCTGGGTTGGAAGTCTTTGGAAGAAAGAAGATTAACACCGTAACAGCTTGTCTCTTATTCCTTTACAAAGCATCGCACCAACTTATTGCCATCAACATCATTGTTGAGCGGATAAGAACACCGGACTCAAGCTCTGGTATTTCTGATCAGCAGATTATGGGTTTGAGTCCCGGTCTTGACACTTTTGTCCTTAAGCAAGACACTTACCATTGTTGGTGTGTCCTTCAGATGGGATGTAAAGCCGTAGGTCCCGTGTGTTGTGTAATGCACGTAAATGTAAAATATTACCCTATTGCACTTATCGTAAAGAGAAGGGGTTTGCTCCGGTGTTCCTGATTTGATCGGCAGCATATTGTGCCACAGCACTTTGTAAGCCATCACATGGTGCTATGTAAAGGTACAGAGCGGTCTTATACTGTACTTCGCATACCTTGCAGGAAAAAATACTGAGCACTTTGATATATGCCCATCGGGTGTGATAAAACTCTGTATAAGAACCCATGATGTATCAACTAAGATTAAGACAAACATCAGCTCTCTCATTTCATCACTGGTACCCAACAAGGACTGTTAAATACTCTTTCCTGCCAAGAACTGTCGCACAATGGAACACTCTGTCCGCTACAAAGTTCACCAACTATCGACTCTTAAGAACCAAAGCGTGTCAGGTGCGCCCTGTGCAGGATATCCTCTTATTTTAAGGAGTTTGCACAGTAGTCAAAAGATGCAGTCTGCAGATTGAATGTTAAGTGTTTTATTCAAAATTATTCATTTGTGGTGCTATCTCACACACAGTCAACCATGGCTATTCCTTGGCCTTGTATTGGTATGTTGAAGTTGACATAGCTATAATAATGCATTATACTCACGACACAAATTGCTAATAGACAATCTTTCCGAAATTTCTGTTCATAGCTTTAAGCTGGGCTTATTGCATGTCCAAAATTGCAATAATAAAAGTCGGCAAGTAGCCAGATGCCCGACACGGGGCAAACCAGCAAAACTTATACAAACCACACTTGCACATGGACAAGACAAAACATCCATACAATACAAATTTCGCCCATCCATACCAATACAAATTGTGGCAACCCAAAAGGCAAACCTTGTCCAATATGGATTCCATTTTCCATATCCATAAACATGTATTTATACAAGGACCAAAGCAAACATAACATGGCGGGTACTGTCCAGAACATTACATGACCTCCACAGAAAACCACACACGCCTAACACACCTTGCCTAATGTACAAATTTCAACAATTCTAGCATTTATACCCTAAATTCCCCAAAGTGGAATGTCTGAGAAGATAAACAAGCCCCAACGGAACCGAAGGGAGCTTGACTTATTAATAAGGGAATAAAAGAGTGGTAACCAAGGTCTTAAACGGCCATTTAAAATTGGCAGGGTCATGGCCCTGTGATAATAAAGGACCCAGCCGAAGGCGAGGTCCTTTATCACACAGCCACGACCCTGCAAGGTTTTAAACGGCCGTTTAAGACCGAGTCACTACTCTTTTATTCCCATTCATAAATGCCCTTTTTGTTAAAAAGCATAGGGCCTAATAGTAATAATGTAGAAAAATCTGTGAAACTTTTCTGTTTAAATAAGTTATTTTTCAATTCTTGCTACGGCCTCAGGCTCCATTTCGCGAAGGCAGGGGCGTCGATTGGTGGGGAAGGGGGGGGACATGTCCTCCCCACTTTTCAGAGTGGGGGGGGGGATGTATCAAATATCAAATGCCCCCCCCCCACTTTTTGATCCCCCCCCCAAAAAAATGGACATATGCTAAATAAAAGCAACAATATACAACATTTCGGGGAAGCAAACGTGAGTGGTTTCAGGTTTTTCAAGTCATACATTTTTCTTTGAAGAACTGATAACGTTCGAATGGTAGATGGGTGAAATATTTTGTGTCTGTTAAACATTGCCCTGTCGGTGGTGCATACAAAGATGGACCATGCGCAGAATGCTATTTGGGCCTATTTCCGGCCAAGCTTGTTTCCGGCCCTAATCAATGCAGACAATTTGCGAGTTTTGTTCCAGACATTATACATTTTCTGCCTGTATGGCTTACGAGCACAACCTGCAGAGCAATTATTATTATTTTGAGAGAGTGAAGTTTTCAGGTAGGATTTTTGTTTCTCGTAAAGTTTTTTGTCCCCAGCGACGTAGCAACTGGGGTTGTGGGGGTGACACCACCAATATTTTTTCCTAAGTCGGCATTTGGAGCCACAGTCGGCAAAATCAGCACCAAGTAAGGGCTCGGACTGAATACAAATCCATTTGACAAGCCTAGAAATTTGCCGACTGGATTTGCTGACTGAAAATTTTACTTTAATCCTTGTAGTTTGAGAAGTCAACTTTGAATTACCAAATTTAATATTCTCGGCAACGTGCAGAAATCTACGCTCTGAAAACATTGAAAGCCATAGAGTGTCATAAGAAGTGTGCCTGTATAAAATCCATCAGTAGGGGATTTTTCCTGAGTCCAAAGTATTCAGATTTTGAATTTTACAATTAAACGTTTATTTTCGGCAACTTGACGGTCCTCCTTAGACCTGAAAACGTTTAAAATGTACAGAGTCCGGGGGCTTTGCCCCCTGGACCCCCACTAGAAATTGTCTATTCACTCCAACAGGGGATTCGCATAATAATTACAGTTTTCAAAGCTTGCATTTCGAAAATGAGTCGTCTAATGCTTGGTATCCGAGGGCCATTTTAAACCTTTGATTCACTGAAAAACCTCATGAGTGCTCGGGTTGTTTCTTGAGTCCCAAGGTGCTTTTACTTTCATTTGATAATGTCAATCGGCGAATTTGGGCTTCCACAGCCCCCCCCCCCCCCCCCCCCCCCGCTATAAGAAAGTGCTTTTGTATTGGTCTCATAATGGAAAAGGACTGGTTACAGGGTGCTGCTTACCACAAACCATAAATAAAACCCAGGGAATGCATATACAGATAATGGACAATTGTAGCCAAAGTAAGTCGTGCCCTAGGACTGGAAAAATATATGCCGCGTAAAATTTAAAAATCACACCAGCAGAGTGTTAACATCTGATCCACGATGTGCTTGATTTACATGTATTTGTAAGCAGTTATACAAAAGTTTGTCTTAGATTTATCTATTACATTAATTGAAGCTACACGATTGGTCAAGAAGTTGATGCTGAATTTTGAGGCAATTGTCATGTACACAATGTTTGTAAAGAAAAAATATTTCTACAGTTTGAAGGGCATCTCAACTACTTTGAATGTCAAGTTGATTTGTATCAGCAGAGAATTACAAAAATAAATGCAAAGGTTAAATCTTCCATGAGCTTATCTTTGTAGACTCATATAACCGTTCAGTCCTTCACAGCGCCGTAACTGGGTAAAATATTAGGGGGGCACAAGGGGGGCACTTTTGGCCAATTAAAACTGTAGTTCCCATTTGTATTTTTCCTAAACAAGCCCCTTTTCAGCGCTTTTTGACATGTTGAGTTAAAATAAAATACATTCTATGTGTAAATAATTAAAAATAGTTCTGAAAACATTGAAATTACTACGTAAAATCTCATAAAATGTAACATTTTAATCTTGTAGTTTTTAATCTCTAAAGTCCAGATTTCAAATGGGGGGCATTGGGTGGGGGGGGGGGGAGGCACGGACGTCAGTTGGGGGCATGTTATCAATTTCATGGAAGATTGATATTCCATCTGCCATTATATCTGTTTTTTGTTGTTGTATATAATCCAAAATCAACCCTTTGGTAATTTTCCAATCTTTACTATATCTTTCATGTAAATCTGTTATGATCAATTTTGAGATTTTTGAAAATGTACTGCACTGGGGGGTGGGGCAGTTAATGTTTCTATTTTGAATTTACAATAGTATAACAATTTACAGGTCTGCAACAGTATGGCTGCACAAACCACACAATTACCAAAGATGTGCATTGTCTCTATGTTGCATTAATACTGATCAATGCAATAAAACATATTAGTTTCTATTTAGTCATTCACGTTTCAAGTGGTACTCACATTCTCAGGTATATTATGCAAATAAATTGTGATTATGCATTTAAATTTGTTGAATCACTGATAGTGTAAACAAAAATTAGACAGTGAACCATTTATATGGAAAGATATACCTGGTCTGAGTGTACCTCTTTCTCTGTCCTTGTTCTATGCTCTAACAAAGTTTGTGAATTGCATATTGTTTGTATTTGTTTTGTTTTTCTGTTTGTTTTTCTGTCTTGTGTTTGCTCTAATTGTATTTTTTTCCCAGTAATTATGGCCCAGGCCCATTTAACCTGCTTTCACTGTGGCATACAATATACATTTTGTGCTAGTCATAAAACTGTATTGTTTTATAATTTATTTGTTTTGTGTAAAAAGTAAATAAAACTAACTTTCACCAAAGTCCACACAATTACTGTAATGAAAGAGTAGACACTTATGACAGCCGAATACTGAATAATTTATAGGTGAAATAGCTTGATGTTTGTACACGCAAGAAGGGATCCTACGTGTAATCTTGGGACCGATTGAAATGGTGACCAGACTATCCGAACACTAGTGTTGTTTCGTAAAGGGATTCTACGCGTAATCTTGGGACCGCCCCCCCCCCCCCCCCCCCCCTCCCGTGGCCATACTGCTGTCATGTGTAGGCAGCAGGCCTACATGTAGTTCTTGTAGTTTAGTTAGTTGCGTTCCTATTTTGGCTATAATTATGTGGTCAGCGAAAAAAATAATAGACCGATTGCGCGACCTACGTCACGTGACCCCTGTTGGTTAAAAATGTAAACACACACGTAATCCTCCATAGGAAAGGGTGGTACGGTACACGATGATTAATGCATTTAGTTAATTCGATCGAGGCTTTTTTTGCTCGAAATCTGTGAAACCTATTCCAGAGTTTGTACTAAAGACCTTCAAGTGGCTGAATAAAGCCAGTAAGGACAGTTCCAGCAAGTCTTGAAAATTGTAAAAGTACCGTATAAATGTGCACGATATGTACAGCGCACGACGGAACGTTAGGCCAGACGACCGCGCTCACCACACACTTTTCAACACAAACATTTCAAAGTTTTGAAGCTGAAATCCTCCAAAGAAATTGCTTTCCAAAACTGTGTGATTCCTTTGCCTATTTGAAATTCTGCAAGGCTAGGTATTAATGCTTACTTTTCCAACGTTGTTTATCCTTTTTTTACAGTGATTTAGGCCAACTTTACAAACAAAATAACAGACGGGTGGCTACAATAGTCGTCCGACGCCGGTAGTGCATGGCTTAAAAAACCTCTATTCAGAAGAATTTTGTTAAATCATGAAACAGAGATGTGATTTAAATTAATGCCACACCATACTACTTTTAATAAAGGGGCTGATTAACTATAATTCATCGCTTAACGAAAGTATAATCGACTGTTTTTGAACTCACTCTGTGTCACGGCCTATCTCTTTACACGTATTTTTTCACCAGCTGTATGACGTCATACCCGATAGGGGTCACGTGACCGCATGTAATAATAATAATAATAATAATAATAATGACAATTTCTTGGGCACACAAATCCACAAAAGTGCTCATGGCGCTTGTACAAAACTACATGATAACTGACTAATAAATACAAAATACAACGATAAAGCAGAAAACCCATGTAAAACTACATTATGCAAATGCTTTAATAAAAAGATGAGTTTTAAGGTTCTTCTTAAACACGTTTAAAGAAATTGATGTAAACATTGTCGCGCAATCGGTCTACTCACGCTCACGTTGACGTTCTCATGCTGCCTGGAGAAAAATGCCGCGGCGAGAGACTGGTCCCCGCGGCCGCAAGGATAAAGGAAAGGCACTGGTTCACGGCCGGTCGGCCTTTTGCAGGCCCAATGATTGCATTGTATACAATGATTTCATTGGATAAACGTGCTGTGATAAACAAACCATGCTGGTTGGCATGGACGGCCAAATGTAGCAAAACATTCAAGTCTTGTTGACAGACGTTGTGACCAAATTCAACATTTTTGCAACTTTCTATTTAAAGAAAATACATCACATTATTGGTTGGTTGGTTTCCACTAATTTTTTATTTTTTAAAAATATTTTTGCAAACTGTGATTATCTGGGTTTGTTTTGCATTCATGGCTCCCCGTAGTTTTTCCATCTTGGTTGGCAAAAACTCGGGCAAAAGAAAGGTCTATTCGTCCCGTACGTGTATGATTGGTCTGAGGCGAAACAAGTTTGCCGCGGCGCAGCGCGCGCGCGTACGGACGATGGTTAGGGTTTAGTTTCGGGTTGATGTTCGTCAGTCCTCCCTGTGCTGAAACACTGTAAGTATACTCTTTTTGTCTGATTTTCCGGTTGGAAACATTGCTATTTTTCAAGATTTCGGATTTACAAAGAAATGAGGAAGCTGATATAGTGATGCAGGTCTCCACGATTTTATGAAATTAATGTTTTACTAATTTACACTAACTGCCCCCTTTTTTATAGTACTACTATACAGTACACAGTAGTAGTAGTTACATTAGTACATGTGTACATATGCCCCTAAATTAGACATGCTATTGCTATTGCTATTGATTTACAATCATTCACAGGCCTAACGTTAGGGTCACCGTTACACGATGAAATGAGTTTTGTTTTTTTTGTTTTTTTGTGGGTTGAATTTTGAGTTAGACTTTTAAGTTTTATTGTTCTATTTGGCTCTAGGCTCTATTGTCCTATAATATGGATGGATGAATCACTATTAACTGAAAAAGTTACTTGATTCAATCAATATAAAAAGATGTAGGGGTCTTGGCCTAAAAAAAAGCATTATTGTTAGGGCCCCATGTTTAATCGATTTTCAAGAAGGGCAGCTTAGCTACTTCATAGATATTTTAAATACAGATGTAGCCTAAAAAAACTGTAGTATATAATATTCCACAAAAAAAGACTAGGCTCGGTTACAAACTGCACTCGACAGTTTTTGCAACATTTGTTTTGTCCAGTGGAGGATACAAACACTACAGAAACTGAGTAGGGCCTAGAGTACTTTACTGTGGCAGACTGGGTGGTTGTGGTATGAAAATTTGACTTTATTTGAAACGCAGTGGCTATTTTTATGCCAGCCTCGACAAGATTTCCTGATTACCAAAAAGTCCAAAAGGGGTTCATTCGACCATACCAACTCACCTAAAATTTTGAAAAATTGACAATGACAAAAAAATCTGACTGACTCAAGATTTTTTTTCTTTAAAGGGACACGATGCCTCTTGGGCGATTTGGGCTGTGAAAAGCGTTTGTTTTGAAATGAATTAAAAATGAATATGGTTGGTAAGATGTTTAAAAGTCCATACAAATATGCCCCGAAATTGCGTGGTTTTGACAACTTGTTATCTGAAAACAATGTGTCTTGGCTGTGTCTGTTAGAAAATTCAGCTTGGCTCCTTAAACTCTTAATGGTAAAATAAAATATTTTGTAAAAGAGGTATTTTCCATTATTTGTACTACATGTAGGCGTTAACAGTAAAACACTATACTATAGCCCCCCCCCCCTAGTCTTTTTGCCCCCCTAGGTTCACAGGTTTATAAAAAATAAAGAACACAAAGCTTGTCAAAAGTAATATTATTTAAGATTATGTGCAGTGTCTCACATTCACAGGTTCTTAAATTATTTTCAGTGCTTGTATGGTTTGCTCTGTATCCCTACCAGCTGGACCTAGTATTTCACAGTGACCTTGTTCAGCAGTTTTGAAGAATTCTCTGACATCATCTCAAAAGACAAAGTAATTAAGTTTTTAAAATGTGAGCAAAACAAACATCTTAAAAGATGTTTGTTTTGCTTACATTTTAAAGCTGCTTAACCATGGTTAAACCCACACGTAATAAAATTTATTGATAGTAATTAGACCCAGTAACTGGGGCGCTGTACTCCTTTTTTGAGATTTTTGACATTATCTGTCGTACTAGCACGACAGATAATGTCAAAAATCTCAAAAAAGGAGTACAGCGCCCCAGTTACTGGGTCTAGATAGTAATTAGATAATATGGAGGCAAAATAAAATCTAATATTATAAACTGTGCTATAATAGTCTTGATTTGGGGTTGAACAAATGAAAGTTGACAGAAGCCATACAACCGTTAACTGCTGTGTAGCTAGAGATCACACCCAAGTTTACGGTACAACCTGGGAAACGGCAGCTAGGGGATCACCTTAAGGGGATGCGACGTTTGATTTCAGATGTCAAATAATAAACCACAAGGGAAACTGGGTAAATTTTAATTGATTTGGGGTTGAACAAAAAATATTGACTAGAGCGGGATTTGAATCAACGACCTCTGGATTAACGTGCCGGCGCTCTGCCAACTGAGCTATCTATCATTAAGTTGGTGGTCTCCCTAGCTCATTTGTTCAACCCCAACTCGTTTAAAATTTACCCAGTCAGTTTTCCTTGTGGTTTATCATTTGATATCTATAATAGGCTTCATACACTTGTGGCCTTATATTTGTGGCAACAATGGATCAGGGTGTGAATGAGTGTTGTTGCGTAGTAGTTGTAAGTACACCACACTTATAGATCCTTGTCATTTGATTAGTGTAACACATGTCACTTTTCATACTTTAATTTACCATGTATACCGATCATGCACATACACGTGTACATCTACATGTACACAACTATCAACAAGGTAGTTGTAAAATCTACTCTTAAAGCATATTGGCCGGTGTCTTGCTGTATGAGCATCATCTGATTACATCAGGGCTCGAATTTACAAGAGTGAAGTCATATGAGAAGAAACAAACATTTATGTGTATAATTTAGCAGAATTATACACAAGGTGAAATCTGATTCCAGTTCACGACTAGCCATACTCATGTTGGCGCACAAGCTTACGTGCCTGCAATTAATACATACGGTACTCAAAATTAAATTTTTACGCACAAAGGTTAGCCACGGAGTGTCCCGATTATTCCTATATTTGTCAGTTGGTTATTCCTATATTTGTCAGTTGGTTTAGGGCAATAAAGACATTGGTGGCATAAACAGTAGTCTGAGTATTCTGGAGACATTCAGTATTATTGTGAATTGAAAGGTAACTTTTAATTTAAACTTCACCTAAAAAGACTTGTGTAATACAAATACTGCAAACTATACGCTTCTTACAAAATATGTTATTTTACCGTGAATAATTTAAGAATCCAAGCTGAATTTTCTTACAGAAACGGCCCAGATTCACTATTTGGAGATAAAACACTGGACCCATATATGTCAACCCCTGCCAAACACCCAGTGAACCTGTGATTGGTCTGTGCTTGCTTTGGGGCACTCATGTACCTAGACATTGCCCATATGCCACATAAAAGTAAAGTGACATTTGACAATTTCACAATAGATTCTAATAGTTTGGGTACCATCTAGTCATCATACAAGTTTAATAGTCCCTAAATTCTTATTATTTCATTTAAACAAAAAGACAAAATACAAACAAATAAGGTGTCACACATGTTACATTTGTGTTAGGTGTGTGAGTAAAACTAATTGTCTATGAACAAATCTACACTTTGTGTTTACAATACCCAAACATAATGCAAACTTTCAACTAGTAAATACAGATTAAAGATGAGTTACAAATTCAGCACTTACAGCATCTTGAGGAGGTGGATGGAGTGTGTGCTTACTTTGTTAATCTCCAAGACAAATTTTTGCATAATTTTATTGAGAAACATTCCAGAAAATTGCAAAATAAATAGTCTTATTAGCAGTTACCCAATCTTAATGTTGAGTTAAATCTTTATGTTATGTTCATAGGTTTTGACTTTTTTCTTCTTTTTTTTATTGGAAAGGGGCAGCATTGGAGATGGCCCGCCGTCGCCGTCATTTGCCTGATGAAGAAACTGCCTTCAAAGTAGCCCAGCGATACTGTCTCCAAGGACGTGACCAAGATGGGTTAGAAAAGTTATACATTGATGATTTCATTGGTAAGAATTTAATATTTTCTTGGTCTCAGACTTTCAATCTCAGTCTTGGACTTTTAATCTCAATTTTGGTCTCGCACATTCAATCTCAGTCGTGGACTCCACATGATCAGATAGCACATGGAAAATGGATGTACGTGATAATAAGTTGCTTGCAGAGTTGCAATGTAAATACCCAGGTTTGATTTCCTTTTTGTAAAATTTTCCAAATCTGAAAAAGGAAAATTAATGAAAAGATAAAGAAAAACCCTTAATATTTGTTTTCCATTTCACTTCTGCATCAAGTTTTGTCCTACATGAAGTTTCTCACCCGTCATGCTATATTTAGTTTTTGCCATGGTGCCCCCCAAATTCTAGAAAACTGCCGTGGTACCCTTTTTACATTTCAAAATTGCTGCGATGCCCTTCAAACTCGAGAGAAGCAAAATTGACGTGCCCTTTTGAACACGAAGTTCGAGGCCTGACAGGGGTTGACAAATATTTTCAAGAGCTTGTTGTCTAGGACTTGACTGCACATCTCTCTGTGTCCCAACCCAGTTCTCTTGGTTGTCCCAGTTAATGTCACTGTACATTGTTCACCTTAATACAGCAGTGTATTTCTTTTCTTTTCAAAATTTTTCTACATGTTATCAATTTCTGTGAGGATGTTAAATACATGAAAATGTACCAGACAGTGTTGTAGGTCTCAAGACTTGGTCTTGGTCTTTAGACCATCTCGAGAACTTTTTTGTGGTCTCATTCTCGTCCTACAAAAGTCTCGGTCTCGGAAGGGCGGGTCTCGGTCTTGGGAGGACTGGTCTAGGTCTTGGGTCTCAGACTCGGCTGTAATGTCTCGGTCTTGACCCCCCGAGACCCACCGAGACCTCAACAAATAATTGTATTTTATGCACAGAAACTACGTTGACGGTGACCTGGCCTAGCACCATGTTGCTTATAATGAACCTGTTCTCTCACACACACATTGCAAAGTGTTAGTTTGGTCTTTATTCAAAGCTTGAACGGCACTCGGTGTACATGTTAATTTAAAGAAGAGTTGCACATGATGCCTAATAATTGGCTGATTTGTTTTGTTCGGGTTTACAAATTACAAGAAACTTCCAGGAAGTGAAAAAGTGGGAATGAAAAAGGACATCCGAATTATGACAACATTGGCATACACACACCAACTGAAACGAGTACATAACCAATAAATTACATGTAATTTCACAATTGGATGTGGTCCAAGTTCTATATCCAGTAAGATACCAAGTAACCAATAATATTTCCCATGTGAGCATGTCTATGTATGACATTTTGTTAATTTTTAGTGAGTGAAAGAGTGGCGGTTGGAAGTGGATTCCCCCTACCCCCCCCAAAAAAAATAATAATAATAAAAATAATAATAAAAATTCTGTTTGCGTGATAATATATTTAAAGGTTATGTGTCCAAGATGTGCTGCACTATTGAAGATGCTGTGTTGACATAAACAACTCTGAAGTTTTGTCCTTAGGCACTGATGAGGGGACCTCGACTTCAAAACCATACATTTTTGCTTGTATGCTTAGGCTTGGGTGTGGTCTCGTATGGTTTCGGATCCGATACCATGGTCTCGGTCTCGGATGTGAGGAGGTGAAGGTCAAGGTCTTGGTCTAGGTATCGGACTTCTAAGTCTCGACTCCAATACTGGTTAGCTTATTTTTCGCATAAGACTTATAACGATAGTTCTATTTGTGTGGTAGCCCGATGGTGCAAAAAAGGGTTGTCTGTCGAACTTGGCCGCTGACAAAAGCAGTAGCCTGATGCCATTTTTTGGTTGTCCCAAGCATCGGGCAATAGGATTTGTCAGCCCCTGAATAAATGAATATTTTGTATACACAAGAGGGTAAAGTCTGAGATCGGGAGTTAGAGCATGTGATAGCCAATCTGCGGGGGAGTTTTGCGTTGCTGATGCAGATAATTAACCATGATCTCAAACTTGAAATCAAGTCTAGTTTACTGTAATAAAGGTTCTCAAGACAGCATTATAATGAGTTGTCATGATCATTTGTGTTTAAAACCCGATCTGAAAACCCTATCTCATTTTCCTTGCATTACCACAGGTAATGGTGTTTTCACAACCAAAACCTTTCGGAAAGGGGATTTTCTACTTGAATACAAGGGGGATCATATTACTGCAAAGGAGGCAAACATTAGAGATGAGCAATACAGTAATGCAGATGGAAGTTTTTTGTTTTACTTCAGAAGCGGAGGTAATAGCAAATGGTAAGTGAAGGAGAATTTAAGTGAAATCAAATTTATCTGAAATTATTAGGTGTTCGGGCAATAGCCCGAATACCTATTGTTTTTGTTCGTTTTTTTGTTGTGGTTTTTCTTCTCTTTTCCGAATGAAACTTGTCGGCAAGCAAACACATAGTTTTAAAGCTTGTATCAACTTGAAACTTCACATATAGTAAGACCATCACTTCGAAATGTATGCGAATTTGTTAAGTCATCAGATTTAAAGGTACAGTGGTTTAAAGTTTTAAAATTAATTGTTTTGAAAGCCCGCC
Source organism: Marthasterias glacialis (assembly GCA_911728455.2). Classification (NCBI taxonomy): domain Eukaryota; kingdom Metazoa; phylum Echinodermata; class Asteroidea; order Forcipulatida; family Asteriidae; genus Marthasterias; species Marthasterias glacialis. Next base: position 19,012,171 of record OU452220.1, read on the forward strand.
GTAATGAAAACACAACCGCAGTAATGAAAATGCAAAAATATTTGGCAATAATTTTTTTCACAATTGTATAAATAAACAACAGCTTAACATTTTTGTTTGTGAAGGTGACCTTGCCCGAGGTCAATTTCCAGTCGAAATCGAAAGTTTCAGTTTCTAGGTTTAAAAAACAATATCTCATAAATAGTGCTTTCGATTTTTTGTCACGTGGCATTACATTAAAGGTGCACTTTTGAAGTCCGTATCTACCATACTACATGCTTGGATGACTTAAAAACTTTGTATGTTGTAAGACAATGTACTTTATTGCAAAAATGTGGAGTGACGCCATATGTGATGGTTTCTTACTATTTTTTAATTTGTGAACACTTTTAAATAGCTAGGGAATGTAACAAACTATAATTAACAATTTTCTTGCACTAGGCTAGCAAGGTCACCAACAGAAATATGTAGTAAAGTCACAATTACGCCATCACTTTCACGTTGCATCAACAAAACGTAGGGTTTTATATGACCTGTTGTCACAAGACAGTGTATTAAAGATGCTAATTACTATTTTAAGACGGACTATTAAGACATTGTGATTGAGTTACTTTTCTTGAATGAAAAGCCACTTGGGTCCGGACAAATTATACTCTGTGGGCTAGCTTGTAAATATTTAAGTTGGTTCGATTGGGTTAACCTAAGTTTGGTATTTTTGGTATGTGCCTTTATTTAGAAAACCCATTCAGCGGCTAACTACGCTCTTCTCGGGTACCCCTCCTTGCCCGACCCAGCCAATAGAAAGCGCTGACAGAATTGTTACCCAGTCGAACCCAAATTACTTTTGTTAAGTTATATGTATGTTAACTATGCTTTTATGTATATGGAAATCTGGCACCCCTGGGGTATATATACAGTTTTTCGAATAACCCGCGTTGAGTTTTATGCATCGAGCCACCGGTGTAAGAGTGTGCCGGGGAGGGGCAGTATTGTTCACGGACAAGGCCGTCAGCGCTGAGGCTGACGACTCGGGGCTTGCTAGGCAGTATTTGCCAGGCGGTTCTTCTGTTGCTCGTTGAGGGGTAGCCGTGAGGTCCGATGGGGCAAGAGGCCCGACGGCCAGTGTAAAACTCCCGGGAATGCCATATCATAGGGAAAGCTGGAGGAAACCTAATGCTTTGTAAGTTAAAGTTATTATTTATTATTATTTTGGGTGTAAACAGAAGTTTTTGACATTAACTATCGATGCATCATTTAATCGGCAATGATGTCTGTTCTTGCGAAGTATTTGTTAAAATCAAATTTCATATTCATGTAGTTGATTCACTCTGCTGTTGATGGAATTACCTTGTTTGCTTACCAATTGATTTGGAATGCAATAATATTACTGGTGAAAAGTGTATACTTTATAACTGGTTTAAATGTAACTTGTGAATTTAAGATTGACTGAACACAATTATTAGACCAAACCATAATTGATGTTCTTTCAGGGATTCCTGTAACTAGTCCACGGGGTTAACTTCTGACGGGGATGTCCGAAGACTACAGATTGTTAATTGCACAACCACGAGCGGGGACAACCAAGACAGGGCGGGGTCTTCATTGCCAGGGTCGAGATTACTTTGAGTGTATTTAAAACTGTGTTCTGTCAGTAGTGTTTATTTATTTGGAGCAATTGTTGTTATTAAAGTATTTAATCATTTTCTTTGAACTTTAATCCTGATTTTGTCGTCCGTTACAATGTGTGTACGGGTTTCCATTGATTAACCAGTCTGAGCGGAGCGGCGCTAGGGTTCGCTTTGCGACACCTGTACTGTTAAGAATTTCACATTTATCTCACTATAATTCCATTTTTTAGTCCCGAACACCTAGTGTTTGTCAGGTGACAAACACTACGTTCTAGTTTCATCTTGATGGTGGAAGGGACAAAATGTGTTGAAGGGACCATAGCAATATCAGGACAGGTGCCAAAGTTTTTTAACAGTTCATCTGTACTATAGAGGATATTCAACCACTTCTGAAAAATCTTCTGTGCCCACCCGCAGTATTATAGTTCAGACAGTTTTGGAGCTTCTTGAGTAATCGTTTTCCTTTGAAAATACTAAGTTGCCATAATAAAACCCTAAACTGACGAAAATCATCAGTTCAACACAGCGCTGCAATAGTTCTGCAGCTCCTTTGGTTGACTTCCATACATGTACAGAAATTGCAGCTTGTTTGGAGCTAGGGAAGAAACGTGAACCTAGCCTTGTGTTATCTTTCTTGATCAGTCAAATTTTTGAAAGAAACTGATTTTACATAGGCCTATGCATTACTACATTATTTGCAGCTGACAAATTTTGCAATATATGGCCAAGCGTTGAAAGCCCCTCCTCATTACACCTTCCCTCGGTTGAATCCATAACATTAATATTCGCTTGCCTGTACTTTATTTCTCTTTAAAGTGTTGATGCGACCAAGTCCTCAGGCTTAGGCAGGATGGTAAATGATGCGACTGGGCCACAGCAAAACTGCAAAATGACAGTTTTCCTTGGCTGTGTAGAGGATCTAGGGCCGCGTTTGTGTCTGTTTGCGACCAAAGACATCCCCTCGGGAACGGAATTGAGATTTGACTATGGAGTAAGCGATCTACCTTGGCGAAAAAGTAAGTATCTTAGTATAATGTTTGCGAAAATTTATAATGAGTGTGATATTGAAAAAATGGCAGAATTCAATCATGGGTAAATATGCTAAAAACATTTCCATCATTGTCTGAAACCAATGCAAAAATTCAGCAATAGTCGATATTTGAAGTATTTTAAACGTTTGACTAAAGAAATTGATTTTCTCTCTTTATTCGATGTTCCTTTTAGAAAAAGCGGCTATTAGTTGACACAAACTTCTTTACTTTGTGATACTTTTGTGGACATCTGATTATATTTTCTACTCAAAAACAAAAAAAGAAAGTTTTGACGGTTTTTCTTCATTATCAGAGGAAAATGTGGATATTTCAATATTGAGCCTGTAAACTCAAGACTAAACAATTAGTTCGGTGGTCTAGTTGTTAGGTGTTCGGCTTTGAGCCGAAAACCTATTGTTATTGTAATGTGTTTTTTTTTCTTTTTCTGCGTCTTCTTCTTTATCCCTGAACCTTCTCTCGCAATTTTGAACAAAAGTAAAGCTTGTATGAACTTGAAAATATTCATGAACATTAACCTTGGGGAGTAGATGAAACAAAATTTTTTTGGAATGATGACATCATTACGATAAATAAACCTTAAATAATTTGAAAAATCATATCTTCAGAACCAAAAGAGCTCTGATCAAGATTTTTTCATTACATGAAACCTCTTATAAAGATCTAAAATGCGGTGCACAACGTGACCTCATTTGACCTTTACTTCCGGTTGAAACCGGAAGTTCAAAATTTCAAATATTTATAATTCAAGAACTGTCAATCATATTGTCAAAATTTAAATGTCAGTTTGAAGATCATTTAGTTCATTCCAACTTTTGCACAGACATGATACAAGTTTGGCATTGTCTGCTGGTCGTAAAAAACAGCCCACTATGTGCATTGAATACACACGGTAGCGTGCAGTACAATAGATCACGTACATGTACACTGTACCATAGTTCCAATGCCATTATTAGGTGTTCGGCTCCCAGCCGAAGACCTATTGTTAGTGTTTTTATTAGGTGTTCGGCTACCAGCCGAAAACCTATTGTTATTGTTCTGTTTTTAGGTGTTCGGCCAACAGCCGAACAACTATTGTTATTGTTCTGTTTTTTTTTATATTTTTATTTTTATTTTTAGGTGTTCAGCTACCAGCCGAAAACCTATTGTTATTGTTCTGTTTTTTTTAGGTGTTCGGCCAACAGCCGAACAACTATTGTTATTGTTCAATTTATTTTTTTTTTTTTTAGGTGTTCGGCTACCAGCCGAAAACCTATTGTTATTGTTCTGTTTTTTAGGTGTTCGGCCAACAGCCGAACAACTATTGTTATTAGGTGTTCGGGCACTAGCCCGGAACACCTCTTGATTTTGTTCGGTTTTTTTTTTTTGGTACTTCTTCTTCTTCTTCTTCTTCTGCCTGTCGATTGTCCGCTAACAAATGCACCCTTCCCAAGCTCATATAAACTTCAAACTTCACACATAGTTAGAACTTGACTAGGACATGACAGGGCTTGAGTGACGTCATGATGACGTCATCAGGTGTCGAATTACGCTAAATAAACGTTTATTATTTCAAAAAATCATAACTCCTAAAGTACACAATGGATTTTTACAATCTATACATCATCGGAAAGGTCATCCAAAACTACGTAATCACTCCACAGACATGACCCCAATTTGACCTTGTCTTCTGGGTCAAACCGGAAGTTGAAAACTTCAAAAATTCGTATTTTTTGAAGTTTATATCACATGATCACAAATCTTACATCAGATTGTAGAGAATTTAGTCCTCTCCAACTTTTGCATTGAGGTCACACCATTTTGACCTATACTTGCGGTTCAAAACGGACATTTAACGCATTCTTTTGTGCATGTGCGTTCAAGCGTGATCGGCAATGCTATACAACAATCCAATGCCATTATACATGTATACGTCCGGGTGGGTGTGTGCGTGTGTGGCTAAGTTACGTTGAAACTGTACATGTACATGTGCTACTGTATGATACAATAAACCGCACGTTGTTCATAGTCTCTTCTCAAGGCACGCACTTCACGCTTTGTTAGTCTTTTACACATAGCTTATTTAAACCTTTAAAAATCAACAAAAAATCAACCGTTTGAGATATGAACTTAATTCTTCGACAAATGTAAAGGTTAGGGAGGGTCTTTCTTTGTGACCCATTGAGTGACCTCTGTGTCATCTACTTCCGGTCAAACCGGAAATATCTCTTTATTAGAATAATGCTAAGTGCTTGGAACATGATTTTGTCACCATTACCAAGGATATGGAAGACATATTCCCTTGCACATTGTTTGACCCCTTTGACCTCTACTTCCGGTCGAACCGGAAGTAGCCCCTCATTTAAAAGTAAATAGAAGTAGGAACATGATTGTTCCTAGAAATATCAAACTAAGGGAAGGCCTTTCTTTGTGAAACATTAAATGACCTTTGTGACCTCTATTCCGGTCAAACCGGAAGTAGTTCTTCATTAAAAAATGCTAAGAGCTAGGAACATGATTCTTTCACCAATTACCAAGGTTAAGGAAGGCCCTTCTCTGTTGTACATTGCTTGACCTCTTTGACCTATAGTTCCGGTCAAACCGGAAGTAGCTCCTCATTTAAAAATGGTTAGATGTAGGAACAAGATTCTCTCACCCAAAACTAACGTTAGGGGAGGTCCTTCATTGTTCTCCTCATTTAAAGGTAAATAAATGTAGGAACATGACTGATGTTCTTGAAGTCCTAATCAGATATTATTTCATAAAGCAATATTTCATGTTTCTATTTTCAAATTATTTTAGTTGTGTTAACTTTATTTACATCAAATAACAACTCTATCCGAACACCCAGTTTTTGTTCTTGGAACAAAAATTCATGTCTAGTTGTTCTGTTTTTTTTTTTGTTTTTTTTAGGTGTTCAGCTACCAGCCGAAAACCTATTGTTATTGTTCTGTTTTTTAGGTGTTCGGCCAACAGCCGAACAACTATTGTTATTGTTCTGTTTTTTTTTTTTTTTCCCCTCGTGTTCTTCTTTCCCTGCGAACCTTCTCCAGCAATTTTAAACAAAAGTAAAGCTTGTACAAACTTAAAACTTACTGTGTACATAGGCAATAGTGAGTAGATGAAACCGCCACTTTTTTGGAATGATGACGTCATTGATGACGTCATGACAAGGTTTTTAATGTTGAAAAATGACCATTTGCTTGTTGCTGTATCTCAACGAATATACAAGCTATGATGTTCATACTTAGGCATCAAATAGATAAAGACTTGGACAACATTTGAAAAGTTAACGCCAAAATCGTACGACCTTAACTTCCGGGTCGTTACCCTGGGTCAAAGTTTGCCTCCGTGTTTTTTCATCAAAAAACAACTTTCAAGCTTATCTACGTAATAACTCAAGATTGAGATTGATTTGAACGTTGAAACTCAACAGATAGGTGAACCTTGGTATCAAGACACCATAGACCTAACTACGTCATAATGACGTCATCGGGCATTAAATCACAATGAATCAAAGTTTAAAATTTGTAAAACTCATATGGCGCGAATTTTTGGGGGAATACCCAACGGTGCTCTCTTTGGTCCAACGAAAGAGGGCGCTATTGGGAATAAAGATTTGAGAAACATTGAGCGCTATGTGCAGAGCGGAAAATCGCAATAGTTGAGTGATAACGTCTCGCACCAAAACCACCACTTTTTGGACTGATGACGTCATTGATGACGTCATTACATTAAATAGCGAGAAAATTTATATCTTGAGAACCACAAATGCTACCAATAGGCTATTTTTTCATGGTCTTTTCCACGACAAAAGTGTTTTGTTAGTGTTTGACCTTGCTTTCGTTTAGAATCGGCTTTTTTATCGTAACATAAGATTTTCAGTTGAAAAACTAAACCTAAAAATCCGGAGTGGCTTTGCATTAACGATCGCATTATGGCACACTTTTCTAATACATTTCAATGGGATTCTGAAATCTGTAATGCATAACATCCTTTGCCAGATGAGCGAACATTTTAAAGGCATTGCATACGTTTGGTAATGACTCTGAAAATTTATGGCAATAAAAACTTACTTGGTAAGAAGTACAGCTGCTTTGGATAGTATAATGCATATTGAGAAACGTTCAATTCGAAGTACCACCGTTATGGAAAAATATATCACTTTTTATCTCCAAAAATTTGAATCTGAGAAGCGTTGTTGGCGGTAACGCTTCTCAGATTTTGAACGTTCGAATTGACTAACGCCCTCAAGTGTCTAAGATTAACTGCTTTGTAAATTGATTCCTAATTGGTCGTTTTCGCCGATCGATCTCTGAATGGGCAGTTCGCCCCTGGTTCGATCGCCCTTACACGGAATCGCCGTCTTGGAAAAATGACAGCGAGTCAACACCAATGCGAATTTACTTTCCAACAGTAACTAAAGGCCCAGTTCCCCATCTTGCGCTTACGGCGCTGTATAATCTTTGGTCACCACTGACTGCTGATCTCTATTGCACGAATTACGTAATTCATAAACATGTCACATTTTGACATTGCTGTGTGCCTGACGGATGAGTTGTCGTTTCATATGTTCCCAAAATTTAACTCTCTGAGAAAGATATGGATTAGGAATATACGCACAGATCCTGGATGAAGTTTCAAGGTAAGTCTCAGACATTCATTGTCAAAAATGTTTATTTAAAACCATACCATGGAGGTACGTTTCGTAACTAGAGTAGGCTGTAACTCGCTCTTATCTTATTACTAAATACTATTTTATTTACTAAGTATTACTAAACAGTGAATAACGTTCAGACGTTAGTGCACACATACCGTCGAAGAAGGAAGTGTACTCCATATGTCTGCTCTCTTCTATGTTCTAAGTAAGGTCAGACTGCACGAACATGTGGCTCATGGAGTCGAGTGTACGATAAAAAGCCTGTACAAATAAGTTATACTACTATAGGACTCAACCATTGTCAACTAATTAGTCTGGTGGAATCCCTGAGGGTTTTCCTGATTTCACTGGACAATTTTGTAAATTTATGATGTTGAATTGCTTCTTATCTTGAATTGAACCATGGGCATAGACGAAGGACGAACTAAACTGACAAACTCAAAACTGCTTATGTTATAGTCTTTATATAATGTCCTCAGAAGTTACATGAATGGAGGTCTTTAACTCTGAATAGTCTAAGGTCTTTCAGGGATTTTCTTGGTGCTTTACTGATTTTCTTAATTTGTTTTTATTTTAGATGTTTTGAATTTCAGATAACAAGATGCACAAATGTTTGTTCGACTCACTTTCAAGAAAATGAGTTTAAAAACCAGAATGACTGGGAAAAGGCTTCTTAAATGCTCCAAGCATTTTTCCTTGGACTGTGGAAACTCCTAAAAGGCGGCAACTTAGAAGAAACAGAGAGTAAGTATTTTATTTATCAACTGAACACAATTAACTCTTTCTAGGGATGTGTTGACTTACAACTTAGTTATGCAAAGCATCTGTTCATTCGAAATCTTCATTGTGCTGAAAGCACTAGCTAAATTGTATGTTTGGCATTGTACAACTTTTTAAGGCCTCTCCCCCACCCCACCCCACCCCTTAAAAAAGGGTTAGTGGGTGGTTGCTACTAAACCTGGGAAAATGAAGATATAACATGAAGTCCCTCCTGATCCATTTTTTTTTAAAGCTTTGCTATCATTACTCTACAATGCAAATCTTGAAATCCTATAAATGTACGGGTAAGTTTCATTATTAAAATTGTCAAAATTATGTGTCATATTGACAAATTTCTTTACAATTAACAGGTGTCCAGCAACAGCTGTGAAACATGGAGAGTGACTGTGGTGTGGAGAAGCATTACCAAGTTACCGGACCATGATTATCTGGATCACATCCCCTGTAGAAGACAAACTTTTAGGCCACGCAGGAACGAATTGAACAACTGGAAAGCAACTTGATAAACAATGCCGTCCAGAAAGACATTTTTCGGAAAGGTATTCCAAAGATCCTGCATAGATTTACACTGCATTTCCAACATACACACTGTTGATGGAATTTTTTAATTTTGTTTTTCCTCATGCATCAACGATGACCCGATGGAGCCAAGTGGTGTGTTCAAAAAGAGGAGAAAGTTCATCAATGCGTGCTGGCTTTCGGTCTGAACTGCCACTTATTGACCAGTTTTTTTCTTTTCCTGAATAAGGTCAAATAAGGTTCATTCGATGAGGACTTAGGAGATAAATTTGGCATATCTAGTTCAACAGTCAGCAGATTTAGTATTACTTGGGCTAACTTTCTGTATGCTGTGCTTGGGAGTATTCCTTTGTGGCCAACAAGAGAGATGGTCGACCGACATATTCCAGATGCCTTCAAACAGTTTTCAAAATCTTGTGTTATTTTAGACTGTACTGAACTATTTGTGCCAGCACCGTCAAGTTTGAATTTAAATTCAGAATTTTTTTCGCATTACAAACGTCATGAAACATTTAAATGCCTTATTGGAATATCACCAGGAGCAGGAGGCCTTGTTACATTTGTAAGTAACCTCTATGCTGGTGGAATTTCAGACAAAGAGATCACCAAGCAGTCTTGTATGTTGAATTTACTTGAATCTGGAGAAGAGGTAATTGTAGATAAGGGATTTGTAACAGAGTACCTGCTTTGTCCTGTTGAATGTAGCTTGGTTATTCCACCATTCCTTACTGCTGAAAGTGGTCAATTTTCCAAAGAAGAAACTGAATAGACGCAGACCATTGCAAGACTCTATGTGCATGTAGAGTGAGCTTTTCGTAAAGAAATTTCATCTGTTTGATGGCCTCGTACCAATTTCCCTTGCTGGTACAGTTAATCAAAAGTGGACAGTCTGTTGTAATGTAACAAATTTTCAAGGGCCATTATTCTAAGTCAGTGTAGAAGTCTAACAGTCAAGTGTATAATTTTATATTTATGCATGAACCATTGAACATCATTTTATGAAGTAATCCTGTAAAAAAGGCCGTTTGCATCATTATTGGAGACAGCCTAGAATCAGTTGCCTGTAAATTGCATCATGTGACATGACTCTTACGAGTGACAGCAGGCATAGATTGAAGGAACCATACCTCTGTATCTTCTCCAAGAAATGGCTTTCTGTGGCATTTCCCCTACATATTTAAAACAGGTGCTGGTCAGCACAAACTTTGACCTAAAATGTGCATGTATTATAAAATAAACTAATTATGCCATTGCACCCCAAAATACTAAAAAAAGGACTTAGTTTCTGCAGTAGCACCATGTAAATTATCGAGCCCTGTGGACATTTTAGATTCCTTAATTGTTTCTTGAAGGATCTGCGACACACTCAAAAGCAATTACTGTATGTGGTTCTTCATTGTTTTATGTCAATAAACAGTGTGTTTAAAAAAAAATAAAAAATCCCGTATATTGATTTTGTTTTGTCTTCTTTTATAAATAATGGTTTTCAGGAACGCAAACAAAATTCACATGCATTACACAATATACTTTGTGGCTACTTTTGTGAAAGAAACAACACTCTCCTTGGACATACAATGTATGTGGCTCAGATTATTGTCCTCTGAAATGCCCATGAATAGCTCCAGAATGAATTACTCAATGATAACGGGAACCACAATGTGTAGAGGGGGAAAAAAAGAAAAGTTTGACTAAAGGACAAGAACTATTTTATGTTTCAGTCTTTTTTAACCATCAATTCGGTATAAAATCAGGAGATGCATCTTCAAGTAATTACAACTTGTTTATCACACAAAGCTGGCAGCAAGTACTGGAAACAAAACGCGCCAGTTATGAATAGTCTATCATCAATGAATGTTCCTTCTACATGAAAGTCATTTGTTTTCCACACAAAGAAATCACACCATTTTGATCCAGTTAAACCCATCATCTGTCCCATAACCTGGACATAGTAGTTATGGGACTTTCTCAGTTTATATAACCATGGAGGTAGGAATTAAACTCATGATATAAACCATTCACACATGACTGGTACTGAACTTCCGTGAATGAACCCTTCATTTGGGCATTTATTTCGAGGTGTTTCTCTGGGGTCGTAGGCCCTTTTCGAAACCACGGCTTCGGCTCCGGATTCGGCTCAGGCTAGCTTGGCCCCGCGGTTGTTATGACAATTGCGCGTGCTTTGCGAACGCGCTCAGGGCCAGCTTCAGACGACAGGACGGACCCTGAAGCCGAATCCAAAGCCAAAGCCGTGGATTCGAAAAGGGCCAATAAATCCTTCCGTCTGGGGAACATGCAAGATGTACGCATGATGGGTTGATTACTATTTTCCTTTGTGCCGGTAACTACTCCGGTCGACGGGCTACGTCCCGTAGCCATAGATTATTTATGGGGGGGGGGGTCAAGTTTGTTTTCGGTTTGAAACATATTCAAAAAGGAGTCAACATGATTCTTGTAAATATTAGCACGGAGCAATAAACTGATTTATTGCTTCATGATAAAAAACCACAAGTCGGGCATGGGCAAAGATTATTTACCAAACAGTACATAGCAAATGATTTGATTGAGCTTGGATTTCCTCGGTGATAACATCAGTGAGCACAATGTGTAGGCCTACTATACATGACACTGCGTTGTTTATTACATGTCCATTTCGATTACAAAAGCTACCGAGCGACCAAATTGGCCTAGATACTCTCAGTTCACAATTTCACCACAGTACACACATACGTACTGTACATGTGGTACCTAGAACACAGTACAATGTACATGATGTGTGTGTGTGTGTGTGTGTGTGTGTGTAGCTTACTCCATCACGTCCGCTTGCGGTCAGTCGGCTCTGCTGCATATATTATCATAATGTTATGGGACCTGCCAAACCACAGTGGAGAGTTCGTGACCCCGTTTCGGGTTACACGAAGCCGTGCCACGGCTGGCACACGGACCCCCCGGGCTGGCCGAACGAACCAATTTCAAACGGCCCATATTGGTATTTTTAAGATAACGACCACAGGAGGGCGGTAGTACTTTTTCAACGAACTACAATATGAAATGTCGAAACTATTTACTAACTGTTCTCCAGCGTGAAATAACCGTTCTAGTTTGTCGCCGAAATCTCAAAAACGCTACTACCTTTTGAAATGAAACTTTCACAGGTTAGTTTTATGGTATATATCTACAATTATATTGGTTTGAAACAAACAGTAGGCTCAAATTACCAAACGTATGCAATGCCTTTAAAGTGCTTTCATTAGGTGCAAAACAAAAAAACAAAATAAAACCTGATGCCAATGTCAAACAAACATTATTGCATTTGTGGGAAGAAACAATACATTCACGAGACATTGTGTAACAATTATTCTTTATTGTTCAATGTCTTTAGTGAAATAATATGTGGAACAAACAAAAACAGATAGTTCAAACTTCAAACTGCATCTAAACTGTTAAATAATACCAGATAACAATAATATTATATACATGTAATACGTTCTTAGCAGAATTAAACAATGTATTGTTTGTATAAGTAAAGGACATTATCAACATAGCATTTCTTTTAATTGAAGTATTCATATAATACTGAAGAAGACCGGATAATGGTATCAAAATTGCAAACATTTTGTTAATATCAGCATAGGCCTATATACGTTTATGCAAAACGCTGTTGTTGTCTATGTGTGTTACATAGGAATATAATACAACTGGCATTGCAAAATCTGTATGTACAATATCCCGTGCCAGATGGGCGAAATTTTTAAAAGGTTTTGATGTGCACAATAAAACCAAAAAACCTGATGCCAATGTAACAAAAACATAAACATTTGTCAAGAAACGGGAGTTGTTACAAAGTGTGGTACAAGTTTAACTATAAAAACCAAACATTGTATACAAATTCATCTTTTTATGTTCAATGTTTTTGAACTACGTCATCATGTAACGTTCAACCGAACACCATATTTTTGTAATAAACAAAAATTCTATGTCTAGTTTTTCCTCGTCTTCTTATGCCTAAACCTTCTTCGCAAATTTTGAGAAAAACTGAAACTTGTATGAAATTGAAACTTCTAATGAACATCAACCTTGGTGAGTAGACGAAACCGCAACTTTTTTGGAATGATGACGTCATTGATGACGTCATTACGTTAAATAAATGTTAAATAATTTGAAAATTCATATCTTCAGAACCAGAAGCGCTACGTTCAAGATTCTTCCACTACATGAAACCTCCTGTAAAGTTCTACAAATGTCATGCACAACTTGACCTCATTTGACCTTTACTTCCGGTCAAAACCAGAAGTTAAAGGAACAAATCATGTTATTTAGGGCTCTAGAGCCTAAGTGAATGAAAATATGTCAGTGCATAATATTTTCTTTAGCTCACAAGCATTCTAAAAATGTGATATATGGCGTCATAGCTACGTCACAACGAAAATGGTACACGAGGTCGAAAAAAAAATTATTTTACTATCTCTAAAATTAAAGCTTGCATGGACTTGAATTTTACTATATACCTAGACCACAGTGTGTACTTGACAAAGAATTTTTTTTTAATGATGACGTCATCGATTTAATTGAGGTTTTATACTAAAATGGTCATATCTCCAGAATCATGTGCTACATACATGATCTTTACACCATATGAAAGGTATTGAGTTATTAAACAAATCTTACACAGGATGTGACCCCATTTGACCTTTACTTCTAGTTCATTATATAAAAATCATATCTGAATAACGTAAATTTGCATACTAATATGATAACCTGATTCTACAAATTTTTAAAATGTATGACCCCATTTGACCTTCACTTCCGGTCAAAACCGGAAGTATAACTTGTATATACAAAATACTGTATCTTTTTAATGAATAGTGGTACATAAATAATCACTATATCAATTTACAGCTCTCAGCCAATTCTAGATATTTTGTAAAAAGTGTGACCCCATTTGACCTTTAGTTCCTGTCAAAACCGCAAGTTGAAGTTCCGTATGACAAACCGTCATGATAAAGATCAGCAAAATGTGTGAATAAATATTTTGCCCGTCAGCATTGCACAAGGATACAAAAGCTTGCATACAATATTGACCTTAAAATTTTCAATTATGAAATCACTTTAAAATGCCGAACACCGTGAGTTTGTCTACAAACTCTAAATTTCTAGTACATGTACATGTCCTTGTGTGTGTGTGTGTGGCTGTGTGACATCGATGACCATTGCTATGCACATTAACCACATGTTGTTCTTAGTCTCTTTTCAAGGTGCGCCCTGCTCACTTTGTTAGTCTTTAATACAGGGCTTAATTAAACATTTACAAATCTACAAAAAATCAACTGTTTGAGATATGAACTTGATTCTTTTGACAAATGTGAAGGTAAGGAAGGCTCTTTCTTTGAGACACAGAAAAGGACCTCTGTGACCTCTACTTCCGCTCCAACCGGAAGTAGCTCCTAATTTAAAAGTGGTTAGAGGTAGTAACATGATTCTTTCACCAAATACCAAGGTTAGGGAAGGTCCTTCTCTGTTGCCCATCGGTTGACCTCTGTGACCTCTACTTCCGGTCAAACCAGAAGTAGCTTCTCATTTAAAAGTGGCTAGAGGTAGGCACATGATTGTTTCGAGAAAAGGTTAGGGAAGGGCTTTCTTTGTGAAACATTAAGTGACCTTTGTGACCTCTACTTCCGGTCAAACTGTAAAAAGTGTGAGCCCATTTGACCTTTAGTTCCTGTCAAAACCAGAAGTTGAAGTTCCACATGACAAACCGTCATGCTTAAAAATCAACCAAAGGTACAAACAAATGTTTTTTTTCCTCTGGCGTGTTCTTCTTTATCCTTGAACCTTCTCTCGTAATTTTGAACAAAAGTAAATCTTGTATAAATTTTTCATGAACATTCACCTTGAGGAGTAGGATGAAACCGAAAAACTTTTTGAATGATGACGTTGTTGATGAAGTCATTGCGTTAAATAAACCTTAAATAATTTGAAAATTCATATTTTCAGAATCACAAGAGCTCTGTTCAAGATTGTTTTGTTTCACTACATGAAACCCTTTATCAAGATCAACAAATGTCTTTATTACGTTCAACCGAACACCGTGAGTTTGTTCACAAACTCAATTTCTAGTTTTGCATGTTTTGTTTTTTTCAAAGAATTAAACAATTCTTGAACCAAATTTCAACATCAATGTTGAAATTTGAACAAAATTTACTATTACAACGATAAGTTATGGTAAAGTATGCTAATCAGAAAAGAACATATTACGGTTTACCGGAAAGATCATTGTGTTGCACTGTAGTGTATTTTGCCAAACGCTTCTCTACAGCATTTAACTAACAGATGAAACTGAATTGGACCTTAAAAGTCATCACACAATTGAACCTCAACATGAGACCGCACCTGAATAGTGACATCATGCTGAAGTCATTAGGTGTCAAATTACATTAAATTAAAGTTTAATACTTGAAAAAATGATAACTCAGGAACCACACAATGGATTTTTACTAACCATGATTTTAAAAGTCTTTAAACTGTATATGTTAAACAAATGTGATTCCAATTTTACATTGTAGAGGTCACGAAGGTCACTTAATGTTTCACAAATAATGCACCTTTTTGATGTATTAATAGGTCTAGTGAACTTTTTTTTAAAACTTGCTATTTGTTTGTGAGGTTGCTTTCATTGGAAAGGCCATCCAAAAAGAAAACAAATGGTGGCAAAATGGTCACAATTGACCAATGCACTCCGAAGTTATGGCCAAATACATGACGCTCAAAATGATGCGAAGTTGCATAGGAAACGTTACAAAAATTGTCATTTTTGTTTATATTGAATAAAAAGGCATATTCAAACACCTGTTACAATGTGAATAAACATTTTATTCAACTAAAACTTGTTTTTTTTTTATTGTTGCACAGAAGTACTTTTGATTCCAGTTACTTTTCAGTTGTTAAAAATAAGATTTTTCAAAAAAATGAACATCAAAAATGCAATTTTCATCAAAATCGACCGACGGCAACGTAAAAAAATGACTAAGTCCAACCTTAAAAACACTAAAAGTTACATAACTTCTATTTGCTACATCATATTTGCACAAAATTTTGATCACACATGGAATGAGTGAAGTTACACTATTTTGGGCATTAAAAACAGAGAAAAAAATTGACCTTTTGTTCGAAACTTACTTTTTACACGAATTTTTACCAAAAACGGACATTTTAGCTCATTAATATGCAAAAATGCCATAACTCCAGTTCCGAATGCCCAATTTTGACAAAATTTGAATCAAAGATCATTTTGGTCAAAATTATTTTTTAGCTAGGACAGAGAGAGCAAGGACAGAGGAAAGTGAGAAAAGCTTTGATAATCATAACTTTGTTTTATTGGCAAAGCTATGAAGTATGAATTATAACAAAAAAGTCTAAAACTTGGCTTGACGAGTAACGTTACGGAATACGAGTTAACACTTAACGGTAATTAAAAGTAACAAACAAAAAACATACCAATTTGTTTTGGTAATGGTAGGCCATTTATTAAAAAAAATCGTTTTTAATTTTTTTTTACCAAGGTAAGGACCATTAGGAGAGTGAGAGCAAATACAGAGGAAAGTTAGAAAAGCTTTCTGAGAGATTGATATTGATAATCATAATTTTGTTGTATTAACGAAGCTATATGAAATTGAAAATAAATTAAAAATTCCTAAAAACTCTCAGTAAAACTTAAGGCCTAGAACGAATAAAAAAAAAACTATATTTTTTGCCGAATACTGTTCGGAATGTTTCACAAATTTATGCCTCAAAAAAACTCTTTTTTTTCTAGGTGCCTGGATCGTTGTTCGGCGACTTCACCATTTTCAGTCGATCAAGACATTTGTATTTACATCAGAGTAGTTGGAAACGACGGTCAGCTGATATATTAACTATATTTAGCTCATGACTCAGTACGGTGCATAATTCCAAACAAAAGGCGCCATGATGAAAACACAAAAATGTCTATAACTCAAAAGTTAAATAATATTTTCGGGATAAAAAAAAGGTTTTTTAAGACTAAGTATTTGTAAATAAATTATAAAAGGTTCCATATATATTTAACAATATTTTAGTGAAGAAAAAGTATTGAAAAGTTTTTAAACTATTATAACTTTGTAATGCGATGACAGATAATCATGGAACGAGGATGGTTAAGAGCAGTTTTTCACCAGCTTCCGACTAATGTGTGGTTCCTGGACGTATACAGTTCATTACTACTGTCGAAACTGTGTTTTAATCAGTCACAAGCAGAGTCGAGCCTTGCCGTCCGTGGAGACTGGTGGGCGGCATGTGAATTTACCATTGGAAGCGCAACGTTTGTCAAACTCAATGATAAAATGAGATTTTGCAAACAGCGAAAAAAGTGTAATTTCCGAGTCAATCTCAGTTAAAATGGAAATATAATGTAAGTTTATTACACGATTCAACTATTTTCCCAAATTCTGAGGAATCTTTTTGACATTTTAATCTCAAACGAGGAACGATAAATCCGACTTTTTAAAACTAAACAATTTTTGTACTGTGTGCCTTGACGCGCAGCGTGTGGGCAGTGATTGCAGGCGGTAATTTTCTACACAAAGTGGAACCAGTTTCAACCACCATGTGCGTGAGCCCTAGTATTACTGGCAGAAAACACAACCAGTTTAATGTTCAACTTTGTATTCACACACTCAAAAGTAAGGTAACACGTCTTTAAAATGTATTATTCACACCTGGAAAGGAAGAAATATGAGCATTTCAAACAAGTAGTTTGCACAGTTTTTAGTAGCCCACAGGGCAAGTTGAGAAGTGGTGTTTACTAACCCATAGCAGTTTTTACTAGACAATGTGCGCCGGGCTAGTGTTAAGGGTGAGCCCTGTAACACA
>OU452220.1:19029747-19390146 GCA_911728455.2 Marthasterias glacialis
CAGTCATATGAAACTCCAACTTCCGGTTTTGACATGAACTATGGGTCAAATGGGGTCACACTCTGCGATAGTTGTACAGTATTTCAAGGGCTTGCATATGGAGCAAATATCTCGTTTGTAACTTTTATGACCCCCAAATGATTTTTTTAAACATTAAACGTTGATTTAATATGACTTCAGCAATGATGTCATAATCCGAAAATAATCCAGTTTCATCTACACAGTAATGTCTAAGGCAACAGTAAGTTTCAAGTCTGTATCACGTTCAGTTGATGAATTATGAATTTACTATCTGTGACATTTCAACATCTGTTTCAACCGGAAGTAAGGGTCAAATGGGGTCACATCTTCAACACAATTTTAGAATTGTTAACGAGCTTTCAGATGAAGTAATGATTATTAATGAATTCTGTTTTGTTATTGAAAAATAATCTTTTTGAAAAAAAAAATTCAACTTCCTGTTTCGACCGGAAGTCAAGGTCAATTGGGGTCACAAACTGTAAGATGTGCAGAGTAATTGAAGAGCTTTTATATGGCGCAAATATCTTGTATGTATCATTTACGGTTCTTCAGATATGAATTTTTGAAATATTAAACGTTGATTTATTGTAATGACGTCATCAATGACGTCATCATCCAGAAAAGACAATGCAGTTTACTGCACGGTAAAGTTGAAGGTAAAAGTAAGTTTCAAGACTGTACCTCGTTGGTTAATGACCTATGAATTTTTTTATACTTAAACTTCAACTTCCGGTTTCAACCGGAAGTCAAGGTCAAATGGGGTCACACTTTCTGTAAAACATGTAGACTGGTTAAAGTGTTTTCAGATGAAGTAATGGTTATTACTATAGCCTGTTTTTTATTGAAATATGATTTTTTTGGAAAAATGACATTAACTTCCGGTTTCGACCGGAAGTCAAGGTCAAATGGGGTCACACACTGTAAGATTTGTAGAGTAATCAAAAAGCTTTCATATGGTGCAAAGATCTTGTATGTAACATAAACGGTTCTTCAGATATGGATATTTTAAATATTAAACGTTGATTTAATATAATGACGCAATCAATGACGTCATCTTTTACGGCCGGAAGACAATGTCAAACCAGTAATATGTCTGTACAAAAGTTTAAGCAGGCTAACCGATCTTCAAACTGTCATTCAAATTTTGTCAATATGATAAGCAGTTCTTGGGATATGAATTTTTGAAATTTTGAACTTCCGGTTTCGACCGGAAGTAAAGGTCAAATGAGGTCAAGTTGTGCACGACAATTAAAGGTCATCACAAGAACTTTTATGTTTTGAAAGAATCTCGTACGTAGCTTTTCTGGTTCTCAAGATATGAATTTTCTAATTATTAATGGTTTATTTAGCATAATGACGTCATCAATGACGTCATCATTCTAAAAAAGTTGCGGTTTCATCTACTAACTATGGTTCATGTTCCTGATAAGTTTCAAGTTCATATAAGGTTGACTTGTTAAAAATCGACGGAGAAGGTTCGCTGATAAGAATACGAGGAAATAAAAAAAAAAAAAACAAACAAAAAAAAAACTTAACAATAACAATAGGTTTTCGGCTCAATGCCGAACACCTAATTAACAATAACAATAGGTTTTCGGCTCAATGCCGAACACCTAAAAAAACTAGAAATTGAGAGTTTGTGAACAAACTCACGGTGTTCGGCTTAATTACGTAATTTTAAGGTCATTATTGTGTGCAGGTTTTTTGTCTTTTTGTGCTATGCTGACGGGCGAAATATTTATTTGTACTTTTTTATCTTTATGCATGAAGGTTTGTCATATTAAACTTCAACTTCCGGTTTGACAGGATTTAAAGGTCAAATGGGGTCACACTTTGTGCATAACATCTAGAATTGCCAGAGAGCTCAAAATTGATGTAATGATTATTAATGTACCACGTTTCATTAATAAGATACACAATTTTGTATGTACAAACTTATACTTCCGGTTTCGACCGGAATTGAAGGTCAAATGAGGTCACACATTGTAAACATTTGTAGAATCGTCGAAGGGCCTAAAAATTAAGTTATTATATTAATACACTAAATAATATTATTCAGATACGATTTTTTATAAAACAAACTACTACTTCCGGTTTCGACCGGAAGTAAAGGTCAAATGGGGTCACACCCTGTGTAAGATATGTTTAATACTTCATGACCTTTCATATGGTGTAAAGATCATGTATGTAGCATATCTGATTCTGGAGATATGAGTATTTTAATAAAAAACTTCAATTTAATATAATGACGTCATCGATGACGTCATCATTCCAAATTTTGTTCTTTGTCATGTACACGCTTTGGTCTAAGTACGTGGTAAGTTTCAAGTCCGAACATGCTCTTTTTTTTGAGATAGCAAAATAATTTTTTTCTTGACCTCGCGTACCATTTTCGTTGTGACGTAGCTATGACGTCACACATCATATTTTTAGAATGCTCTTGAGTTAAAGAAAATATTATGCATTGAACATTTTTTCATATTTTCACTCACTTAGGCTCTAGAGCCCAAAATAACATGATTTGTTACTTTAACTTCCGGTTTCGACCGGAAGTAAAGGTCAAATGGGGTCACGTTGTGCACCGCAATTGTAGATCTTTGTAAGAGGTTTCATGTAAAAAAAGAATCTTGAACGTAGCTCTTTTGGTTTTGAAGATCTGATTTTTCAAATTATTTAAGGTTTATTTAACGTTTATTTAACGTAATGACGTCATCAATGACGTCACCATTCCAAAAAAGTTGCGGTGCCGTCTACTCACCGAGGTTGATGTTCATGAGAAGTTTCAAGTTCATACAAGTTTCAGTTTTTCTCAAAATTGGCGGAGAACATTCAGGCAGAAGAAGAAGACGGAGAAAAAAAAAAAAACTAGAAATTGAGAGTTTGTGAACAAACTCACGGTGTTCGGCTGGAACGTAATAAAGTGATTGCGTCATTGAAAACAAGGTCAATATTGTGTGCTGTGCTGATGGGCAAAATTTTTTATTTGTAACCTTGTGTTGATTTTTAGGCATGAAGGTCAGTCATATGAAACTTCAACTTCCGGTTTTGACATGAACTATGGGTCAAATGGGGTCACACTCTGCGATAGTTGTACAGTATTACAAGGGCTTGCATATTGTGCAAAAATCTCCTGTGTAACTTTTATGATTCCCAAATATGATTTTTTGATACATTAAACGTTGATTTAATATAATGACGTCATCGATGATGTCATCATCCGAAAATAATCCAGTTTCATCTACACAGTAATGTCTAAGGCAACAGTAAGTTTCAAGTCTGTATCACGTTTAGTTGATGAATTATGAATTTACTATCTGTGAAATTTCAACATCCGTTTCAATCGGAAGTAAGGGTCAAATAGGGTCACATCTTCAACACAATTTTTAGAATGGTTAACGAGCTTTCAGATGAAGTAATGATTATTAATGAATTCTGTTTTGTTATTAAAAAATAATCTTTTTGAAAAATAACATTTCAACTTCCTGTTTCGACCGGAAGTCAAGGTCTAATGGGGTCACAAACTGTGTAAGATATGCAGAGTAATTGAAGATCTTTTATATGGTGCAAAGATCTTGTATGTATCATTTACGGTTCTTCAGATATGAATTTTTGAAATATTAAACGATGATTTATTTTAACGACGTCATCGATGACGTCATCATCCAGAAAAAACAGTGCAGTTTACTGCACAGTAAAGTTGAAGGTAATAGTCAGTTTCAAGACTGTACCTCGTTTAGTTAATGACATATGAATCTTTTTATATGTTAACTTCAACTTCCGGTTTCGACCGGAAGTCAAGGTCAAATGGGGTCACACTTTCTGTAAAACATGTAGACTGGTTAAAATGTTTTCAGATGAAGTAATGGTTTTTACTAGAGCCTGTTTTTTATTGAAATAGGATTTTTTGGAAAAATGACATTTTAACTTCCGGTTTCGACCGGAAGTCAAGTTCAAATGGGGTCACACACTGTGTAAGATTTGTAGAGTAATCGAAAAGCTTTCATATGGTGCAAAGATCTTGTATGTAACATATACGGTTCTTCAGATATGGATTTTTTAAATATTAAACGTTGATTTAATATAATGACGCAATCAATGACGTCATCTTTTACGGCCAGAAGACAATGTCAAACTGGTATTATGTCTGTGCAAAAGTTTAAGCAGGCTAACCGATCTTCAAACTGTCATTCAAATTTTGACAATATCATTAGCAGTTCTTGAGATATGATTTTTTGAAATTTTGAACTTCCGGTTTCGACCGGAAGTAAAGGTCAAATGAGGTCAAGTTGTGCACGACAATTAAAGGTCATTACAAGAACTTTTATGTTTTGAAAGAATCTCGTACGTAGCTTTTCTGGTTCTCAAGATATGAATTTTCTAATTATTAATGGTTTATTTAGCATAATGACGTCATCAATGACGTCATCATTCTAAAAAAGTTGCGGTTTCATCTACTAACTATGGTTCATGTTCCTGATAAGTTTCAAGTTCATATAAGCTTTACTTTTGTTAAAAATCGACGGAGAAGGTTCGCTGATAAGAATACGAGGAAAAAAAAACAAAAAAAACAACTTAACAACTAGAGATTTAGAGTTTGTGGACAAACTCACGGTGTTCGGCTTAATTACGTAATTGAAAATTTTAAGGTCAATATTGTGTGCACGTTTCTTGTCTATTTGTGCTATGCTGACGGGCGAAATATTTAGTTGTACTTTTTTATCTTTATTCATGAAGGTTTGTCATATGAAACTTCAACTTCCGGTTTGACAGGAACTAAAGGTCAAATGGGGTCACACCTTGTGCATGGTATCTAGAATTGTCAGAGAGCTTTAAATTGATGTAACGATTATTAATGTACCACGTTTCATTAATAAGGTACATATTTTTGTAGTACAAACTTATACTTCCGGTTTCGACCGGAAGTGAAGGTCAAATGAGGTCACACTTTGTAAATATTTGTGGAATCGTCGAGGGGCTTTAAAATTAAATTATACAATTAATATACAAATTTACGTAATTCAGAATCGATTTATCATAACAAAACTACTACTTCCGGTTTCGACCGGAAGTGAAGGTCCAATGGGGTCACACTCTGTGTAAGATTTGTTTAGTACTTCAAGACCTTTCATATGGTGTAAAGATCATGTATGTAGCATGTATTATTCTTAAGATATGATTATTTTAGTATAAAACTTCAATTTAATGTAATGACGTCATCGATGACGTCATCATTCCCAAAATTTTGCTTTGTAATATACACACTGTGGTCTAAGTATGTAAAGTATCAAGTCCGTACATGCTTTAGTGTTTGAGATAGCAAAATAATTTTTTTTCGACCTCGTGTATCAATTTCGTTGTGACGTAGCTATGACGTCATATATCACATTTCTAGATTGGTCTTGAGCTAAAGAAAATATTATTTAATAAAAGTTAGTTGATATTTTCAATCACTTAGGCTTTAGAGCCCCAAATAACATGAACTTTAACTTTAACTTCCGGTTTCTACCGGAAGTAAAGGTCAAATGGGGTCACGGTGTGCATACATTTTGTCCCACATCACAAGACCTTTCATGCCGTTCTTGAATTATTAAATTTTTGAATTATTTAACGTTTATTTAACGTCATGACATCATCAATGACGTCATCATTCCAAAAAAGTTTCTGTATCATCCACTCACTAATATGTTTGTACATGGTAAGTTTCAAGTTCATACAAGCTTAACTTTTTGAGAAAATTTGTGGACAAGTTTCGACGACTAAGAAAGCCCAGAAAAAAATTATCCGTTTCAACCGGAAGTAAGGGTCAAATAGGGTCACATCTTCAACACAATTTTTAGAATGGTTAACGAGCTTTCAGATGAAGTAATGATTATTAATGAATTCTGTTTTGTTATTGAAAAATAATCTTTTTGAAAAATAAAATTTCAACTTCCTCTTTCGACCGGAAGTCAAGGTCAAATGGGGTCACAAACTGTGTAAGATGTGCAGAGTAATTGAAGAGCTTTTATATGGTGCAAAGATCTTGTATGTATCATTTACGGTTCTTCAGATATGAATTTTTGAAATATTAAACGTTGATTTATTGTAATGACGTCATCGATGACGTCATCATCCAGAAAAAACAGTGCAGTTTACTGCACAGTAAAGTTGAAGGTAATAGTAAGTTTCAAGACTGTACCTCGTTTAGTTAATGACCTATGAATCTTTTTATATGTTAACTTCAACTTCCGGTTTCGACCGGAAGTAAAGGTCAAATGGGGTCACACTTTCTGTAAGACATGTAGACTGGTTAAAGTGTTTGCAGATGAAGTAATGGTTATTACTATAGCCTGTTTTTTATTGAAATAGGATTTTTTGGAAAAATGACATTTTAACTTCCGGTTTCGACCGGAAGTCAAGGTCAAATGGGGTCACACACTGTGTAAGATTTGTAGAGTAATCGAAAAGCTTTCATATGGTGCAAAGATCTTGTATGTAACATAAACGGTTCTTCAGATATGGATTTTTTAAATATCAAACTTTGATTTAATATAATGACGCAATCAATGACGTCATCTCTTACGGCCAGAAGACAATGTCAAACTGGTATTATGTCCGTGCAAAAGTTTGAGCAGGCTAACCGATCTTCAAACTGTTATTCAAATTTTGACAATATCATTAGCAGTTCTTGAGATATGATTTTTTGAAATTTTGAACTTCCGGTTTTGACCGGAAGTAAAGGTCAAATGAGGTCAAGTTGTGCACGACAATAAAAGGTCATTACAAGAACTTTTATGTTTTGAAAGAATCTCGTACGTAGCTTTTCTGGTTCTCAAGATATGAATTTTCTAATTATTAATGGTTTATTTAGCATAATGACGTCATCGATGACGTCATCATTCTAAAAAAGTTGCGGTTTCATCTACTAACTATGGTTCATGTTCCTGATAAGTTTCAAGTTCATATAAGCTTTACTTTTGTTAAAAATCGACGGAGAAGGTTCGCTGATAAGAATACGAGGAAAAACTAGAGATTTAGAGTTTGTGGACAAACTCACGGTGTTCGGCTTAATTACGTAATTGAAAATTTTAAGGTCAATATTGTGTGCACGTTTCTTGTCTATTTGTGCTATGCTGACGGGCGAAATATTTAGTTGTACTTTTTTATCTTTATTCATGAAGGTTTGTCATATGAAACTTCAACTTCCGGTTTGACAGGAACTAAAGGTCGAATGGGGTCACACCTTGTGCATGGTATCTAGAATTGTCAGAGAGCTTTAAATTGATGTAACGATTATTAATGTACCACGTTTCATTAATAAGATACATATTTTTGTAGTACAAACTTATACTTCCGGTTTCGACCGGAAGTGAAGGTCAAATGAGGTCACACTTTGTAAATATTTGTAGAATCGTCGAGGGGCTTTAAAATTAAGTTATACAATTAATATACAAATTTACGTAATTCAGAATCGATTTTTCATAACAAAACTACTACTTCCGGTTTCGACCGGAAGTGAAGGTCAAATGGGGTCACACCCTGTGTAAGGTTTGTTTAGTACTTCAAGACCTTTCATATGGTGTAAAAATCATGTATGTAGCATGTATTATTCTTAAGTTATGATTATTTTAGTATAAAACTTCAATTTAATGTAATGACGTCATCGATGACGTCATCATTCCCAAAATTTTGCTTTGTCATATACACACTGTGGTCTAAGTATGTAGTAAGTATCAAGTCCGTAGATGCTTTAGTTTTTGAGATAGCAAAATAATTTTTTTTCGACCTCGTGTAACAATTTCGTTGTGACGTAGCTATGGTTTTGAAGATATGATTTTTCAAATTATTTAACCGGAAGTAAGGGTCAAATAGGGTCACATCTTCAACACAATATTTAGAATGGTTAACGAGCTTTCAGATGAAGTAATGATTATTAATGAATTCTGTTTTGTTATTGAAAAATAATCTTTTTGGAAAATAAAATTTCAACTTCCTCTTTCGACCGGAAGTCAAGGTCAAATGGGGTCACAAACTGTGTAAGATGTGCAGAGTAATTGAAGATCTTTTATATGGTGCAAAGATCTTGTATGTATCATTTACGGTTCTTCAGATATGAATTTTTGAAATATTAAACGTTGATTTATTGTAATGACGTCATCGATGACGTCATCATCCAGAAAAAACAGTGCAGTTTACTGCACAGTAAAGTTGAAGGTAATAGTAAGTTTCAAGACTGTACCTCGTTTAGTTAATGACCTATGAATCTTTTTATATGTTAACTTCAACTTCCGGTTTCGACCGGAAGTAAAGGTCAAATTGGGTCACACTTTCTGTAAGACATGTAGACTGGTTAAAGTGTTTGCAGATGAAGTAATGGTTATTACTATAGCCTGTTTTTTTATTGAAATAGGATTTTTTGGAAAAATGACATTTTAACTTCCGGTTTCGACCGGAAGTCAAGGTCAAATGGGGTCACACACTGTGTAAGATTTGTAGAGTAATCGAAAAGCGTTCATATGGTGCAAAGATCTTGTATGTAACATATACGGTTCTTCAGATATGGATTTTTTAAATATTAAACGTTGATTTAATATAATGACGCAATCAATGACGTCATCTTTTACGGCCAGAAGACAATGTCAAACTGGTATTATGTCTGTGCAAAAGTTTGAGCAGGCTAACCGATCTTCAAACTGTCATTCAAATTTTGACAATATCATTAGCAGTTCTTGAGATATGATTTTTTGAAATTTTGAACTTCCGGTTTCGACCGGAAGTAAAGGTCAAATGAGGTCAAGTTGTGCACGACAATTAAAGGTCATTACAAGAACTTTTATGTTTTGAAAAAATCTCGTACGTAGCTTTTCTGGTTCTCAAGATATGAATTTTCTAATTATTAATGGTTTATTTAGCATAATGACGTCATCAATGACGTCATCATTCTAAAAAAGTTGCGGTTTCATCTACTAACTATGGTTCATGTTCCTGATAAGTTTCAAGTTCATATAAGCTTTACTTTTGTTAAAAATCGACGGAGAAGGTTCGCTGATAAGAATACGAGGAAAAAAAAAAAAAAAAAAAAAAAAAAAAAAAAACTTAACAATAACAATAGGTTTTCGGCTCAATGCCGAAAACAAAAAAAAAAAAAAAAAAAAAAAAAAAAAAAAAAACTTAACAATAACAATAGGTTTTCGGCTCAATGCCGAACACCTAATAACAATAGGTTTTCGGCTCAATGCCGAACACCTAAAAAACTTAATAACAATAGGTTTTCGGCTCAATGCCGAACACCTAAAAAAAAAAAAAAAAAACAAAAAAAAACTTAACAATAACAATAGGTTTTCGGCTCAATGCCGAACACCTAAAAAACAATAACAATAGTTGTTCGGTTGTTGGCCGAACACCTAAGAAAACAAAACAATAACAATAGGTTTTCGGCTGCTGGCCGAACACCTAAAAAACAGAACAATAACAATAGGTTTTCGGCTGCTGGCCGAACACCTAAAAAAAAAACTAGACATTCAGTTTTTGTGACATCACAAAAACTAGGTGTTGGGGAACAAGTAATGAATTGTTTGTAAATAGCGATGAGTTAATACATACAACAACAATGTACAAAAAACGCGTTACAGTTAGTGTTGTAGCATCATTTTTTGAAACTTTTTACCAGAGGGCGCTGTTTGATGTAGTGATGTCATCAATTTTAAACTTGAAAACACAAAGAGTCCATTACCAACTCACACACTGAAACCATGTCCAAAGCTCGTTTTATACTGACCAAAGAACTAAAAAATATGGCTTTTTAATACATTTTCCCTTCAGCTTCCGAATTGAACCGCAAGACAAGGTCAAATTGGGGTCATTTCTGTGAGACATTTAAACAGTTCTCAAAGACCTCAGCAATGGTGTGTAGATTGTAAAAATCCATTGTGCATTTAGGGTTTATGATTTAACTAATACACTTTGATTTATTGTAACTCAACATCTGATGACGTCCTCATGATTTCATTATTTTATGTCCCGTCTTCATATTGAGGTTCAAGTATATGCACAGTTTCAAGGCTCTGTTTGACTTCAATCTTGAGTTAAATTTTGGAGGAATTAAACATTTAAAGTAACATAATGCTCTTCATGGAACACCATTTAACACAAATGAACACCAAAATAATTAAGTACAGCTTTATCATATGTATTTTATGGGGACTTTCAGTTTGGGCAGGAAGCGAGGTCAAATCAGGACACTAAGAAATATTAAAAAAACGCATAGGCTACACTAATTGTAACTCGACACCTGAAGGAAAAACAAATATTCTTTTTTAATTGTCACTGTCTGGAAAAACACTGTTTTTTGTGCTTCCGAAGTGTTCCTTTTCCACGCAGTGCAATTGGCTGCCGCCATGTTGTCTGTCAAAAATACTCAATGTGACAAGGCCCATACAAGAGCAACGACATATTATTGTTTGTTTCTTTTCAAATCACCATAAGAGGGCCTTTATAATTACATGGATGAAGGCTGCATTATCTTTTTACATTGGAATTTTCATGTAAACAGCCACGAAGTGAAAAAATAACTGATAGTATACAACACTTTTAATTACATTTCAAAATAGTATTCATTTTGCCTTTTATCAAAACATTAAGCCTTGCTGCCCTCCACTTTGTTCGGCATCTACGTGGTGTCAATAAAATAAAGAAGTGTGCGTCCATACAGGTTTGAGGGCGCTATTTCAAATTAACGGTCTTAGTTAGTAAAAGCATTGCGTATGCGCCTCGCACGTTCATTTCTTGGAAGCATGCCAAGTTACTGTGCACGCATTACTGTTGTTGACACTACACCGCGAGCTGCGCTGTGTATACACAACACGCAGTAAAATCCTAGAGTGCACACGCACGGGGTGCAATACAGTGAGGTAACTGTACAGACTCTATCGGCGATCGCGCTAAAAACGGCACTTTTCCCCTTAATATAACTTCGTTATGCAACGGCCAATTTTGTTCAAATTTCACAATTAGGCTTTTATAGTCGTTATCTATTACTAAAAAATTCAACATGTAGTTTGCTCAAAAAAAATGGAAATAAAAAAAGTCTTATTTTTAAACTCGTCGTCATAACAAACTAACATTTGATGACGTCATCAATGTAATATTTTCAAAGGTCATAAACATTTTATTTCGTACACTGAAACCATGTCCAAATTCTGTTTCATATTGACTCCACAGCTTAAATTGTGACTTTTTAAGCATTTTTTGCTTCAACTTCCGGTTTGAACCGGAAGACAAGGTCAAATTGGGGTCATCTCTGTGAGACATTTAATTATTTTTTAAAGACCTTTTCGATGATGTACAGATTGTAAAAATCCATTGTGTACTTCAGGAGTTATGATTTTTTGAAATAATAAACTTTGATTTAATGTAATTCGACACCTGATGACGTCATCATGACATCACAACAATGGTTTCGTCTCCTTGCCATATACTACCTATGTATGAATTTTCAAGGTTATATGACCTTCGGAAGTGTGCATTTGAAAGTGGACAATCGCCAGGGAGAAGAAGTATTAAAAAAAAAAAACGAACAAAAAACAAGAGGTCTTCGGACCAGAGTCCGAACACCTAATCAACAGAACAATAACAATAGGTTTTCGGCCGGTAGCCGAACACCTAATAATAATAATTAAAAACTAGTAAAGCGCCATCTATCTATGACTTAACATATTCTGAGGCGCTTGAAAACAAAAAGTACAAACAAATAATTGAGAGAGTAACAAAAAAGATTACAAAGTACGTAGCTAACAAAGAAAAGAAAAGAGCACATTGAAAAAAACAGATTGACAAAAACGCATAAGCAAAAAAGTGGTTAAAAAATAATACACAGAAAGTCAATTGTAAGAAATATTGAACAGGTGAGTTTTAAGCAATGTTTTGAAAACGTCCAGAGACTCTGTAGCTCGGATATTTAATGGAAGAGAGTTCCAGAGAGTGGGTGCAGCTTCAGAAAAGGCACGATCGCCATTGGAAGTGGTTGTTTTAGGGACAGTTAAAAGAAGTTGGTTTGTGGAGCGAAGATTGCGAATTGGCGTATATGGTGAGAGAATTTCTTTGAGATAGGGAGCAGCTCTATCATTCATAGCTTTCCAGGCAAGCAAAATGATCTTGAATTTTATTCTTTGACAGACTGGAAGCCAGTGAAGCTGTTTCAAGACTGGTGTAATGTGATCGTGTTCACGTGTTTCGGACAATACTCGAGCAGCAGCGTACTGGACATTTTGCAGTGTTTTGATGAGATTTGTGTTAATACCCCAGAGCAATGAATTTCCATTATCAAGCCTGGATGTAATGAGAGCATGTGTAAGGATAGAGGCAGACTTTTTATTGAGGATTTTACGAATGCCATTAAAAAAAGCAGCTTAACAAATTTTCTTCACATGGAATTCCATGCACATGGTGCTATCAAACGAGATCCCACGATTACGAGCATTTACAGATGATGTTACAGTAGCAGTGCCTATTTGCATCTGGTGATTAAATATTTTGTCTTGGTAACGTTTAGACGTTATTATGAGCAGTTCCGTTTTATCATCAAGTTTAAATTTATTATTGGTCATCCATAACTTAATATCAGAAACACATTGCTCAACATGTTTGCGCGTAGATTACTTATCAGAATGATTTAAATCAAAAGAAAGGTACAGTTGAGTATCATCTGCATACAAATGTACATGGAGTCCGTGGTCTCTTGCAATTGCAGCTATTGGTTTAGAGTAAATGGTGAAGAAGAGTGGCCCAAGGACAGATCCCTGGGGTTCACCAAACAAGAGTGTAGCAGGTGATGATAAAACACCATTAATGTTGACGGCTTGGGTTCTGTTGCTAATGTAAGATTGAATCCATTGGAGAGCGGGACCCTTGACACCCAAAAATCTCAGGCGTCCAAGAAGGATATTATGGTCTATGCTGTCAAAGGCCGCAGAAAGGTCTAGAAGAACTAAAAACACACCGCGTTTACCATCCACAATGCGAAGAATATCATTATGTACTCGCAACAATGCACTTTCTGTCCCATGATATTTTCTGTATGCAGATTAAGAGGGCTCATACAAATTGAATTCAGACAGATGATCAGTCAGGCGGGAAGCAACTACTTTCTTAATTATTTTCGATATAAATGAGAGTTTGGAAACATGGCAGAAATTTTTGAGATTTTCTGAGTCTAGGGTTGGCTTCGTAAGGAGTGAAGTGATGATGACACTTTTGAAACGCTGAGGAAAAGCCGCATCATGAAGCGACAAATTGACAATTTTGGTGATAGGGGTAGACAGGACATACAAGTGCCTTTTCAACAGCCAAGTTGGGATGGCATCGATGTCAAAAGATTTTTAGGGTGATGAAGTTATCAGTTTCGGGATTTCATCTTCAGAGGCCGGTTCAAACCAATCGAGTGTAGGATGTTGGGGTTAGACTCGTGTATATCAGCAGTGATAGACTGTGCAGAGACGGAAGTATCAAGGTCATTCCAAATATTTCTGATCTTGGTGATGAAATAATCACTGAATTTCTCAGCCAGATCCATGGTGTCACTGTGAGTTGGTAGCTTCATTTTACTTTTATTATGCAATAAAGATTCAACAATCCTAAATATTTCTCGTTGATTCTCACAGCAAGATAGTTTATCTTCGTAAAATTTGGATTTGGTATCATTGATCATGTGGAGAACGCGAAGACGTTGAGCTTTAAAGAGGTCTCTATTAGCCACAAGATGTGTTCTCCATCGTCTTTCAAGTCGTTTACGCATTTTCTTTGCTTCGGCAATCTCAGTAGAGTACCATGGGTTTGATGGTCTGATGGTAACAGCGAGTTTTTAATGGAGCATGATGGTCAAGAAGAGATTTAAGTGTACAGTCATACTGATCAATGAGGTTATCCAAGTTATCTGAGGGATTGATTATCAGATAAGACTTGCAAATATCAGCAAAAGTATCATGGTCAAGGCAAGCATATTTGCGATAGGAGCTTTGTTTCTAGTAAGCAGGGGTTTATTCAAGTTTAGTGAACAGTTAATGGCCGCATGATCTGTTAGAAAGCTTCCAACATTTATTGAGTCTACAAGGTTATCAGATGGGCATGCAATAACAAGGTCTAGAATATGACCACTTATATGAGTAGGTGTACAAACACACTGCGACATATTGGTGGATTCAAGCATGTCTTTTAAGCGAGTAGCATCAGCATCAGCAGCAACAGACATCCAGTGAAAATTAAAGTCTCCAACAATCAATAATTTATTGAGAGATGCGGAAAGTATTGCAACATATTCAGTAAACTCATCAAGAAACATTTTTTGGGTGAAACGATTCTTTGAACTATACGGTGGTCTGTAAATGATGACAAGCTTGATGGGGGACAAAGTACCATTAGTAGTCAGATCACAGCATAAACTTTCGAACGTCAAACCATTATATGATGTAACAGGGCCTCTGATTATATTATCCTTGTGAATGAGAGCTATGCCTCCACCAGATCTGTTAACACGTGGCACATGATATAAATCATATCCCGGCAAACACAAATTCCCGATGACTTGCCTGTGCTTGTCTGTGTTAGTTAGCCAAGTTTCGGTAAGCGCAATGAGATCAAAATCGTGTTCCATAATATAGTGAGTGAGAAGGTTGGTTTTGTTGCACACGGATTGTGCATTTAGAATGCAGAGATCCGACAAGTTCACCAGTTTTTCCAGGCATGTTAGTAGGTGGTAAGGGTGAAGAGACATCTGTACTTGGGCCTGCATGAGCGAAGTTATTAACAGGAGTAGCAATGATTAATTTCGGAATAGTCTTATTTCACTGATCGCCCTCGACGTGTAGGAGCTTTAGACAAAATTTTCAGTTCTCTCAGGGTGGACCATATAGCAAGAGTAACAGGCAGCTTCGCACATTTGGAGCCTATTTCCAAAAGTTGAGACCTATCTTATTGATAGGTGTATTTATTGCTGTGGGTGGCAGACCTAGTTATATCATCAGATTGGGGACCAGGTTTAGCTTCTATGTCCCCACAACATAGCAGTACAACACTGAAGCTAGCAGTTGAATTATGATAATATGGAATTGGTAATTTCAGGAATCCTTTGGTAACGATTTCCTTACCACGCAGACAGCAATGTGAAAAAGATACAGTTAGTGACAAGATCCTTATTGGAGGAGTTGAAGTAGTGCAGACTTGCAGAACAAGAACACACAGGCAGATCGACTTGATGAGGGCCTCCGTTGTATTAGCCACCAAGTTGCAAAGCCAAACTATTGTTTATGGAGTTTAGCCTTGAAGATTGCAGAATGAGTCATCATAGTCGGTAGAAAGGCTACAACACACAATTATGACTTTAAAGTTGACAAATGTTTCCATAAATGATTCCAAAATGTTTCATAGGACATGAAATCCAAAGACACTAGAATATTCTCTGGTTTAAGCTCTACGAGGTGATATAAAGTACGAAAGTAGAACAAGTAGAACATAAACATCAACATCGTGTGCAACCTATTTGGCGCACAACTTACCTAGAACTGTACGCCAAATTCAATGGTTGCAGACAAATCTGAAAGTATGTCACCAATTTTGGTAACTTGTTTTCTCTCAGATAAGTAAGAACAGAACCAGTCCAGCTCCAGACCACAGACACCAATGCTTTGAAGCTTTTGAAGAATTTTGTGATTGACGGTGTCAAAAGCCTTTTTGAGGTCCAAGAAGACAGCACCTGTGTAATTACCATTGTCAATTTGCTCAAAAAGAAAATCTGTGACGTCAAGAAGAGCTGTTTGTGTAACTGTTCCCTAGCCAAGAGATATCAAATATTTTCATAGATGAAGATATAACAGAAATTGGTCTGTAATTATTCAGATCATTAATGTCACCGCCTTTGTGTATGGGCGTAACTTTGGCCATTCTCCACTCCTCAGGTACAGTTCCACTTTCTATGCTACGCTGAAAAATGTTGGTCAAAGGTTTAGCTAAAACAGTGGCTCCAGATTTTAGAAAACGACCGCTTATGCCATCTAATCCAAAAGCTTTACCAGTGCGAGATTGCTGCAAAAGTTTCAATTCCGGTACCTGAGGAGTGGAAATGGGGTTAAAATGTTACTGGCAGTAAAATTATCGAGATTATTGTTAAAAGTGTTGTCAAACAAACCATCTAGAGTACAACCAATACTGGCATAGTGGTTGTTAAATATATTTGTAATATCAATGGCTTTTGTTTGTTCAAGTCAGATATTTTACCAGGTAACAAAGTTTTTAGAGTTTTCCATATCTTCTGTGAGTTAATTTTATTGTTCTTGATAACTTCATGGAAATATTTTCTTTTAAGTTTAGCTCTGGGATTATTCAATCTGTTCCGTAAGTTGTTGGCTTGCCGATGGTGATCAGTACGATGGGTTGAATCAGCAATGTACTTTGCACTTAGAGATTGTCTACGAAGGTCAAGGTATTACTTGGTGATCCATTCAGCCTTTCAGGAAGAAACTCAGTGTTCTAACGGGGCAATGAAGCATTTCTTTAAAAAGTTCCCATGCAGTGTCTGGATCTTTAGTTAGATCCATTATCCCAAGGAACATCTTGGAGATCTCTATTGAAAACTTTGTCGTCGAAATGTCGGAAGGATCTTCCTTTGATTGGGGATTTTAGTGGACTTCCTTGCAGCAAACACTAAAGCATGATCACTGATATTACAAGTGATGACTCCTGACTTGTGATACAAGTTCAGTTTAAAGATGATATATACATGTTGAACTCTGTTCTGTAACTCTGGTTGGGGTGTTTAAAGTTTGCTGCATCTGAAAGGCAGCAAACAGTTGGCGTAGTTTGATCCATTGAGTGTTCGGAAGAGCAAGGGCAGCAATGTTAAAATCACCAAGACATGTTATTTCAGGTGGAGGCCGGGCATTGGTGTTTAAACTACTGATTTCCTCCAAAATAAGTTGAAATTCTTCAAGGAACAAAGCATAATTAGGTGGTCGATATGAAACACTGATAATTAGTGGTCTAGTGAATGGAAGATATATTTGAAGCCAGATTGTTTCTAATTGCTCTTGATGGTCCGTGTTGATGATACTATGATGGACGGTTTTATGAACGTAAACAGCGACACCACCTTCATGTCTATTGCGGTCTTTTCTGTGAAGCTGGTAGTCAGGAACCTGTAGTTCACTCGAAGAAATGGATTCATCTAACCAGGTTTCAACCAAACTAAACACATGTGGTTTGGTCTGGTGGACAATAAGTTTAACCTCATCAAGTTTTGAAAGGAGTGATCGAGCATTCAAGCACATACATTTCATTCCTTTGGAACATCTGGCAGCATCAAATGTGAGATTAGGCCCTGGATTCAGCTGAATATCTCCACTCAACAAAAGAGTTAAATAAATGAGATGCATGGAGATAAAACGACGTGTTGAGGAATCTGAGCGTCGGTGCATATAAAGATTGATTTTAATAATGTCACGCATGCTGGATCCGAACATTGAGTCTCCAATGATGGCCTTGGAACTAAATTGTTTAGTATCAATACTCCAAGTGATGTAGAGGACATGGACACTGAGGAAGAATCAGAAGATGTCTTTTTGACGTTGGTGCACTTGATGCACAGCCAGATGCGGTACCACAAATGCACATCATCTTCACTGCCACTGCTGCCATGCCAACTGTTGTCAGTCCCCCCAAACCAGGCACACAAGCACCCCAGAGCTAGCGCACACAAATTACAGCCACCTACAGTCCTGAGAATGACCAACCTACATGTAGCACTACCAGTAGCAGCAAGAAGTTGTTCAATGACATCCAACCACTGCCAAAAGTGGATCGTCCCAAGACTATTACTAAGCGTCGAAAAAAAACTATGGGGGAGCTGACCACCCGTGAGTACTTAAAAGAAGTGAAGGATACAGACGCGCGAGGAAGTATCATCCAAGGAGCGAAGAAAGCCAAAGGCAACGGAAAAGCTGCCTCAAGTAAAGAAAACGGAAAGGCAAAGGTTCAAAAGGAAAACAAAGGAAGGCAATCACAGATGCAGAGAAAGACCCGGACAATTATTGCGCATATTTTGACAGTTACTTTTTTGACGACGATAACGACGAGGTGTGTATACAATGCTAAGTTTGTCGATCATGGTTTGACGAACACTGCACAGGGGCATTTGGCAAAACCGCATTCACTTGTGATGAGTGTGGTAAATCTAAGAAGTTTGGATTGTAAAACAGACTCCCTAAAGTAAAACGAAGTGTGCTGTAAACAATTACACAAGTGTGCTAAACAAGTTGGCCTTTTAAGAAAAATGCACATGGCTTATGAAAATGAACAGAGAAACTGTAATTTGTTAACACATGGTTTGAAATAACAAAATATTAAAATAGTTGTAACAGTTGGAAGTTTACTGTTAAAAATCAGTCAAGATTTTAAATTTTGATGCTCCATACTTGTTACATGGGTTCACAATCCAGCATTTTTGTCCATATTGACCCAATTCACATGTCATCGAAATTATATTGGTTGCATCATTTTTGGAGTTAATGTCCCAGTGTGTTATACAGTGTAATGCAAATTTTAGGCAATGCGGCGTTTACACGCTTATCCATTGACTCCCCAAACAGTGAGCGTGGCACAGGCACTAAGCGCATGTGACGTGTGCAAGGGTCGATATAAATTAGTTTGACATTATGTGGTAAGTAGTAACCAGAATCTATACCATATAAAGGACCACCTGTGAAAAAATTAACTACAAGCTGCTTTTAACAGATTTGTGAAACATAAGGCTTCTAGATTTTCTCAAAATTTTTGTCCAGTGAAAATACCTCATGGAAATCCGCCATTTTGGATTTCAAAATGGCCGCTCAGAAAAGCATTGTTTTCGGCTTATATGCAGGTTATAATCCTCATAGTATCATGATTCTGGTGCCTAAATGTAAGTTTTTGGGGTCAAGGAATCCAAATATGCACATTTCAAGTTCCCTTTTGTGACGACCATATTGAAATTCAAAATGGCCGCCATTAAATTGTAAGCTTTCACCTGTTATTCATACGCAGAACCATGCACACATATGATCATTGCTCATACGGTAAAGTGCATTTTGATGGGTATAAAAACAAATATATTCCAGTAACAGACACAGAAAAACTGCTATTCAATACCAATAATTAATTTATATTGCGTGAATTCCATATCATATGTTCTAAAAATACTCGGAGTGCTTTGGCGCCTTTTTGGCTCAATGACCATCCGGAAACCTCTGTATGATAAGGTTTTTTTTTGCGTACATTACATAACACATGGGACCTATGGCTTTACGTCCCATCTAAAGGGCAAAGCAATGGTAAAATGCCTTGGGCAATGACACAGGTGTCTCGACTCTGGCACCACACAAGAACTAGTGCACTAGACTGCTATGCAGCAACACTCCGTACTTGCTTTGTTTTGCAAGATAAGCACATGAAGAATCTTGTTTGATCTTTTTATTTTTTGTTGTCTTTAGAATATCTAACATTTGTATGACCACTCATTTATGATTTCTTTCCATTTAATTGCTTAGAAGCCTTCTTGGCCATAACCCAAGTCTGCTATGACCCTGGTTAGAAGAGGTATAGGTGCATGTGTTTAGGCAATTGCTTAGTCAATGGACTCGGTGTTTTCCTAGGCTATGGTTTGGGTCAGTGTGAATAGGGTTGTAACCTTGCCAGGGAGAATGCTCCAAGTATAACAGCAATGGGGATCTTCCTTGGATTTATGGGTGTGATAATGGAAGGTTTGGGAATGGAAAATCTCTTCGAGTAGGCGTATGGATCTAACACAGTACAATATATTCTCAGTGGTACAGCCTACTCAAAAGCTTTCCGGGACTTTTTCCTTGAAGATGGAACTTGACACCATCGATAGCTAACTCCAAGAACCAGAAGGACGATGACCTGATGATACAGCCCAGTCTACAGATAAACCTGATCCAATGACAGACTAGCTTAGTGCTAACAATTTGGGTTTTGTGCCATGAGATAGTTGGTATTGTGAGACGCTCTTTGATAGCTGATTGGCTTCATGATTGCATGGGATGCCCATCTGTGTATTGTATCTGAAATGCATTGCATTTTCACATCAGCTGGTCTCGGCCATTATGAGAAAGGTACCCAGGTGTATATCAGCTCTTCAAAGAGGGATACCACACAACACATTACAGTTCCAACCTCTTCTCTGGTCAGTTTTCTGACATTACTATTGAATAGACACTGATGCGGATATCACAAGAGGAAGAATGAAAAACCAGGAGTCTGTCACTGCCATGTCGTACAGGGCAATTTTTAAAAACAACCTGGAGGCAACCAACTGCACTGCCTACAAAAGGAGCACTTCAGTTAATATACAAAGGAGATTTTTCTGTTAGTAGCTTACTGTCCCCAAGAAAATTATGGAAATTGATATGTGAATGTTTTTTTCTTCGTGGAGATTGCTTTGAATTGGTTGCCTGTAAATTGCCCTATGTGACATGGCCCTAAAGCTGTGGACTACCACGTTCTCGCACCTCAAGCATCTAGCGAACCTGATGGAAGAGGGAGTTAAAATGAAGAGAGCAAAGAGAACAAAGACCTCCAATAATTTCTGAGGGCAGCGGCAGCCCCAGTTGTCAAGATAAAGACCTCTCCGAAAGTCAAGGCAAAGCTCTTTAGCAAAGCAGGTGAAACTGGCTGATGGCAAGAAGACATACATGGAGATGACTACTCTCTTCCACATGCGTATCATCCTTGCTGAGAGACGAGGACATTATAGTGATGCATTCCAGTATGAGCTAACTGCTGTCCCAGCGAGATAAAAATTGTGGAGCTTGATGAAGTGTCGGTGCATGTGGTCGATGGCTGATGCGCCAAGTGTCTTTTGTTGTCTGTGACAGTGCTGTGGTTCATCAACCAAAGATCTTGAACACCTCAGAAGATCCCTAAAGACAACTCCTACCAGACATCTTATTAACCATGATGCCACATGAAAGCAAGGAATTCTATGGCAATTACAGTAACAAGATGAGACTCCTGTAAATTCCGTCTGTAGAAAGGAAGAAATCGGCAGAAATCAAGGTAGTACGGGTAACCCTCTTGGTAATTAAACTAATTTTAACTGTGTTTGACCTCTTTGACCCCTGGAGCATTCTTTTACAAAAGTAAAATTTCTCTTTCATTCAAGTGGGACTAATAACCTTGTCCATACATTCAATGTTATACATTTTCCATAGTGCTACACGATTAGTGATATTGGACAAATTCCATGTTAAAGACTATGGGAAAACTACACATTAATGGCGGCCATTTTAAATTCCAATACGGCCGCCGCAATAGGAAACTTGTGCTTATTTGGGTTTCTTGTCCTCAAAAACATACATTAAGGCACCAAAATTGTGATAATATGAGGGTTATAATCTGCATATCATCAAAGACAGTGATTTAATTGGTGGCCAAATTCAAAATGGCGGATTTCCCTGAGATATCTGCAATGGACAAAAATTTTGGGATATCTAGAACCCTTATATTATACAAATCAGATGAAATTAGATCCTGGTTACCAGAGTGGCGAGCCATATTTTGATTTTTTGTTGTTGAAGAAAACAAAAATCATAATTCCATAAATATATCCCCCAAAATTCAGTTGAACTAAATAATGATATAAAGAATCAATAGAAACATGTAGTGCTTCCAGTTGGAGCTTAATAACAACAAATGGTTCTAAACACACTGTCCGGTATTCCATACACTGTAGGGAACACCGGCCAACATATGACGTCATTATTTGCATATAACTGCCTCACTAAGTATGTAATGACCTTTATTTTTTAGTAAAAAATACCACTTTGTAATAGATGTTCATTTTCGTTGCATGCAGGTCGTGAATGAAGCCTTTCGTATCCCTTCCATGTCCACTGTTCCTTAGTTTATTGTTTGTCGGTCATGCGTGGGGTAGCATGCTTCCGAGCAATAGTAATTCAGTTTACTTTTGTTACCCCTGACCCACATGACTCGTCGTTCCTTTGATCCCTTTGACTGTCTTTCGAACCCTTGGATTTGTTCCCGTCCTGCATGCTCCACCCTCAGTCGCCCTCATTTGTATATTTATTTTTTTGTTTATTAATTTATTTATTTAGTTGTTTATTAATTAAATTAATTTATTTATTTATTTACTTATTTGTTTTACTATTTACTTATTTACTTATTTACTATTTACCTCTTGCTTACTTGCTCGCTCACAAACTCAATTTTTTTATTTATGTATGTTTGTATTTATTTATTTATTTAGTTGTTTATTTATTTATTTTTTTAGTTATTTATTTAGATATTTACTTATTATTTACGCTCCATGTATCTTAAAACTTGCTGTTATTTCCTCTGCTTTTATTGTTTTGTTCAGTCTTTGTCTTGGTCGAATAAATAATAATAATAATAAAATAAAGTTGAATGATGTAGTTAACTTAAAAGATTCTTTGTCTCTTCTGATTTGTTTTCATATGCAAATTAGGTAAATGGGCTTAAGTGTCCGGAATTCCCTACGTCTACCTTATATCTATATCCCCCGTTACACCAAAACCTACCATTACGAACAAATCAGAAAAAAACAGTAACAAAACTTTAAAACCACTGTTGCCAAGTGGTTGCCATGGTAACAACAAAAATGCCAAGATTCTGTAGTTTGACATAAAGTTAGCAAGTCTCAAGGTGATCAGCTGCAGGTTTAAAAAGGTACAGGAAAATATTGCGGGGGGCGGTGCAAACATTGATTTTCCCCTGCTTCTCCCCCCCCACCAACCTTGCTTGGGTCACGCCCCCAGTCTGGCAACCCTCCAGTGGTTTATTGTAACTGACTATCACAGCTGATCTAATTCTATTTGAAATTGATATTCTTAACAATAAATATTGGTCACAAAGTTTTAAAATGTTGTTTTCACATCATTAAACTTCAGGTTAAGCTTGCATTGAATTTCGTGGAAAAAATTAAAAATATCTGGCAACACTGCAAACACTTTTAAGTACTTTCCCCCAGCCAATTATTTTTTAATTTTTCACAGGACCAATGTCTCATCTCAATAATATCTGGTCCACATGGGTTATGAGCTGTCAAAAAATGGTAAATTTTGATACTTTGAAAAAGTACAAAAACATCCCTACTTCAAATGAATGGTATTAACCCATTCACATACCTGGTGACTATTTTTATACATTGAATGCAACCTCAAAGGATCTATCTACCAATAACTTTTAGGGAAAATATTTTTCTATAGTTTGTATAATGGTAACGCGACAATTTCACTTTTCCAAAACTGAAAAAAAGATCCATCAAATATGAAAGTATTGAAGCGGTCCCGCCGGTGGCACCCACCCAAAATGTTATAGGTGTGCGAAGAAGATAAAAGGCAGGTGAGATCGGTCCAGACCTCCTCGAGTGATTGGAGATCCAGACTCCGGTCCCCAAATAACTTGCACAATGGTGTACACTTGGTGTAATTGCAGTTGATCAATTGGCTCTTTCTTTATTAACAAGATTCGCCAAAATGGTGAGTCAAATAGAATAAACCCAAAAGAAAAACCCCAAGGACAAAAGATAAGAAAATATAATAAGTGACAATGTATTTGTTTGAGAATTTATAACACAATTGCATTTATGCTAATTATATCCCTTTCTTGTCATACCCAAAGACCTCAGAAATACCTCAAGTTATGACATAAACTTGAATTAAAATGATATATTACCCTCAGAAGGTGGGTTGCAGAGACCTGCAAAAAACAACGGGCAAATTTCCAACAGCGGTCTAAAAGTTAAACCTTAACGTCTGTCCACTGTGTAGTAAAATGGATTATAAAATACTGAAATACCCCAGAATCCTAGTAATGACAGTTCAATGGCATAATCAATACACATAGCAAGTTATACAATGACAAACTACAGCACGACTATACAGATTAAAAACATGTGTTAAGGCAGGCGGAGACACGCACAGCGTGAAATTCAAACATGAGTACATGTACAAGCGTGTGCGTGCACTACATACCAATGCAACTAAAAAAAACCTGACTCCCTACAGTATGAAGAAAATCTATTTTTGGCCGTGGCCACTCTATGTTTGATATTTACAGTCCCTTACTCTTAAAGGCAAGAACGTTTCAAAATCAGTTTCAGTAGTAACCCTAATTTTATTTCCTACATACGCATTAGACAGTGGGGCAAGTCAATCTACAACGTTGTTTTGCGGTCCCGTCATTGGCAGACACCCAAACCTTTCCCTAAATTCAGTAAAAATTATGTAAAAATCAAAGTCATATTGTTGCCACGATAAATATCCCGTCAATTATTTAAAATAGATGAAATGTAAGATGAATTATGTTCCGGATTATTTGTGAACAAGGGCCATAGAATCGCGAAATGGACCAATCAGAAGCCAACCTTTCGTGACCTCGGGTCAAAATTATACCCTCGTCCGCAAAAAAAAGAGAAAATTTCAATGTAGGCCTAACAACCAATATGGCGGATGACGCGAGTTTGTCGGAGTCCGTTTTGGTAGATGAAAACACATGTGTAATTCACTTTTCTGCTGTCAATGACACCGAATTGAAGCAATTTACCGATACTGCTTGGGACCGAGCAGTAGAATATTCCAAGTTTTGGAAGGAATTTGACGGCGAAAAGGCCAAAATCGCTAGAAAATTCCTCGGTCATGTCGGTGTCATCGCGAATGATTCTCACGCTACAAACGGAACAACGCCTTGTCCAAAGCCATTCAATGCCCGATTTCATCGATCCTGCTATCAGAAATTGACTGATAAATCCAAGAAAGAGCGAGCTCTGAAAAGAGGGAAAACTGCTGATACTATCGTAGCCAAAGGTGAGCATCAAACCCTTTTCTTTAAACTGGAAGCTAGGCCTATCAGGCCTACATGTATGTGCCTATCTATGCATAAATTGTGATCATAATGATTGATATTATAACGATATTGATGTGGCGATTGTCGGCGATTGTGTATGTTGGTCCCCATTTTTTATTTTGGTCCAATTCAAGTCAAGAGTGTTTATCATTCCAAGAGCAGACTTTTATCAACCTAAAGTGTTTTTCTCTCAATTGTAATGCACCACATTTTTGAAATTTAGAACAGTTTCTTGCCATTGAAAATGTGAATTTCTTAAACGTTTTTTTTTTTTTTTTTATAGTTGGTGTCATGAATCAATGCATTTTTGCCAGTGCCCAGTTTTCGAGATGTAAGGGCCTTTTCTTACAATGAATCAACCGATGTCTTATTTACCTTCAGTGGTTTACCAAAGAATGCAAACGACAACTAAAACTCCATGAATGCTCGCAACTTTTTACATGCACGATCGATCTTTGATGGTTGCGATAGCGCCACCATGCGATCAAAAGGACCCTGTGTATTCGTGGGGGGGGGGGGAATTGAGACTACGGTGTCTCGGTGAAGCCATGCGTCAAATATCTGTAAATTAACGCACAGAGCTCCGTAAGACCCTATTCCCTTTGATCGGCAGTTGTCTGAATGTTTTTCCCAGTACATATTTTTTTTACACTGAAAAAAAAATCATGTGATGTTAATGGTGTAAAGTTGACATGAAAAATAAAACAACAATTTTGCCATGGATGTCTCTTGTGTTTATGACTCTCTGACTGCCCTATTTTCGTTTTCGACGCTTAAATACAACAACTTCAAATACTGAACACATTTGAATGCTTTTCATTACACAAATATTTGTTTTATAAATTTTTTCAATGTTATTAAAAGATGGGGTGGTGGCGGTGTAACTACGGTAAAACAGCACTTGTCAGTACAATCAATTTTAAGGCGCTGTTGCGTCATCATCTATTGTGCACATGGTATCTGTAGAATGAGAAAATGATAATTTTTATGAAATTACTTGCTCTCCAAAAATAATTACTAATTAATATTGATGAATTTTAAAATTCATTAAAATTTTCCCTTCCGATAAACTTTAAAAAAAAAGTTGATTGGATTTAATTGTCTTTCATTAACTTGGGCATTATTTTACAAAAAATGATTAATTATTAATAAACATTCGTATTATTTTGTTAAATTAAATCAATTTTAAGAAAAATATAGCTGGTTTTTTTTAAATCATATTTATTTATGAAGGTATATGATGCCTTATGCATATTAAAAATATAATCTAAATCTATGCCTTCTCTATGGTAATTTATCTCTCCTGATATACATGATATAAGGCTCCACAGACCTGACTGTTTTTAAAGAAAATGATATAAGGCACAAGAGTGTTCTATGCCTCCATATTTTTTCCCAGAATGCTCGGTGGTAATTTGAGTCACTTGATTTTAATTGTCAGTAACCGTGAATTGAAATAGTGCAGGTTGAAACTTTTTAAGAACCAGAGACAAATATTTACAGCCCGGACAATGTCTCATATTATTTGTGTACTTAATAAAATAGGCCTAACTACTCTTTTTTTTTTTTTTTTTTTTTGCATTTACAAGTACAACTTACCGAGATAACCTTACCTTTCTCCAAAATTTGGTATGCGGACAGCGTACACGAAAGGCAAAAACAAGTATCGTGTGCGTACACGATACTGTCGTGAACATACATGGAAACAGCATTTATGGTGTACGTACATGAAAGAACTATTTTTTAATTTATTTTTTTAATGCAACGATGTTGTATTAGGAGCTTTGTAGTTCACAATCTCACATTTGTTTCGGTTTTTAGGCTGAGAATCTTAAACTGCTCCCTTTATTAAAACCACCAAGTATTAATTTTGAATTCTACCCACTTGTCATTTCAGACTCCTCTGATGAGCCTAAACCCAAAAAACAACGCAAAGGACTACGCTCAAGCTGCAATATCGGTAGCAAGCCTCCACAAAGATCATCGCATGTGCTACCTCCAATCTGCATTATATGCAAGGGAAAAAAGTACAT
Source organism: Marthasterias glacialis (assembly GCA_911728455.2). NCBI lineage: Eukaryota > Metazoa > Echinodermata > Asteroidea > Forcipulatida > Asteriidae > Marthasterias > Marthasterias glacialis. The sequence continues at coordinate 19,056,705 of OU452220.1, forward strand.
TGCAAATAGGTGTAAAGGCACAAGGGTGGTAGAGGTCCTTACCTCATGTGAACTTGTAGATGGTGGTCAACTAGCTGAACAGGTCCAGAAACATTTAATTTGACACTAAAATCGGTCAAATTGGATTATCTTAACCATGTCGATAAATTTGACCCCCGAGGTCAAAGTCATGTGACCTATCCATGTTTCTGTCCATAGGGACATAAGTGAAGTTAAGAGATGTGACAAACTATACATTGTTGTATTCCTTATGACCATACGAGTAATTTGATATACTTCTTGAAAGGATCGGGATAATTTTAAATTTTGACCCCTGTGTGACCCCGGTTTGACCTTAGTTGACCCCAAAAACAAACGAAGAGGTAGATTTGACGGGAACAAAACGTTTTTGTGCTTCTTATATACTTTTATGAATTTTTAAAAGGGTTTTGTCTTCTGCCATGAAGGGTACTACAAAACTTCTTTTCTGAAGGGTATTAGGCCCCTTGCCCCACTGTCTACATAGTTTTAGAGCTAAAGAGTATAAAATGGACATGAACACACATTCTCACCGTATCCAGGCCTACCATAATACTCACATTTTCTCTGGCGTAGTTGAAACACTTCAGTCAATAATTTGGAGGGGCTTAATGTAATCGTTCAAAGAGCCATTCCTGTGAACTTCTTGATAATCAGGTTGAACTGCACATTCTATATACGATCGCGGCAGACGTATGTGCGAGATTTGGTTTTGGTGCTCCTTTTTGCAAATCCCTACCTATAAAAACATCACCAGTCATTGGCCTTGGATCATGCTGCTCAATGTGCAGCTTGACAGGAGTTACTAGACACTAGAAAATAGTGTGCAGCTGAAGTTGTATTGACGTTACGTCATTTGTCCAAGCTCTGCTGCGACCGCCCATCGTCCAAGGAGACTAGGGGACAGGTCTGTGGAATTCAAACCTTTAAAGTTGGCCAAATATGAAATAAGTGGACGACTTCACACAGACTATTGTTCCTTTTAGAGTAATACTTTTATGACTTTAATTAACACATGAGCATGACATGACTTCCAGACTTTGGCTAATGGTGGAGAGTGTATAGCGCCCTCTATTGTTGATATATTACAAAGTACAGACAATTTAACCCTTGACTTCACACGTTACAAGTACACAGCGCAATGGAAAAAAACAAAATATTGCATTAATACGGCTTTGGAGATTGTACTGTCTAGTTTTATCAACCTATTCATAGAAAAGGAACACGTCTGTAAACTTTATCATTTGTTTGTTTTTGGTTTTTTTTAAAGATGAATTAATCTGAAAATAATTACACAAAAGACCATTGCAGTATCTTCCTGCCAGAAAGGTTCTGGAATGTACAAGGTCATGTTTTATAAAACAAAGGTCACAAAACGATAGTGCCTATAATTTTATGTTCACAAAAAGAAAGTACCTCAGTGCATTACTGTGTATTTGTGGTGCATAATATACTCAAAACTCAGTGTAAACAACTTATTCGTTAACAGTATAATGAGGGGAAGATCGTAAAGCAACGTCGATGTAGTCTGCAAAAGTGCCAGATTGAGAACACAGATTGTGTTTTTACTCGGATATACATGTAGGCTATTTTGTGTAGAGTAAACTGTAAACAGAACCAACCGGCCAGAGAAAGTGTAAGATTAAGGTCTTTTGGGAGTCGTCAACCAAAGCCTAATTCTCCGTATTATGTAACCATGGAAGACGCTCTGTCCAGTTCGTCCATGCCCCATTACAAAGCATTACACTAACTTTACCCACACTCGCAACAAATTATTTATTATGTCAGGACTGATCTAAAAATGGTCTCTGCTTGGCCTCCTCAGCGGCCAAACGGTGTACATTAATATAAGTCATTGTACTCATCTGTATCTCCATGGTTTCTCTGCCATGGCACCGTGGAGGCTTAGTGCAGGGACCATAACTCACGTTTATGACAGTGCATAGTGGTGTAGCCTACATGTACATACTTGAAGGACACAGGCAAAGTGTAGCTAAATAATGGCCGAAGGAATTAATTCAACCATGACTGTTAAGTCAAATTTTAAAACATTCACCCTTAGAGCTATGAATAGGCATACATTCATGTTGTAATGTTCCGTCCCAACTTGACAATCGTCCCAATAGTAGGGACTGGGCCCAACTTGAGTGTTACAGTTGGTGCGCCCAACTATAGTTGGGATCGCCCATGCAGCTCCACTACACGAAAGTGGAGCCAGAGCCAAAGACGAGGTTTGGAAAAGGCCCTTTGCTTGATCGGTCTTCTGGGCCACTAACTCCCCATAATTGATTATGTACAGAGCATGTGGGTTACGTGTCTTTTTAAATAGGGTTCTGACGGCGAACACATATGACAGGGGACGTTTTCAGTTTCCAAAGTATGGATTTAATTTCCCTTCTCTTCCCAAAATTCTGATTCATCTCGAATGTTATCAAGTACTGATTCGCCTCGAATGTTATCAAGTACTAGAATAAAGTGGTCTTAATAACTTTATACTATTATTACTTTATTTTTATTTGTCTATTTCATTAAAATAATTGAAGAAATGAACATTGTCATTAACACATCAGTATTAATTGTGTTACCGTTTGTTTGGACATATCACATTCTGTGAGGGGGGGTGTACTGGCTCCGAGGGTTCTCTGTATTTACTGCAATCCCAACTATAGTTTAAGCACCCCAACTGTAACACTCAAGTTGGGACCAGTCCCAACTTTAGCTGGAGCGATTGTCAAGTTGGGACAGAACAGTAACAAAACGAAACTTGGGTATTATCTTCAAAGCCACATAAAACAACAGAGTAACCTCCTGCAACTTTGCTGTGCCGATTATAATAATAATAATAATACTTTATTTAGGCAATCAAACACAAACTACAGAGCAATACAGAAACAACTATAAATTATAAAACAATTAAAAGAATTGCACAGAAGACGATAAAATTGCACAAGAAAACAGCATGATAAAAAAATAGTCCCACTTTAAAAAGAACCCAATTAAAAATACAGGAAACAAACAACAAACAAAACAAACTTCCAATAAACAAGCAAACAAACAACCAAACAGACAGACAAACAAAAGCAAAAAAACAAGCAAACAAACACCCCCAACAAACAACAAACCAACCAACCAACACCACAAAAACAAACAAGGAAACAAACAAAAAAACAAACAAACAAACAACAAACGAAAACGGGAAACAAAAGACAAAACAAAATTAGGGCTGCCTAGGAGATAAAACCCAAATTGAATTTTATTCTAAAAGCGTATGTACCCCACGGTTTCTTCTACCTTCATAATTTCACTGACTGAAGAGCTGGACTATCCGTGATTAAGAATAGTCATTATCTTCTGTAATCTACACTCTTTGAGATAACGAACTAGAACTAATTCCCATCAGCACCCTTTTGAGCGTTCTGTTTTCTTCGGCCAAGTTGAGCCATGGAGTAAATGTTACTTCCATTTCAAAGTCCATGTAGCAGTGAAGAATAACTTGCAGTAGTTTACAGCCTCCAATGATTCACGTTAAAAGAAACAAGAACTAACACTGTTGAAGCTATTATGTATAATTGGTAAAACTGACAGTGAAATGTTTTTTTGTTGGATTCAATGTATCGATAAATAGTAAGATTTTGGGTCAATCCGACATCCGAGTCGGGAGAAAATAGTGAACTCAGCACAGTTTTCAGCATTCTTATGTATTAGATTCCCATCGTTGCAATCGAAAATAAAAAAGCGGGTATTCAGGGCAGCTACTGGCAGGTAAGATACTACTTGCTTGATGTAGAGAATTGTACAATTGTTATCACAATAATATATAAACTAATAAATAAATAAATAACAATAGTATAAAAAAAATAAAAGAGAACTGAACTAATTTTTGTAACATGACAATTTCCTTCCTATATCATTTCTAGGCAATCTCTACAAAATGTAAGACTTAAGTTTTTACATTGGTCTGTGTACGAATCATTGGTGTAGGAAGTACATGTAGCCTGAACATTATGATGTAACAATTTTTCGTCCGTTTGATTTCTGCTTTGTCTTTTTCTCATAGTAAATTGCTTTTACACATGCTAAATAACACTTGAAGCAAGAACTCTTCACACTCGGTAAACAACCGATTGCTTAATGTCACTGCAGGACTTAAATGCTTAAACAGAACCCCATCTTGAACATGCAGTCACTGTTACATTGTTGGTGCACAATAATAGTGATTACATTGGCTTAACTCTAAGTATTTGTGGTGTAAATTTAGAGAGCTAACAGTGTTAATCGAGTTTTTAACTACCAGTTATCACTTTTGTTTACTTCTGCAGCATGATCAAGTATGCTAATCACAGCTTTACTTCGGTGACACACATAACAATTAACATTGCTTAATGAGATTTTTTTTCAAATCAAGTAATGTTTTCAAAAACACATTTCTGTGTACGTAAATACTACATGTTGTTAAAGCTTTTCACCCTGTATGAAAGTATCAATGCATGTAGAACCACTGGCAGCTGCACAGAGTCTGGGGGTATGTTTCAATCATAATTGATATGCCTACGGCTGTTCAGTGTTGATCACACGGTTCATTTAAATGGCCAGCTGGGAGGCATGCATACTTTGCCACATGAAGTTAACCTGCTTTGCAATTACACGTGGGGAGACAGAATACTGGTGTACATTTTAGGTTTTGTTTTAAAAAGCGATAAGAAAAATCATTTGGAGTCCAAAAGTTTATAGCGTGTACGGTTTTTCCTCAATGTTGTCTTTCTGGTGATTGATCAAGCTTCCAAATGATCTACACACCCCAATTTATAACTAAAATGAAAGGGGAACTTGAAATCATAAATCTGGGCTTATAATTCATTAACTTAGTCACCGCCCCCCCCCTCAGACCCAAAAACAGTAAAAAACATAACAGTGATTTTTTTTATAAAACAAAGAAAAAGAAAATTCTGACCCCCCCCCCTGCAAAAATGTGTGGATCCGCCCGGTCGAATGTGTATGTGGTATGTGATTTCATGGTTTATCTCATTATGGTTAAAAGAAAAAGAAAAAACAGTCTTATAACTTGACATTTACCATGTATTTCCTTCCTCCATGCATTTACATACCATTTTAAAGCACACTGTTTAGGCAGGTGTTTAGGCTTGATCAGTAATTCTCTAAATAATCATCTAAATTTTCCTTGTCCTCTTGTGACTTGCAGCAGCTCTGAAAACGGCAGGCAAAGTCTGATTTTCGTCTCGAATTTTCCATTTGTTTTTGTGGGCATCGCAGTTTCCGTGTTTCACGAGGGCCTTCATCCCACTGCTGCCGTAGGACACAATTTGGTTACAAACGATGCAGCGGGCTTTACCCGTGATGTCGATCTTCCTCAAGTAGTCTGATAAAAAATAACCCCCACTGTCTTTCGACTCCAGCCACAGCCAATTAAACCTATTCATTACCCCTCGATCAATTTGTTTTTTCAAATTAGCTTCTCTATCAACATCCATACAGCCAAAAACTCAGTCGGTATGTCTCAATGGTAACGCCAATCGTCCGCGAAACAAAATTTATCATGTACGGTCCAAAGATCGTGTATGGATGTACATGTACACACATAATACAACGATACATACCATTAGCCTCTGTCACAAAATAATTATTTTCAAACGATGGGGGCGCTTCGCGGAAAATTGTCAACATGGCGATCAGACTGTCCGGACATGTTCGTCCAATGTAACTTTTCGCATGCCGTCGAAACTTGGTCGAGCCAATTGTTTTCAAGAGTTGTGCTGAGCCCAGGCACTCTTTCACAATTTACTAAGGTAAGTCAGGAGTAATTGAGTATTTCGACCAACTATGCAGCAACATATGAAGAAGTCAGACTAGCCGGATAAGTAGGTGGGAGTGGGTTACGGCGGGGCTATGCCTATGTCTTCCCATATTATTTTGGCATTCTGTTAGCATGGTTAGCACGTTAATTTTTTTGCAGTTATATAAGCAAAGGAAGTAAATATATCTCAGTGGCAAAAGTCTGTGTCTAGCTGCTGAGTTGCTACTTTATATGAACAAAACATCACATGTACATGAAAAAAGTCTTTTAAAAAGATGTTACAACTACAAAAGGCCCAGTTCTGTCATCCAAACTGTAGTTGGGAAATATTATTATTACATTACAGCAGAACATACCCACTCTAATATATGATTATTGTTTTTTATCTGTTAACTATCACAGAATGGAGGTTTCTGATGACTTGAACATGTTGAAATGTCACTGGAACTGCTGTCAAGCACTGTGTACTAACAACTACAAAACCAAGCCATCAATGAAGGCCTATCGGGTTCCCCCTGACACCCATGTTCAGAGGCAGTATGCTAGTGCCTTGCATACGGATGACGTCAAGTGGAGTAAAGCATATTGTTGTGCTTCTCACTGGACTGGAGGACAGAGGTTATCACTTGATCACATACCAGACATTGCTATTCCGGATAATGTGGTGCATAATTTGGAAAAACGCTTAGCAAAGACATCCCGAAAAGACAGGAAGAGGAAGTTAGAGGCTAAACTACTGCAGGCAAAGCGACTAAGGAAACTGCATGTTGCTCCCAGATCCGCACCAACTGATCGCAGCAACCTACCAAGTACTGCACCAGTAAAATGCAAGTCTAGATTGGAAAAACGGCTTTTCAAAGAAAATGAAAAACTTAAGTCCAGAATATCTGAGATTGAACACTTGCAAAAGGAAAAGGATCAGTTAGAGCAGAAATTGCAAGAACAAAAAACAGCCCATGAATGCATCAGTGGAAATGACTACCCAGATCAAGAAAATAATCCAAATGAGAAACGCGACAAGGAACTAAAAGTATCATATGAAATATTATCTAAAAATAAAATTAAGTTCTCAGAAATGACTGGACTGACTGTAGAAGAATTTGATACTTTGTACAAAGTTTTGGAGCCATACTTCAGTGCCCTTATTTTTCCTGGGTGTTCAAGGGGCGTGTCTTCAAGTCGCAAGTTAGATAAACAGACCGAGTTATTATGCTTGCTTACAATATGGAGACAAGGCATAACACAAAATGTTGCATCATACTTGTTTGGCGTCTCTGACAAAACTGTAAGTCGCTTAGTTGAGGCATGGACATTATTTATCCCAGCAGTTCTGGACCAGATTGACCTGTGCCCATCAAAAGACTTTATTCAGTCACTAATGCCAAAGGTATTTAAAGGGGCAGGGTATGGGGACACATCTTTGATTATTGATTGCACTGAATTTAAACATGAGAACTTCAGTGACTATCAGTTAAATGGCATGAATTTTTCTGACTACAAAAATGCAGCCACATGCAAATCACTTGTTGGAGTTACTGCTCATGGTTCAGGCACATTTTTTAGTAACTGCTACCCAGGCTCAATAACTGACTCAGTGTTAACAGAAGAGGTTAAGGATGAAGTTATGAAACCAGTTTATGAAGGCAGTACTGTACTAACTGACAAAGGTTTTAACATTTTTGACATCTGCATCAAAAAGGGTGCTGTTGTCAACAAACCTCCTCTTAATTCAAAGGATCAGTTTGACCAGTTTGAGTGCCATCAGAATTTTGATATTGCGTTACTGCGGATACATGTCGAACGCTTTATTGGGCAAGTAAGGCGGTGGGAAATTCTTAACAAAAAATGGCCAATCACACAACTAGACTTGCTGTCACACACATGGCGAGGTATTTGCCTTATGTTTGTCTTGTTGAGAAAGCCTGTTGGCCCAAAAGTGTAAACTGACATGGATGACATCTACTAAAAATAAAAGCCAGACAGAACAGAGGAACAGTGTATCTTTTGTATATTTTTTATTCTATTAACAGCCTGATCTGTTGGTCTTAAATATTTGTCATTTTCTTCACAACTATTGCTCAAAACATGAATTGAAGTTAGCAGGTCAAATTATGCTGTGATAGTTGCCTGCAGTCCTACTTGCTTACATCGGCTTCATAGTTCATTTGTCCATGACCTGAATGCCTTGGTATTCAAAAACTCTGCATTTTGACCGGTTAGAGCACTTCCTATTTTCCTCAGCACTTCGGTTTCTCTTAAGTCCCAGGTTTCTACTTTTGACTTTTGGATGATACTTGTGATGATAATTTCAGCCACTTTCCACCAAATGTGATTGCGTTTAATGTAAAAGTAGTGAGCAAATTGTTGTTCTGGCAAGAAGGACATAAGAATAGCTTCAGTTCTACCCGTGCAATGTAGCTGGGTTTGCACCTGGGCATAGTGAGTGCCATCAAGCTTTTCCAAGGGGCCATCACTTCCTGCTACTCTGGTCTTGATTTTCAGCAGCCAGCTTCCAGGTAGAACTCTGTCAGGACTTGCTCCAAATGCTGTGTTTTCTTGTCGATAGATACCCACTTTGCACGTAGGAATTCCTGAACAATAAAACAATTAAGATGCATTTATTTGACTCGAACACAATACACTATCTTTAACTTAACTCTCCCTCTGTTTAGCAGCAAAGATTGGCACAAATTTCTATACCCTTGCTGCATGTATGATGTACATGTACCCATAGCATGTTTTTTCAAGTGGAGCCAAATTTTTCAGACACAAGATGACCTAGGCTACGGCACAGAAGTTAGCACATTACACCGGAAAGCAAAGCTGTGCTGATTTCATGAGCTGATATTTATAGTGTTGCAAATACCAGTACATGTCAATGAACAATGCAAGTGCATGAACATACCAGTTTCTCTGGTGAAATGTTCAGCTGCTTTATCTTCATACTGGTGTCCTCGCTTGAAACTGGGAAGAGTGGCCATCCGCTCTTTTCTCTTGAGATCTTCTGGAGTCTCTTGATCCATCACTTCTCTGAGCATCTGATCCTGGCACTTTGACCCACGAAGCCCCAAGAGTGCTGGCACCTTACTTGATGTTACAATTCTCTTCCTCATTTGATACCACTGTGGACTGTTCTGTGCAACTTGAAGATGCCCTTTCTCTGAATATATAGTGGGGGACAAATGTAAAGGAATTTGCCCCAGTTCCTCTCCATTAGCTGTCACAGAGCAGTAAAGTCCAGAGGATGGTGTTGACGAGCTTGGTTCCACCGAGGTCATAGGCTGTGTGCCCACATCAGAAGATGAAGGGAAAGTCTGCTGGCACTCATTGGATGACACATGGTAACAGTGTTCAGTAGCATCTACGGGACCTGTACTCCAGAAAAATATTAGCAAAAACATTAAAGACTATTTGCAAAGGTTTTATGATCAGAAACAAGTCTATGTCCAAAACAAGCACTGTGTGCTAGGGCTACTTTTCATAGCCCTTGTTCTATGTAACACTTCATTGGGACACACCTAAGACATAATAAAAAGTGCAATGTATAGGAGTGTGGACAATGCACGTGGTTTAGGCATTAGATGTTTGATGCATTCTGTCTGATTTTATACAAACAGACTCAGAAAGAGAAACAGTTTATTCTCACGTTGTGACCCCGTTTATCCACTATATTGCTCCACTGTATCATGTGCAGTATTTATATTTTGGCACATCATTATGTCTTGGATTGCTTCCCATCATGTTAATATAACAAGTACAGTATTGTTGGGAACAGTTGGATCTCAAAACAGATTAATTAAGAAAAGCAGTTGTGCAAAATAGTAACAAAATATACAAAACAGAGCAAAGAGAACATGCACATGCAAGTTTTTCAATAAAGTGAAAATGTATGCTTCCATTCTTTGTTTGGTTGCTCAAAAGTGATAGAGCAAACAGTAGGGTGGTGAACTGAATGACTACATAAATAGGAAGATTTCATACAGAACTAACATGTGGACATGAAAACTGCATTGAATGTAACAGGTTGGCATTTCACTTGAAGTGCACTCCTGTCTAGTATGTTAAGTACAATGAAATGTACAAATTCAAAAACTGATGAACATTCTGTGTAATCCCGCCTCGGCACTTCATTAAGTAAACAAAAAGATTAATACAGAAAACATTTGAAAAGGGGTTATAACGATGTTCAAACAACTTCAGAATGAGGAAATAATGTACCATGCTAAGTGGAAATGTTTTGTTGCATCTGTGTCCTCAAAATGTTGATGTTAAGAAAACCAATGCCCAATAAAATGTGATAACAAAACCATAAAAACAACATTTTCAAGCCTTTTAAAGGAAATCATGCATCTTTGGAAATCAATACCACTGCATGTACCAGGTGTCGCATAGTTATGATCTCGAAGGGCTAAGCTCCAGTATCTGTACATCAATAACCTGCAGACCTGACTTTCCCTAGAGGTAGCCTGAGATAGGACATTTAGGGCATGCTTTTCAACACTTATCTTGTCATGTGCAACCTTGGTAACATTTCTGACAATTTTCTCATACGTAGATGTAATATTCCTTTTTCCATCTCGTTTTCTGTGTTGCCTTGGAGCTCTAAGTGGGAGATGTTCTATTGGCTTCATTTGATGAGATGGGAATTTTTTACTTATTCCTGTTCCCTTTCGGTGCCATTGCTGCAATTTACTTGTACACACAATCTCTAAGAGCATAGGCTTTCCTTGACTGACATCTCTTAACAGGTAGAGTGTGCAAATTACATGACAACAGAGCCCTGAAACTCCCACTGGACAGGTACATTTTGCCCTTATACATCTCCCATCAGCTGGGAAAAATATGTGCACTTGGGCTTCTCCTTACCTGGGTCCGAACGTATGTTCCTACATCATGGCGATCACCTCCTGCGTTGACATCCAGTGCTTTGGGAGGACACATAACTTTTTTCGAGTAGTACATCCTCGATCCTTTCAGTCGTTGAGCCTTTATTCCACGGAAATTTATTAAATGGTCCGTAATGGCTTGATCCGAGACCCTAACATGTGGAAATTTGTCCAGATCGAGTGTCTGCCAATTTTCAGAGGAGTGTGGTGTATCCCAATCCAGAGTCGGGAACTTCACGTCAGATTTCTTTCGACTTTTGTTTTTAACCATTTTGTTCGCTAGAACAGGGTTGCTCCTTATGGTGTGAAGTCTTGCTGACAATTCCTCTTTGCAGCCGACAGTTGGTGCTCCGAAACATCCAAGAACTTGCTTGGTTTCTTCAACTGTCATGACTCTTTGGCTCAACTCTGCACTGCTTGACTCACTCCCCGCCGCCGCCATCTTGACAAATTTCCGCACCGTGACCCCTGTGAAAGGTCATGACAGAGGCTAATACGGCACCACACACACAATCGACAGAAAAGTCTAGTCTTCGCTCAATAATTCCGGCATTTACAATACATATACGAACGCTTGAGGACGCTTTCATAACATATCATTAAACACGAGTCGCTCCAAAGAAATAATACTGACTGCTTGAGAATGCAAGACTAGATATTTGAACATGCGCTGTGGATAATTTTTACCGGTCTGACGAATTAAACATGGAGCGCCGGAAATCTGTTTTCAATAAAATATATTTTTTTCCGGCCAGATGAAACACGAAGCGCCGGAAATTTTTTTTCAAAAAAAAAAAAAAAAAATCTGGCCTGATGAAACACGAAGCGCCGGAAAAATTTGGGGAGAATTTGAAAAAGCCGGAATTCCGGCAATAGCCGGAAAACTGGCATCCCTGCATAGAGTAGTGTTTTTCTAAAAGGAGGACGCACCATAGAAAAAGTAAAACCGGAGATGGACTCAAATATTTTAAGAAACTGAAGACTGTTTATTGGTTTGTTTACCTCTTCCGTGTGGACAGAGGCAAGGGTGTCCAAGCTCCAAAGAAAATTTCTGAGGCATCATGTGAAGTCTTCAAAGAGGGATTCACCCAAGGTGTAGGACAATTAGGCAGAGGAAGAAATGAATAAAGAGTCCAGAATGGGGGAGGGGAGAGAAACAGTTTAGAAGCGGCACCATTGTTGGCATGGGAGGGAAGGAGAGGGCCAGGCAAGGCCGGGGTCATAGTGCTTTACAAAGGAACGCCAATAACGTTTACGGCACTGGGCCAGCCCAGCTAACACACAACGTAACCACAACATTTCACAACGTTGTGGTTTGGTTGTCATAAGGTACTGATTTTACAACATTGTGACAACGTTGTAAGAACGTTAGATTAAAAGAAGGTGGTTGTATAAAGGTTATATTTTGGTATTATTTGGAACGTTGTTGATGTGTTCCATGCAAGACGTTGTTAGAACGTTATATTTTGGTATTTTATACAAACATTTTCTTTCAGGATCACAACGTGATATTAACGTTGTATATTGGTATTAATGTAACGTTGTCATTTTGTCCAAGGCCTCACGTTGTGGCAACGTAGGATGTTGGTGTTTTTATAACATTATATTTATGTTGCGAACGTAACGTAGTGTAAACGTAGTATTTAGGTTTTCCAGTAATGTTGTGGTTATGTTGCAAACACAACATAGTGAAGACGTAGTATTTACGTTTTCCGTTAATGTTGTAGTAATGTTGCAAACACAACGTTCTGACAACGTAGTATTTAGGTTTTCCAGTAATATTGTGGTTATGTTGCCAACACAACGTACTAGTGACGACGTAGGTTTCCTAACATTGTGGTTATGTTGCAAACAAAACGTACTAATGTAAACTGGGGTGGGGTAGGGTAGGGGTGGGACTGAGGTATACTATAGGGTTTCCATGTGTTCCATAATTAATGGAAAGGCTAGTCATTCTACCCCCACACCCCTCTGAAATAAAACTATAAAAAAAACATATCAGCGAATAATACCCACAACAAAAAAACCAAAAGAGTCCCCGAAAAGAGGCCTATACATATTTAAAAATGTTTATTATTTAAATTTCAAAAATGTGATCACAAAGATGGGATGGAGCTGGTTCGACCCGGGAACTCCACACTAGATCCACCTATGGTACCAGCATGGAGGAACACAATATTTTATTCCTCCAGGGTATAGTACAAGCTAGTCACAAGAATGTTGTGATTGTAATACACTAATAAACCCAAATATGGGAAAATTCACCTTTTGCATACCAACAACTTCGTCATACGAACCGTTGGTTATCGTTGACCAGCGTTCCACACGGCATACCAGTTTGCTTCATTGTATAGCCAGTCAACAAGTCATGCTGTTAATGGTAGGCTGTGCCCAACGATGGTACACGATAACCAACGGTTCATGTGTTATACACGAACTTCGGCTGATGCCATGCGCGACACAGCAACCATCATGGCGCCGACGATGTTTGGTGTCGGTCAGTGATGATAATTTTCATAAAATTCCACCAAAAGGAGGTAGCACATGTTGAATCATCGAGGGAAACATTTTGCCAAAAAATCGCCAAAAGCCTCAAATCGAAAATTAATAAAGTTTTTGGCAATAGGGGCTAGGATAACTATAACTTCATCTGCATTGGACTGTACAGCTCGAGTCCGAAAGGAAGTTACCAAAATTAACGATGGTTTCACTGATAGCAAGGAACAATTTCGGTGGCTATTGTTTCTGCTGTGTGGGGAGATGCTCATTTTAATACGCAGTCACTCTTAAATAAAATGTCATCATTTTTTTGGGAACAATCCTTCTAAATATGGGTAACTTTCTTGTTGACTCACGTTGTAGGCAAGGGAAACGGCAAGGCTGGACCAATTCCCCTTATAGCGATCACGGTGGGATTCATCAAATAAATTCTCAGCGAAGTTTAATGCACGTTTCGTGCTCTGTCTTCACGCCTTTGCTTATGAGAATCTGAACTTCGCCGCAGCCGCCGTCTAGATAAAAACACATGTCATCAAGGTTAATGGGGAGCACGTTAGTAGAAAGATATGCATGACAAAGAAATAATCATTATGCCGTACGTCGCTTCCATAGCAACTTCTGTCTTAACCGCCCAATCCATCCAACCCCACAGCTCTTGGACTGTTTTTCATGCTAATTGTGATACCTTTCGGTAAATCATCCATACAAAAATCATGTTTTTCGATTATTTTGCAGAATACAACGTTGGTAAAACGTTGTAGAAACGTTGTATTGAAACAGTGCATAAATTTGCATATTCATATACTGTAGATCGCAAGTCCCATTCGAACCTAATCCACCATTTGTTTTAATGAAATATTCAATGAACCACAAAGTGGGGGTTACTCTCAGATAGTTTTAATCTAGTTTCGTAAAGATAAATATAGTTAGGATACACCTAGCATGATTAAACTCAATTTTTTTGACAATGGTGGGTACTAATTATTAAAACAATATTTTGTAATTACCCACCATGGCAACTTAGCCATTGGAAATACGCTACATATATACAAGTTCCTCACTATTTAAGTATAGCAAGCATGAGGACACAGTCGTGTGACCAAGGTAAGATAATCGTAGTAGACTATTGTGAAGTAAATAATGTTGTAGAATAAACTTCTACTAATTAGTGTACTAAGTAGAATATAATTAATGCAATTTGAAAAAAATATGTACAGTATGATGTTATAATTATAATATAAATAGTATAAGTAACATGTAGTTTACATTCGGTAGGATCCAGAAAGTGTTTGAACCATATTTATATATAATTGATAATTAGTTTTTTAATTGATTGAATGTATCCGTAAACGTTGTCACAACGCGCTAGACACGTGGCCAAAACGTTCCTGAAATGTGTCGGGGACGTCTTCATTACGTAGTAGTATAACGTTCTTAAGACGTAAATGGGAGTCGACAAACTTTCGTTGCTACAACGTAATGTAAATAACGTTGCCAGTAACAAACTCTGGTACGTTCTCACAACGTTGTAAACACGTGACACACGTGTCAAAACTCACGCCCCAAAAACGTAGAGGGAACGTCGCCATTACGTCGCCGTATAACGTGCTATATTACGTAAATGGTAGTCGACAGTTTCGTTGCTACAACGTTATACAAACAACGTTGTTGGCACTAAAGTCTGACGTCCTCACAACGTTGTAAAAACGTGAAATTGTTAGCTGGGAGAACACACACAGCTGTGTAGCACAGTGGACGTGCAGCCTTGTCGCTGCCATCAGGCCGCATACACGAAGGCCTATGGATGTTCCCACCGAATGTTTGTGGGAGCTCTAGACAGGCTAACCGTTGTTTGTGTCGGTCGGCGCTGACCTTGAGTAAGAGATAACTTGCAATGTTTTTATTTTTTTTTAAATGCTACATAAACTGTTCGTTAACACTTCAATTCAAGACCAACTAGCTGCGCAAAAGTTAATTAAATTGCCACTGATTCTCAGTGTTTAATGGCTAAAGATGAGATGGTCAGGGGATTTGTAAGTTCCAAAACACAATCCAATGTTCTAAATTAATGAAAAAACTTCCTTGGAGTAGCATCATCCAAATGATCTTTATAATTCACTGATATTCCACTAGTGGGAAAATATCAAAGTCTCTCATCTAACGTTGGCATTTTGTTAGCCACAAAAACTCACTAAGACGTCACCTATTACAAAGTTTGTTTTCTTCATTTTTTTTTTTAAAGGAGAAATGTTTATTCCTTAAACAATACTCATTCAAAATAGCAGTAGTTTGGCTTTTCGTGTCCATTAAAAAGAACTGGGCCAGTGAAGGCATGGTTGAAATATAACTCTGAAAAGGTATCAGATGAAATGACATGTGAACAGCCCGAAAAAAGGAGCTGCCTTGTCAGAATCTAAATTGGGAAAGCTATTTTATAATGTTTAAACGTGGTCTTTATATCCATGCAGCCACCACTATTTTAAAGCTGTTTACATTACACACTAATGACAAAACAGCAGCTCTAATTAGAAGGTGATTACCTTTACATGTACAGTGTTAATAGATCTGGCGGCCAAATAGTGTTCCAGAACTTATCAGGTATTGACGTAAAAAATGGAAAAAAAAGCATAATACTTTTGTGTAAAAGAAGAGATGCACACGAATCAACTTGAGAAGTCAACTATAGCTAAAAACAAACAAACAGCAAACATAGAAATAAACATAAAGTTGTGGTAAAATTTCGCGTAAAATAAGTGCTATATAGTTAGTTTTTAAGTCGTCCAGGAAAGTTATGAAAAAAGGTGGCCAGACCTCCTACTAATTGCAAAAGAATTGATTTTGTTCTCATTTTCTTGTTTATTAGTCCAGGAAAGTTATGACCAGGAAAGTTTTGACCGGGAAAGTTTTCCAACGAATTGCAAAATAACTTATTTTATTCTCATCCGTAGCGGATATTTGTGCAGAGTAAATTCTTTCTCCTGAAAATTATTTTAAATGAAAAGGTGTTTTTGAACGTTTTTTCTGCACAAAATTATCACAATTATTCTAACAGTCTGCTTGCATAAATGTGCTTAACTGACATACAGTTGATTGAGGGCGCTGTTCAGAATGGCTGCCAATACTTTTTAGTTCTCTTGTTTGCTGAGTTTTATCCAGTTTTATCTTCATCATTTTTAACCATCCTGTTATCTGTTTGGTGTTTTCATCCTGGTATCCTGTTGTTATGGTGGGTGTGCATTTTGAACCGTTTTGTCAAGTACTTTTGAACTGTTTGGTATACCGGCCTGCTCGCGATTTTTTTTCCGTACCACACGCTGAATAGGGAGCCACAGCGAGGCGTCCCGATTGGTCGGTTGCTAATGTATTATGCATGTTAGGTCACAAGAGTTCGTTTTATGTGATACGACGCGTACATAAGCCCAGCATAAGTGTTGTACGTGCCATGTTTATAACTAATAAAGATCAAACAGGGTCAAGAGGCAAGGAAATGCATGAAGTGGGACAGTGACTCGCGATTGTAGGTTTCTTTAACAGCAAAACAAACAAAAAAACACAGACATAAAACACTCTATTGATCAAAAGTGACCGAAAGCAAAGAGAGTCAATGAAACACAGCTGAAAAGATAATAAATAAAACACAAACAAATCACAGTAAAAGCTAACCCAATACCAAAACACAGTACCCAAGAAAGGTGCAGATTGAGATCAAAATAGCTTTAAGACCGAGTCCATAGCAGTAATAACTCGTTCAAACCAGGCAATTAAACTACCAAAATAATGGGAGAGCACAACCAAAAGCTGATGATGCCCCTTGCAATGCTATAGGCTGCTGTCTGAAGCCAATTATTACTACAAGGTGTGACTAACAACATACTCAAAGATTACACAAATTAAACCAAGTGTGTGAACAGTTTTAGGAGAAACATAAACAGTGGAAAGGTAATCAACTCTAACGTTTATACAAGCTTTGTTCTACACCCGTGAAGTACCGAAAAACAGGTGGCCCATAATACCCTCTCATTTAAGACTCTCCACAATACCATTTCTTAGTACTGTGGCGGAAAACTTAGGTCCCTTTACCAATCTAGCGGTCGAGAAAGGTAGGCCCGTTTGGATGGAAATATACCGCCCTATACGCGTAGCGTCACTCACCCACGCCTTTACACCTCCGGGACAGACGAGGACAGACAGTTACAAAAGCACACAAAAGCAATGATCTCTGTTCCAATCTTATTTATTCTGAAGTAATCACAGGTGTAATGGACCCTTGTTAATTAGCCTCCCTAATTAATGCAGTTATTGTCAATCCTTGTATAGCCTCGCACTATTCGCTACGACTAGTGTAAGGCAGTGCTGGTCGGTGCGGCAATGCCTGGCTGGGGGCTAGCCTCCGGGTGTCCGTCGTACTGTGCGCCCTCTGCACGTTGCGTACGATCCGCCTCCCTGGGTCCCGCTCTCTACGTCCCCGAGTCCCCTAGGATCTCCTTCGTAGAGGCTGCGGTGGATAAACGCGCACTCCCCGGCTCTATTCCACCCCGCAGACCTACAGCTGCCCGTTACTACGCCTCCAGTAGCCTCCTCGATCCGGTGACCAGACCCCAACCCGACCTCACCTACCGCACAGCACGCCGTTAGCCCCGCTGTGACTCCTTCCCTTGCCTACCTGACTTCACCAACTCTTCTGTTAGACTGCCAACGGACAACTGACAACTACCCGCGACGCTCGCCGCTTTTATACCCCGCAACTAGTCGTGCGCCCTCAAGCGTTGACTAATTTGCGCCACAAAGCCTCCTTCTTAGCATGAACGCCCCCGTTCACAAAAGCTAAAGACCTGAGAATCCAAGCAAATTACTGAAAAACAAGTTACAAACTTTATTAACTACAACAGGGTCCATACAACCTCAACTCCTCCAGCGCCTCTTTATACATGCGCCTTGAATCAACTTTATAGAAAACCTGATAGAAAACTTTATAACAACTTTATAGAAAACCTGATAGAAAACTTTATAATAACTTTATAGAAAATGTGATAGAAAACTTTATAAAAACTTTATAGAACTGTATCTAAAACCTGAATGAACGTTTATGAAAGAGCGGCAAGAGCTGGTGCCTTAACGAGCCCTAAACTTAAACAGAACTCTACGCGAGTGTCTCTACACTCTACGAAAGTCTTGGTCGAACTCCACGTCGTAGACCCTCTCCAGCCTCTGCTCGCGGACCTTCACGCCTGACTGGTAGTCGGTGGTAGTAGACACCTCCGTGACACGACTCACCCGGCCTCTTAGCACGTCTGCCAGAGGCATCCCGTGAATGGGTTGCAGATCCTCTCGAGGCTCTGCAGCTCCTTCGTCGTGCACGGCCGTTGCCTCCGCTGGCTTCTCCGGTGGCAGAGCTTCCTCCTCCTCATCACTGCTCTCTACGTCATCCTGATCCTGGGCCAGCGAAAACATCCCACGGGGCTTTCCACGAAGCGGCTCAAGCACCGGGGCTGGCCTGTCCTCTTCCAGTAAGGACAATGAGGCTGGAGATAGGGAGAGCCCTCCGACTACCTCCGGTCCAGGCACAGACAGGTCGAGGGGACCTCCAGTAGCGCCGGCATCTTCTTGCTCACCAACCTTACGTTTGGCTGGTTGTTCCTCGTGCGTCCCCGCAGGTTTATCCTCACGTGGACGCTTTTCGCCCTGTTGCGGCTTGTTGGTGCCCTTCTCATCAAGAACAGCCAGTGCCTCTACCCACGTTTCGGCACCCTCCAGGTCCCTGCACACCGTCACTCGCCTGGTCTCCTTCGACTCGTCTCCACCGTCCAAACGTCGCCTCTGTGCCCGCTCTCTCTCAGTCTCCAGGGGCACCATATCTACCTCGTGGACGTGGTCTTCGTGATTCTGGCGGTAGTGTCTCCTCAGGTTGTCCTTTCTCGCACTCTTGAAGGTGCATCGCTCACACCAAGCGTAGAGCTCTGGCCCATGATCCACCTGCCTATGTCGGGTAAGGCTGGTCCTGTGCCGGAACGAGTTAGAGCACTCCGGGCACCTGAACCTTCTCTTTTCCTGGTCTTTCATGATTTCCAGTCTGAAAAAGAATATACAAAAACAAAACATAGCAGAGGTTAATATACAGTGATCTTATAATTATGTACAATTTCTGCCTAACGGAAACGGAGAGGTAGCTTCCTCTCTCTTGGGGGGTTCCTTCGATCATGAGTTACAGGAACAGCCTCTGTATCCTGTGCAGTCTCCGCAATCACGTCATTGTCACAACCTTCCATGTCAAGGATTGGTTCCATCCGAATGTCCTCATCAACACCCATGTCCGGTATCGTTGTCTCGGCACCTCTCTGATGATCCTGCCGTTTAAGCGACTGCCCCTGATCCATCTGAATCGGGATTTCGGTTACCCTTCTGTGGGTTTCTGTATGCCAAGCATCCAAGTGGGGGCCTTGGTAGGGTTTCATCCTATCGAAATGGACTACAAGCATCCTCCCTCGGGGTTTACTCTGAATCCTGTAGTTCACATCAGAAAGCTTCTTTATTATGAGGTGCGGTCCTTCCCATCTCGAAACTAACTTAGGGGACACTCCCTTCTTCTTTGAGGGGTTGTATAGCCAAATGAAATCGCCTACATTGTAACCTGTCCCCTCAACTTTCCTGTCGTAAGACAGCTTTTGCCGTCTAGCGCTAGTCTTCGTTTGTTCTCTGGCTCGTTCATGTGCCCTCTGCATCCTCCTGCGCAATTCCTCCCCATAGTCTGTCTTTGGTTCCATAGTCTCGTCAGGAAGAGGCACTTCAGTAGTGAGGTCGACTGGGAGCATTACTTCTCTGCCCAACATAAGCATGTTCGGGGTCTCTCCTGTAGATTCTTGCGGTACCGACCGATAAGCAAACGTGGCGAAGGGTAGCTGCTGGTCCCAGTCCCTCTGGTTACGATCGGGGTCCAGCATCATTGACACCGTGTTGATGAGTGTTTTGTTGTATCTTTCAACAAGTCCGTCGGACTTCGGGTTATAGGCGACTGTACGGGTCTTCCGAATGCCCAGTATCTTACACATCTCGGCAAAAATGTCCGCCTCGAAGTTGCGACCCTGGTCGGAGTGCAATTCTTTTGGCACCCCATATCGGCAAACGAAGTTCTCCACAAATGCCTTGGCTACCGTCTCGGCTGTACTGTCGGGGAGGGGGCACGCCTCCATCCACTTGGTGAAGTAATCCGCGATGACAAGTACCCACTTGTTCCCTCCGTCGGTTTCGGGCAGTGGACCAACAAGATCCAACGCCACCCTCTCCATCGGCGCTCCGACACGGTACTGTCTTAGTGGCGCCCGCCTCTTCCGAGCTGGTGACTTACGTTTCGCACACACATTGCACTTTCGGCACCAAGTTCTCACATCTGCCGCCATACCCGACCAGTAATATCTCGCCTTTAACTTAGCAAGCGTACGACTGATCCCGAAGTGTCCTCCACTCTTCCCTCCGTGTAACTCATCCATCTTCGCCTCTCGTAGGTTGATTGGGAGGACTATTTGCCACTTCACCTCCTGTCCGTCATTCGATTCCCAACGACGACATAACACTGACTGTCTCATTTCCAACTGGTCCCATTGCGACAAATAAACTTTGACTGCCGATGCACGGAGGGATACCTCCTTCCAATCTGGTCGCTGACCAGACTCCTCTTTCTCACGTACCACCCAGGCAATGGAGGGATCTTCCAGCTGACCTTTCCGCAAGTCGTTCATGGTAACAGTTGGCTCAACGGCCACTACCCTCACGTTCGCCAGTACGGGTGCCTCCTGGCCCTCATCTTCCATTCGTCCACATTGTTTGCATGGCCGGCGCGACAGACCGTCGGCATTCCCGTGTTTCTTTCCAGGGCGATGCAATATCTCATAGTTGTACTGTCCAAGAACTTCCAACCATCGGGCTACTTGCCCCTCTGGGTTCTTAAAGGTGACCAACCACTTTAACGCCGCGTGGTCCGTTCGCACTGTTATCCTTTGTCCATATAGATATTGCCGGAAGTGTTTGAGATAGACAACAATGGCAAGGAGTTCCCTGCGCGTCACGCAATAATTCCTCTCGGGCTTGGAGAGTGCCCGGCTGGCGTAGGCTATGACACGTTCCTCTCCATTCTGCACCTGAGACAAAACTGCTCCTATACCCACTCCACTCGCGTCGGTATCCAACACGAACTTCCCTTCTGATTCTGGGTACGCCAGTATTGGCGCCTCCTGCAGGTGAGTCTTCAAAGTCAGAAACGCCTCCTGGCACTCATCGCTCCAGTAAAACACCCGTGATTTCTCTGTTAGATTATGGAGTGGGCGTGCCACATCAGCAAAACCTCGTATAAAGCGCCTGTAATACGAGGCTAGCCCGAGAAAGCTTCTCACCCCTCGAACATCAGTTGGGGTTGGCCATGTCCTTATCGCCTCCACCTTTTCTGGATCAGTAGATACTCCATCCGGGGACACCACATGGCCCAGGTACTTGACGGACCGTCGAAAGAGGTGACATTTTCCCGGCTTTAACTTAAGCCCTGCTTCACGGAATCGCTGCAGTACCTCCCTCAAGCGGTTGATCTCCTCCATAATAGTTCGCCCATACACTATTACGTCATCCAAGTATACAAGCAATGTTTCCCACTGGAGGCCGCGCACTATCCTCTCCATGAGCCTCTCGAATGTGGCGGGGGCATTGCACAAACCGAAGGGCATAACCCTCCAACTGTACAATCCCCCGCGCACGACAAAAGCGGACTTTTTACGGGCTTCGTCGTCCAGTTCAACCTGCCAATAGCCGGATGCAAGATCGAGGGTCGAAAACCAATTTGCACCGGCTAGGGCGTCAAGGGTGTCGTCAATTCGTGGGACAGGATAGGCGTCCTTTATCGTCCTCTCGTTGAGCCCTCTATAATCCACGCAGAACCGCTGGGTGCCGTCCTTTTTCCGAACAAGAACTACATTGGAGGCCCATGGACTGTCTGATGGCTCTATGATGCCTCTTTTTAACAAGTCGTCCACCTGTCGGTCTATCTCTTTTTGGTTACATGGAGGCTGTCGCCGAGGTCTCTCCTTGACTGGTTTAGCGATGCCAGTGTCTATAGAGTGTTTCACCCAGTCAGTTTTCCCTAAGTCCTTTTCTCCTTCGGAAAATACATCCGAAAATTCGGACAATAGCCCTGCAACTGCATAATGGTAGCGCACATCTATCCCCTCAACGCTGCGCTTCCAAAGATCCTGAAGGTGTCCCGGGACATGCACATCACTTGTCCTTCTCTCTACTGCCCCCTGTGTCGCATCTTCTACATCTCCTTCGTCCACTGGCGTGAGGCGGCCAGCGGTCACCCCACAGCGTAGAACACACTTTTGTCGTCCTGGGTTCAGCACACGCACCGGCAGTGTCTCGCCGTGCAATTTCACTAGTGATCTGGCAATTATAAGGCCCTTGTTCGCCACCACTCCGCCCCCCTCGACTGGCTCTATTACTCCGACATGACACGAGTCAAGCGATTTATCCATTCTTCCTGGTAAGATGGTCTCATGCCCCATGCGGGATGACAGTGGTCCTGGCTACAACTATCCTGGCACACAACGATGTTCCCAATCGGCTCGTACACTTGATGTGTTCTCCATGCAACACTAGCTCCAAGGTCTTAAAATCCAACACTCCTCCTGTAGGTATGAGGAAGTCCATTCCTAGAATTCCCTGTGCGCTAACCGTAGCAAAAACTGCCCGCACAGGGAAGATAGTTCTTCCAACCTGAACTTCGATTTGCGCCACGCCCAAAGTGTCTATCTGTGTCCCATCCGCCTGGAACACCTTTACGCCATCTGTTTCCAACCTTGGCCGCCTCTCAGGTGGAAGTCGGTAATAAACTTCAGTCGAAATAATTGTATCAGTTGTTCCAGTGTCTACAAGGAGTGGAATGTCAAGGGAACGAATTTTTCCAAGTACGTAGAGCCCTTTCTTTGGAGAGATCGTCGGTACCAATACCTTTCTCCTTTCCAGTTCGGGTTGAAGATTTGTCATATTTGGGTTTATATAGCTGGGTGACCCTGCTGTGGTTCCAGCCCCTCCTCGGGTCGTAGGACAGGCTGATTTGCGTTTCCCGAAAGGTCATGTTTCTTCTTTTCCGGACATTCCCGTGCAAAGTGTCCATTTCTCTGACAGTTGTAGCACCGGTCCCCTTGGTTTGCAGGTCGACCCGGGCGAAAGCGGTACACCCTGGTGTCCCGCCTCTTTGCTGTCTTATCCGCCTCTTCCTTTGTTTGGTTTATCTTTTGTCCAGCGTCCTGAAGCGCCACCCCCTCGGTTGGGCTGTCCAACATCCTACATCTCCCAGTACCAAACTTGGGCCCACTCCGCTGAGCCTCAATCTTCTCGAAGTTTTCGGTGGCCAACGCCGCCCGTATCGCCTCGTCTAGAGTTGAAGGGTTCGCCCGGAACACACCCTCCCTAATGGACTGACTGGCTATGGCGTCGGAGAAGTGTCCTCTCGCAAGACGATCCCTTGCGGTTTCCGTGAACTCTGGGTACGAGAAGGCTGCCAATTCGCGTACCGCCTGGCCGAGCTCCTGGATAGTCTCCTTCGGCCCTTGCCTCCTATTCCTTAGTTCCAGCAGGAAATTTTCCGCCCGCTCCCCCGGTCCAAAGCGTCCATCCAAAAGTTTGAGAAGTTCACTGTAGGAATGTCTCTTCTTTTCCCCGCTTCCGTGGTGAAGAAGCACTTTCAATGCCGGTCCCTGAAGACTCGCCGCTAGAAATACGGCCGCCTCTTCGTCGTCCCATCCGTTTGCCAGTTTGCATGATTCAAAATGTTCCTTATAGTCTATCCAAGGCTGCTTATCACTAAAACGGTCCGGGGCAATCCTGGGGCGACCCGACCCCCTTTTTAGCCTCTCTTGCAACTGCTCATGTCCTACTATTCGTTGATCCCGTTTGAGAGGCCATGGTGTCTGCTTAGAGGCTTCTGCGCCTCCTACTTTAAGGCCCGATTCCTCGTTCTCTCGTTCACTAATTAGTTTAGGTAACTCCTCGATAGCCTCCACAGGGGGCGTTGTGTCTCCCTTGATGGCGGTAGATTGTGCTTGTGGCATCCAAGATTTGTTCCTCTTCATAATACTCCTCGGAGGTGTCCAGTCACCTCCGTTGGCCTCAGGTGCTGTTCCTTGTATTTTTGCAATAGATGCAAATCCCGTCTCCAAACCAGAATCAAGCGAAACCTCCTTAAGACTGGTGCGCCTCCAAGCATCCTCCAGCCGGGATAGCCTATCCGTCAACTGTTCCATCTTAGCCTCCTGGCGTGTACTCTCCTCCATTGAACATCGAAGTTCATCCTCTCTTCCTTGGAGGTCTACGCGGAGGCTGTCAACCTCCTCCTGAAGTTCCTTAGCAGTCTGGTCTGTCATCGTTAGTCTCAGTCTTTCTTTCCTTAACTAATTTCTATTTAATCGATCCGAGGCGTCCTGATAATTATGGTTCTTGCCCCTCCAAGCCTCCCGGAAGTGTGGATGTGGGCAAGCGACAGCTAGGCGTATAATCCCACTTCTGACACCATTTGTGGCGGAAAACTTAGGTCCCTTTACCAATCTAGCGGTCGAGAAAGGTAGGCCCGTTTGGATGGAAATATACCGCCCTATACGCGTAGCGTCACTCACCCACGCCTTTACACCTCCGGGACAGACGAGGACAGACAGTTACAAAAGCACACAAAAGCAATGATCTCTGTTCCAATCTTATTTATTCTGAAGTAATCACAGGTGTAATGGACCCTTGTTAATTAGCCTCCCTAATTAATGCAGTTATTGTCAATCCTTGTATAGCCTCGCACTATTCGCTACGACTAGTGTAAGGCAGTGCTGGTCGGTGCGGCAATGCCTGGCTGGGGGCTAGCCTCCGGGTGTCCGTCGTACTGTGCGCCCTCTGCACGTTGCGTACGATCCGCCTCCCTGGGTCCCGCTCTCTACGTCCCCGAGTCCCCTAGGATCTCCTTCGTAGAGGCTGCGGTGGATAAACGCGCACTCCCCGGCTCTATTCCACCCCGCAGACCTACAGCTGCCCGTTACTACGCCTCCAGTAGCCTCCTCGATCCGGTGACCAGACCCCAACCCGACCTCACCTACCGCACAGCACGCCGTTAGCCCCGCTGTGACTCCTTCCCTTGCCTACCTGACTTCACCAACTCTTCTGTTAGACTGCCAACGGACAACTGACAACTACCCGCGACGCTCGCCGCTTTTATACCCCGCAACTAGTCGTGCGCCCTCAAGCGTTGACTAATTTGCGCCACAGTACAAACACATTCTTAGGCTACCACGTCCCCACATTACTGACCAGAAACTCCCCTGTTGGCCACTAAAGTGCACATCAGCAGGTAACTTAAAATACCGTAGAAAAAGGACCTCACATACACTTAACACGTATCTCAGATAGAAGTGACATTGGTTAATCCTGCGGCGTCTGGAACTGGAACACAAACACCATGCTGAACTTGCTGCTGAGTATTCCCTACATAGTACATTACAGAGCACGAGGAGGGTCTGTACTTCACGCCGATCACACAAAACTTTCGTGTGCAACAGCCTGCGACCTAAACATGCATAATACATTTTGTAACTGACCAATCGGGACGCTTCGCTGTAGCTCCCTATTGAGCGTGTGGTACGGGAAAAAAAATCGCGGCCTGCTCACTACATACTGCACATTTAGTTACATGTACCATTACACTTTACATGTGTGAAACTGATATAGGGTGCCGGTCAACTCGGTCCCATGTCAACTCGGTCCGAGATCAACTCGGTCCCATGTCAACTCGGTCCGAGATCAACTCGGTCCCATGTCAACTCGGTCCCAATGGGAAAACGTGTACAAAAGTACAGCATATATTTTATGGTTATCGTTACGGGTTTAGGTCGAGCACTTTATTCTAAAGGCAACTTGCGCAATTAGAAATTGCTTGGAAATACTAGTGTTGAGTAATTGAGTAGCCTATATTGTTTAAAGGTACACACCGGCTTACTGTTTACCTAATTTAGTGATGTGGAATGACAGACAATAATTTTTAAATGGTTGTTCTTGAAAAAAAATCATCAAAATATCACGTAATTAACGAAAAATGCGAAAAAAAAAAAACACGGTCAAAGGTCAGCTTATACGCTTTTCCAGCCGTTGCAACTGTCAAGCTTACGTGCCAATGTTGCGAAATGTTGTAAGTAGACTGGTGCTATGTTTATGTATGAATTATTACAATGACGAGGCATGAGGATCCAGACTTCATATCCATCCAGCACAAATTCACGTGAAAAAACCCCCAGATATAAACAGACAGTGTATTCTGTGTACGACGAAATGGACGAACTTACTTGCAATGGAGAACGTTTCTTCATTATATCGCAAGTAGGCCCTATGTTGTAAAAAAAATACTTGGACGAATGCCAGTTAGGTCCAGGACTAATCTGTGTTGTCAGGTCGTGTTCAAATGTAGAAAGGGAGAGAATAAGCTTGGCACAATGTGGACATCACAGACATGATTGACCATAAATATTGTCAAAATGTGAGTCTTCATGAATTCAAATATACGCAAGCATGTTCACAATACAGTTCTATGACACAAACCTGTCCATCAAAATTTTATGGCAAAGACCACATCCTTCATATTCTCATCGTGACCAGCCTGCTGCAGTCTAAAAACTAATGGTAGTGTCCCTAATCTTGGACCATCTTTTCACATTGGCTTGGCCAATAACAGTCATGTTCCAAGCGAGCCTCCTGCTTTCGCTGCAAACGGATTGCCAATCCTGGCAGCTTTAGCGAAGGCATTCTCCCGTTTTGGGGGCGATGACTTCACTGGCCGGCCGCGGCCACCGCCACCGGTTTTTTGTTGTGGCGATTGGGGGGGGAGTGGACATTATGCAGCTATCATAGAAGAAGATAGATCAGCTGTATGGGATAAACATTCCCCATCGTCGTCGCTCGTGCGGGGTAGCGCAGGCAACACGTTACAATAGTTAGGGGATAATAGCTAGGGGTACAGACTAAAACCCTCGTTAAAAAAACATAATTGTTCGTCTGGCTCCCTACCCCTCCGACAAGCTCCCACGCTTACGGCTAGACCGACCGGCGAGCTGGGGAGTTCATGCCCCGGAGTTTGTCCCTCTGGCCCCCCACGAGACACGGCACCGGCTGTACGGGATATGCCCCAAGGTTTACGTTCCGCTAGCTCCCACGCTGGTGCGCCATAAGACACGCTTCGGTTGCACGGACACCTCTGAATGTGAATATTACGTTCGATTTTTCATCATTATTTACAAATTGTATCAATAATCTGAATCCATAAGTCTTTTTTGTCAAACATTCATGAATAATTGTAAAAAAAAAAAAAAGGATTTAAATTTGGTTCAGTAATTTACTTTTATACGGCTGGAAGTACAACTAACTCCGAAGATCACGTGATTTATCCGAACCACTTTTTTGGTTCGGTTAAATCGTTTTTTGAAAAATGCTCGAAAACGGCAAAATTTGATGGTTTCTTTTAGGAACCGTTCTTTTCCATTCCTGAAAGACCTTTGAAGTCATATGTTAGCCTATTTTGTAGCCCAAATAGCCCAACGAAGCCGGTGTGTACCTTTAATATTCACATTTATATCAATTGAAAAACAGTCCTCTTTCTTGTAGACATTACCCAACTGCAAGAATGCGTTTTTTAATTTTTGACTTAACATATATATCGAACATGTGATCCAACGCATCAATTCTTTGGTCGCCATTAATTACAATCAGTATTGTACCAGCCCATAGGCTTACTTAGAGCTAAGGTGACAGCGGTCACTCAATTTTGATTGTCCAAAACTACAGGCTATTGCCGTCCCGACACCTTTGACGCGCCGCAATTCATTTAGCAGTGTGATTGTACTAAAGCAAACCCCATACAATGGCTTTCAATTTAAAGATGCCGTCGACAAGTCTTTGTGTTGAGACAGCATTTTTTAAAACTAACCCAAAACTGGCCTGCACACAGGTGTTACATGTATAATTTGATGTAAAGTTAATAATACTGTGCAGAAGGGGCCAGCGTCCTCTCTGGTTTTCAATAACGACATGAAAACAACCAGTGTTCAGGTTTTAGATGAAAACCCGTTTCACGTTAATCAATTTACATTAAGAGAGTAGGTGAGGAACAGTTATTTATAGGAACGATTTATTACTTGTGAATAGAGTGAAAAAGAAAATATTTCCACTCTAAAAGGAGTTGTCCCCAATACCACTCTTTTAAAAGAGCCATATGGCGGACAAGTCTCTTTTTAGAGTGGAAACATTTTCTTTTTCACTCGATTCAGAGTGAAGTTTACTCAAATTATTATATTTAGCAAGATAACCAAACTCTGCATCTGCATACAATTCCTTATATGATCATTTTACTTTCTGTAGGTATAAAACTTGCGTTCTACCGCCAGGCAGTGGATGCTGGAGAGGACTTCAATTGGACGTGCACAAGATGTGTAATCATCATTCCAACAACACCAGACAAGAACGAAGGGCCGAACGAAGCAATGGTAATTTTTTACTTTGTGTTACATACTTAATTGCATTGACGGACAATACCAAATACGAATTTTAATTTACATAAAAAGTACGGAATAACACGTGTGACATTTTTCGTTTGCTCTTTCCGTTTTGTTTTTTTAAATTTACAATATAATTTTGTGTCTTTCCTATAGAATTTAAAAACACGCCGCATTGCAGTCGCCAGCCACGAAAAACTTGGTTCAGAGATTGACTTATTTAAACTTAAGAACATCAGGTGGAATTTAGCAAAAACATAAAATAAGTAAAACAAGTTATAAGACGCTAACCGATGCATCCTTCCCTATTTTGTTTAATGTAAACATGTATTGCCTTTGGTTTTTACTTCAGCATGACTCAGCTTCGGACGCCCCTGCTCCTAACAATGGAACCCATTCACACTTCGCAGTTGAATCTTCTCCAATTGCAGATGAATCTGTGGTGAGTTAGCAATTTTTATTTCAAATGATTGGTCTGTAAAAAAGCACACTGAATTTCATTGACATGACAACACTTTGACCTTTACACACTTTGACCTCAAACAGAAAGTTTCTTTGAAATAAAAGTTGAAAATTATTTTTTTTTTTCATTACAAAGGCGTCTAAGCATTCAAGATTCGTTCGCTCGTAAAATTCCATTTTTTTTGTAACAATCGGCAAAAAATATAACATAGCATCTTAAGGTAATAAATTCGGGCATGGTTTTTGTGTATGTGTCATGTTTCATGCAGGTTTCGTCAATTGTGGCTGGCTTTAAACCTGATCATGGGATGGATGTCGACTCTTCGCTCCATCTAAATGACAGTCAGCTTGTAAGTATTCGTATTCGCCATCACTTATTTAGGTGCCCCAAGGAAACCCAGTTATGCGTTTGATTGATATTCAGAAATTGTGATTGAGATTCATTTACCACTATTGACTTGTGTATCTGACAAAACGATGGTCAGTTGAAAACATATAATTGCAATAAAACGGTGGTTTAAAGTTGGAATCACAAAAATGCTTCAACCTTTGACGTCAGCCAGGTGATGATAGCTCCACAGATTTTCATGACACTTTCGTATTCTTGTCCAAATGGTTTCACCACTATCTGTTGAATGTCTAAAATGTTACCGCCACTATCTTTTGAATGTCTAAGCTGCGGAAAGTGTTTGCCAATTTTTCAATTATTTATAAGACTATTTTATGTTTTTGTCGATTACAGGGTAGTCCACAGGCAGAGAGCTCACGTCTGCTGAATGACCAAGAAGTGAGTGAAATCAGCATTTGGGAGCTCCCGCGGGGTCAAAATGTAAGTTTATCAAGTTTAACCCAAACAGGACCGGTTTGAAAGCACAACATCCATGTTCTATTTCATGTTTCTTGGGTCTGGAGTAAAATTTGAAAATGATTATTTTTTCGTTAAAATCGGCCATTTGGTTGAAAATGCCTCTGGATCATCATGATAAGGTATGTTTATCAAGTTAGACGAAAAGTTGGACCAATTGTTTTGGAAAAAATTAAATAACTCCCATACTTTTGCTTGCGTGAGTTATGTACAATTCTCTGTGTATGTACCTTCTCCAGCAACCAGCTGACGATGAGTTTATTGCTGCAGATGTGACTGTCCGCGAAGTCAGACAGGTTCAGGAGGAGTCCATGGAGGATGATGAAGTGGTAGAGAGTAACTCTGCGTTCGGCAATGGCCCAGATACCATTCTGTATGAGCTCATCCAGACTTCGAGTCAGCGAGGACGGCCCAAGCTGATAGATTCTCTTGGTTACACCTACACCGTCAAGACCAGCAATCCACAGAAGACGTATTGGAGGTACTTTTTCATGTTTTTCTTTTCCTTCCGGTTCAAAACAATTGCTGTTTTCAGAAATTCATAATGTTCGTGCCAAACTTTGGCTCTGTGAATGCTTCTTTAATTCGAATGTCCCACCATCAAACGAAAGTTTGGAACGAACTAATTTCCATCCCAAGTCAGTGACACTTTATTACTGTTGACTGGAAACCACAAAAATTGTAAGGGAAAATTATTAGGTGTTCGGCATTGAGCCGAAAACCTATTGTTATTGTTAAGTTTTTTTTTTTTTTTTTTTTTTTTTTTTTTTTTTCCTCGTATTCTTATCAGCGAACCTTCTCCGTCGATTTTTAACAAAAGTAAAGCTTATATGAACTTGAAACTTATCAGGAACATGAACCATAGTTAGTAGATGAAACCGCAACTTTTTTAGAATGGTGACGTCATTGATGACGTCATTATGCTAAATAAACCATTAATAATTAGAAAATTCATATCTTGAGAACCAGAAAAGCTACGTACGAGATTCTTTCAAAACATAAAAGTTCTTGTAATGACCTTTAATTGTCGTGCACAACTTGACCTCATTTGACCTTTACTTCCGGTCGAAACCGGAAGTTCAAAATTTCAAAAATTCATAATTCAAGAACTGCCTATCATATTGTCAAAATTTAAATGTCAGTTTGAAGATCGTTTAGCCTGCTCAAACTTTTGCACAGACATAATACCAGTTTGACATTGTCTTCTGGCCGTAAAAGATGACGTCATTGATTGCGTCATTATATTAAATCAACGTTTAATATTTAAAAAATCCATATCTGAAGAACCGTATATGTTACATACGAGATCTTTGCACCTTATGAAAGCTTTTTAATTACTCTACAAATCGTACACAGTGTGTGACCCCATTTGACCTTGACTTCCGGTCGAAACCGGAAGTTAAAATGTCATTTTTCCAAAAAATCATATTTCAATAAAAAACAGGCTAGAGTAATAACCATTACTTCATCTGAAAACACTTTAACCAGTCTACATGTTTTACAGAAAGTGTGACCCCATTTGACCTTCACTTCCGGTCGAAACCGGAAGTATAAGTTTGTACAACAAAAATATGTATCTTATTAATGACACATGATACATCGATAATCGTCACATCAATTTAAAGCTCTCTGACAATTCGACATACCATGCACAACGTGTGACCCCATTTGACCTTTAGTTCCTTTCAAACCGGAAGTTAGAGTTTCATATGACAAACCTTCATGCATAAAGATCAAAAAAGTACAAATAAATATTTCGCCCGTCAGCATAGCACAAATAGACAAAAAACTTGCACACAATATTGACCTTACAATTTTCAATTACGTAATTAAGCCGAACACCGTGAGTTTGTTCACAAACTCTAAATCTCTAGTTGTACATGTTTTTGTGGGTGGTGTCATATCAAGTAAATTTTTATTCATGGTTTTATCATATTGACGGGGGTTGTTGTTTGTATTTGTCCAGGTGTGCTGTCCACAACAAGACCCTCACATGCGGAGCTAGCGTAACACAGACAGGAGATGGATTTCGGCGGGGACCGATCAACCATGAACATCCCGGGAAGCCTGGAGACGAGAAGGTAGCTAAGCTGATTGTTGACATCAAGGAGAAGGCTGCCGCTGACATCTTCCGACCAGCACCAGCTATAGTTTACGAGGCACTCATCGATGAAAACCCCCTAGGTAATCTGTTACGTCCATTTTATTTTGGACCTGAAAAAAAATAGCAAAAACCCTTAAAACCATAGAAATCGTGTAGCTGTGTAACCGAGCTTTTTCATATCCTTTTTTTTTTCGACTAAATATGTATTTTTTGTCCCAAAGGAAGTGAAGGTGGAACAATGCCTCCTTGATTTCGAGTCTGCCTGCTGGCGAGCTGTCACCGCTGTCTTCCCTGACGTGTCGTGCCATGGCTGTGTGTTCCATTGGAAACAGGCCGTGTGGAGGCAGGTACAGGGAGCGGGGCTTCAAGCTGCCTACCAGAGGAAGGACGGCGTCTACAAGCTTATTTCAAAGCTGTTGGTCCTCCCGTATCTTCCCAGCGAGGTTATACTGGCACTGTTTGCCAACCTTAAGGAGAAGGCAGCAGGATGCAACATGCTGACAAGGGTAAGTTGCATATCATTTAGCGAACTCAAAACCTTTCAGGTGACGGACTGTAATGACATTGACTCATTTACCAACGAGTTTGAATGCTTCAATAGATATTCAATTGCTGAATTTACCCTAAAGTTCATCAAAATAAGTGCCAAAAATAAAATGAGGTCGTTTGTCATCATTGACACTCCTGGTCTTATTCTCCTGTTTCTGTGTTTGTGCCAAATTCATTATTTAAAGCAGATCGTTGTTTAAACTTAATTTGCACTAAAAAATCAGACAAAGAATTTAAATGTCCCGCCTGTTTTACCATTGCATTCTCTGTCTCATTCAATTAATAAATACAACCGTTAACGTTATTTTGATGCAGGTGTTTGAGTATGTGCAATCGATGTGGTTTGGTTCAGATATATGGGGACCCGCGAGCTGGTCTGCGTACCGCCAGGCGATCAGGACCAACAATGATGTTGAGGGGTGGCAGCGGGCACTCAACACGGCAGCTCGCACCGGCAATCTAAACTTTTACAAGCTGGTGATTCTCCTGGAGCGACAGGCCCAGCTTGTAAATGTTCAGATGCGGCTGGTCAGTGACAGGAAGCTGACTCGTCATCAGAGGAGAAAATACAAGCAAACACACGCGAGGTTGTTTGCTCTGTGGGACGATCTCGACGATAAGACAAAGACACCAATGCAAGTGCTACGTGCGTGCTCGCACTTCTGTGGATCTGTTCCCTGTCACTAGTATTTTTTAGTAATTTACTGTTTGATTTACTGATTGATTTACTGTTTTCTTTACATTATCTTAATAACTGTTATGTTAAAATATTATGTTAATGTACTTAACAGAACATCATAATTAATGCGGGGTAAAATGATACAGTAAAAATGTAACAGTTTTTTTATTTCAAGCTTTTTGTTAACGTTTCAAGATTCAAGTTTCAGAGTTTTGTTTGTCGTTTTGTAAGTTCAGTTTATTACCTGTCAATCGCCTGGTTATACAACTGTTAATTTGATTTTTAAGAAGTTAATGTCTAGTTATGTCTATAAGTTAGTTATATTTTATAAGTAAAATGTAGTAAATTTTGTAATAATTTTTAATAATTACAATATTTCAATGGGAAAAGTCGCTACAATAATTAAAGTAGGCATTACAATTACGTCGACATTATTTATGTTATATTGATACAATAAAAATAAGGTTTTTGAAATTTAATCAAAGTGCAGTAAGTTTATCCTTTTTTACAGTGATTTAGGCCAACATTACAAACAAAATAACAGACGGGTGGCTACATAATAGTTGTCCGACGCCGGAAGTGCATGGCTAAAAAAAAAACTCTTTTCAGAAGAATTCTGTTAAATTATGAAACAGAGATGTGTTTTAATTTAATGCCACACCATACTACTTTAAATAAAGGGGCTGATTAATCTAATTCATCGCTTAACGAAAGTATAATCGACTGTTTTCGAACTCACTCTGTGTCACGGCCTATCTCTCTACACGTATTTTTTCACCAGCTGTATGACGTCATACCCGATAGGGGGTCACATGACTGCATGTAAACATTGTCGCGCAATCGGTCTATTCCGGGCTAATGCCCTTGGATCTTTTAAATAATCAAAAATAGAGCGACCTTATTCTTACAAATGAATCAAGTGACGCAGAAAACTACCCACAATGAACACAAATGGTAGGGTGACTCCCGTTGTAGTTTTGTGCACGTTTTTCCATTGGGACCGAGTTGACATGGGACCGAGTTAATCTCGGACCGAGATGACATGGGACCGAGTTAATCTCGGACCGAGTTAATCTCGGACCGAGTTGACATGGGACCTTGTTGACTCGGACCGAGTTGACATGGGACCGAGTTAACTTGGGACCGAGTTAACTTGAATCCCTGATATAGCTGCAAAGGCTAGCTGTCAACCATGGACCGCCTGGAATATATCAAAACAGTAGTGGCATTTATCTTCATTGCTTCATTGCTCAAGGGGCATTTCCTGCTATTTTTGACTCCCACAGAGAACCTCTTATATGCTACTTGCACCAGTGACAGTGTTAGGCCTAGACCTACTGGTCTACCCCCGCCCGCATATTTTTTTTCCCAGGACGAACGTGGGCAATTAACATAAAGTGGGCGTGGGTAAACGCCAAATACCCTCGCACATGCGTACTTGGATGTAAAACATATAGTTGTCAGTTGTTCACGTAACGGTTAATGTACTCGTACTACGAGGTCAATAATGTGGACTCGGTCTCCGTAGAACAACTATATTTTAGTTTTACCATCGGAGCCTTTTTGTTTATGGTGTATCTTATCCTACAAACATGTAATGCTAAGATACGATGTTTAATTCATCACCTACTTGTAAGTTCTGTTTGTCGTAGATCTGCTTATGAATTGTATTGATCCCCTACTTGTTATGATCGTTACGTACTGCAGTTTATTTTGGCAGTTCTTCACTTTATATGAGGAAAGCTTATTTTTATTTTGGCAGTGAGACTTATCATATAAACAAATACATCCATGTCCCTTGTCTTTAATCTTTTGTTATACATCCAAATGACAGATAAATGAGACTTAGGGGAAACATGGAGGGCGCTCGAAGGTGGAACATGGAAATGAAATAGCTCCGATAAAAGGCGATAAAAGTCACTGATTTACGCCAGTTTTCAAGTTCAAATAAGCAAATCTACTGCACCGACAAAAATTGTCGACGCCCACTGGTCGTTTTTGATCAACCCAGACAAAATGAGTGCCTCTAAAGTCGGAAAAAAGCTCCAATCTTCTTCAAGATCTACGTCTTGTGTGTCAGACAGATGGCGGTGCCCATGGAAAACACACGTCAACAGTGTGTACACCGCTTGTCAATCCTTTTACACCTCTGGATTCAGCCAACGCTGCGACCATCGGTGACTCTGATACACCTGCATCTGCTGATTTGGACACAAATCTAGCTTGCTGTCAATTTTAACCAGTGATCCACACATTCTCAAACCTATAATTGATGCTGTAACTGAAGCCTTACTCGACAAACTCGGCACACAGATCAAACAAGATCTATACCAAGTCATGTTCGTAAATGTATGTTTCTTTGATTATTTTGTCCGCGATTGTTCAAGATCCGTGACCAGAGATCAACTTGCAAATGTCCAAGCATGCATGTGCGAGGGTACTTTGGGGTTTATGCACGCCCGTTTATGTAAATTGCCCACGTTCGTACTGGAAATAAAAAATACGCCCCCCGCTCTACCCATTTAGGAGATCTGCTTGTACGCTCTGGCCTTTTTGTCTCCGACTTAAGGTATCTGCAATACAACTGGATTCGTCAAAGGTGGGATCAACCTTAATCCCATTATGCAACTGGACAAAGCATGGATATTTATGCTATGCTGTACCTGGCCATGACCCACTTCTGGACATAACGGTTTTCTGTGACATCTCAACAAATCCTGGGCCTGACAATCATAGAACAACTCATTTTAACCTGTCAGCACAGACACAAGAGCCAACATCCATCAGACCGAGGACTGTTCAAACATGTACAACCTACACATACTCTATCTCGGAACTGAAGGAACTCCGACCTCACCTGAAAGGCAATGTTTCACCGGTTATGCACCAAAAACTAAAACACTACGGAATTGCCAAACGTCAGCAGGGCAAACTAGGTGGAAGACGCAGAACTAAGACTAGAAAGGATAGACGGCACACCATGAACAACCATAATCCAGCCCGTACCACCGTCAGATGTGAGCAGAACCATCCAAGAGAGGTACGTCACGCAGATCGAAGAAACCTGGTCATCAGTTCATGAGGACATTAGGGAAGGCTGCAAAATTAAACAAGCGGTATTTTCATCGGTACCGGTGTTTTTTGCGGTATTACCTGATGGCTGTGATAATCTGCTCATTAACTTACAGGTCTGTGCACATGCCGTTTCGTCATAGAAATATTCATGAGTCTCTATCTGGCAAGTTGCCCGTTAAACACTACAAAGGAAGTACTCAAGACACCCGACATCCCCCTGATGTGGACAATTGTGCTTTGTCAAGACCTGCCATGTCCATTTGTTCACTTGACCTTTTTGGGAATCTTAGATTTGCTGTATACATGTAGTTTATAAAATCGCTTCCTTGAGTTGTGTGAATTATGAGTTATCCTCAAGTAAATCTGAAAGAATGCCTCAATACCTAAACTTAAAGTGGGGCTCTAACGAGCTTTTACAAAACAAGTTATTATATTATTGTGACTATGTAGACATCATAGATAGAGATTAATATTTTTGTTATATTTAAAAAAATTATTTAGCACTGGAAAATACCGTCCAAAAATGCACTCTTTCGAGCGGCCTTTGCAAACGAAAGTCAAAACGGCTCACAGCGCTAATTGTATGCTAATGATATATGCATATGACCCCTTGACGTCATTGCATCCCCACACACACTTTCTGGACTGCATGCAGTGTACGTCCGTGTACGTTTACACACACAAATATAAAAAAAATTCTTCTGGTTTTCGCGTTTTTTTCATCTACACCAACACTGGGTAAAACGTGTGGTTACAGATGAGATCGACGACTTGACTAAGTTCTGTTTATAAATAATGTACGATCACTATCACGGCGCTTACCAGTCAGTGTTCATGAGATGATCAGTATCATCACAGTGAGGAGCGTCTGCGGCTTCCTGGGCGTCCCCGGGCTCTGCTCCGCCAGCCGGCGGTCGTCGGCTTGAAGCGATATAAAGGTTCAATACCGCAACCAACCACTGGACCAGCCACACCGCGGGGCACTTCAAGTTCACTCACGTCGTGTTGTTCAGCCCCACCAACTTCTCCCAAATCGCTGGACGACCGACTCAGAAGAGTCTTCCATGTTACTGGTTATTTCGTATTAAAGTTGTACACATGTACATGTATTATACAAGCAGAATGTTCAATACACAGACGTGTTGAATATAGTACTTGTCCAATCGATCGTGCACTGAACCAAATACAAGCCAACTTACCCACAAAATTAGGCTTAACAAAACCCCAAAATTCCTTGAAATAAAATTTTTAAATTGTGTGTGTGTTGTGTTGACTTGTAAGTTAAAAAGTACAATTCACTGCCGTTTTGTTTTCAAATTTTGAGTTTGTTGGGCATAATGGGCTAACTTCCATACACAAGCAATGAACACAAAAACAACTGGGAATACGGTGATGTAATAAGTCGT
This sequence comes from Marthasterias glacialis, assembly GCA_911728455.2. Classification (NCBI taxonomy): domain Eukaryota; kingdom Metazoa; phylum Echinodermata; class Asteroidea; order Forcipulatida; family Asteriidae; genus Marthasterias; species Marthasterias glacialis. The sequence goes on from OU452220.1 coordinate 19,094,614, forward strand.
TCGTCACGTGGTTTGCGTGACATTGCGTTTTTCTGATTTTCTGCTGTGAGTGTTTGGGAGAAAAATGTTTTTTTCGCTTTTCATGAGGTGGCTAGGGACTCGTATTATACATTTTTTAAATCCTTAGGACTTCAGCTATAAGATGTGTGCTGGAAGTCTATTCTAAAAAAAACGTTAGAGCCCCACTTTAAACTGTCAGGTACTTCGGAAGTGTAATGTGCTTGCTCAGTTTTTACTTTTATCAAACGCAATCATCCTTTCTGAGGAAGGTGATCAGTTTCACGCTGGTCCCCAGGTCCTAATCCTTTAATCCACATTTAAGTTACACAATGCCGACTTGGCCCAGCTTGGTGGGTCATTGTCTGAGAACCTCAAGCCATGGAAGCAACACTTCCTTTAATGGGAACGCAACATCTTAATGAGCCTGATTGACCTCTAGTGGATATTGATTATTCAAGTTTACCAGAATCTATTCATACTTACCTAGGAGAAACCCTTATGGTGGTACCGCTAAAAAAAACCCAGCAGTACCGGTGTAAAAACCGCTTGTTTAATTTTGCAGTCTTCCCTTATCTGCTCGTATCACCATCAGATGTGAACAGAACCATCCAAGAGAGGTACATGTACGCCACACAGAGCCGAGAAACCTGGTGGACATCCCCCTGTGACCAGGATCATCAGTTCATGAGGACTTTATCTGGTACATGTAGTTCTGGTTTACCGGTTTTATTGCTTACAAATGCTCAGTTTTTAATGAACAAGTTTGCCGAAATCGAGATTGTGTTTCAACAGTACAATGTAGATATTGGAGCTATTACTGAAACATGGTTTTCTGATAGTATGCCTGAGTATGCAACTGCTATTAATGGATACAATGTTTACTCTAAATGTAGACAGAACAAAAAGGGTGGTGGAGTGGCAGTACGTTAAATCACATATATTTGCTAACATCATCGATGACTTTCCTGTCCCGGATGAATTAGAATGTATTTGGATTAAGGTACGACGTAACAGATTACCTAGGGGGTTTTCAGTAATTGTTGTATGTGGTGTTTATATAACAGATGATTCACCACACCAACAGTTACTCCAGATGCATTTGGAAAACAGCATTGACTATTTGCGATCTAAATACCCGGATGTTATGTTTGGCAATCATGGGTTCATGTTAAGGACAAGCCTTGGTTGACAGGTCGGATCAAAAATTTGATTTGTGAACGGCAGTTAGCGTATTTTGCATCTGACACAATCAAATGGAGAAAATGAAGAAATCGAATTAAGAAAGAAATTGAAAATGCCAAGACCTCATACTATGCAATCGGATTAGGAACTTGCAATCAACAGATCCACGGCAGTGGCATAAACAAGTCAAAAAAATTGCCAATTTAACAAAACCAGAATTTCACCTTGACATTCCAGGGACTGACGTGAATGATTTGACAGGGATAGCCAATGCAATCAATAGTAGATTCACAGATGTTGCAGCGGGGCTACAACCTTTGGATACCTCACAGTTACCTGCATATTTGCCTGCTCAGCGTCCTTGCATTTATCCATGGCAGGTGTATGCTGCCCTTTGGAAACTTAAGCCAGGTAAATCTGCTGGACCAGATCAGTTCCCCGTAAAATTAGCAAAAGAGTTTGATTATGAGCTAAGTGTTCCATTGTGTGATATTTTAAATTGCTCGTTAGCTGAGGGAACTGTCCCACTTCAATGGAAAGATGCCATTGTTGTGCCCATTCCTAAACAAAGGCCTCCCTGCATTGACAAACTCAGACCAATATCACTCACGTCAGTCTTTGCTAAAGTTGCAGAAGGTTTCTCAACTAATTGGATTGTAACAGATATTAGTGACAAGATCGACGTGCATCAATTTGGCAATGTTCGTGGGGTTTCAATCAATCATTATTTAGTGAGCTTCATGCATTTTCTTTTTCAAGGTGCTGAGAAAAACAGGAACCTCGGGAGGGTGGTTCTTCAAAGACTTCTCAAAGGCATTTGACCTGTTCGATCATACAATCCCTATTCAAAAGATCATTGCAAAGGGAGTCCGTGGGGCCATTGTCCTGTGGATTTGTGATTTCCTCTGTAATAGAAGGCAGTGTGTCGGTTACAACAATGTTCTCTCGACTATGTGCATCTCAAAGGGGGGATTCCGCAGGGCACAAAATTGAGACCGATTGGATTTCAAATAATGATCAATGATGCAGCCCAAAATTCACATTCTACGTGGATGATTTGACATTTGCGACAAACTCGACTACAAATTGTCATGAGCATCTTCGGAGAGACTTAGATGGCTTGAGTGAATGGTGTGATAACAACTTTTTGAAGTTAAACCCTTCCAAGTGCCAGGCTCTCCAAGTTCAGCACAACAAATCCAAACATCGCCAACAGCAATTTGACAATGATAGGTGACATTAATTGTTGTTCTCGAAGCCAAAATATTGGGACTTTGGATACGAAACGATTTTGAAATGAAACACACAGGTAGATAAAATGTGGACTAAGGCAAACCAAAGACTTTTTATGCTTGGGTCATTAGAAAGATTTGGGTTCAGTAGGGACAAATTGCGAATTACATTCAGTGGGTACATTACACCGATGTTAGAATATGCTGCTGTTATTTGATACTCTGGACTGACAACCAAGCAGAGTAGTGATATCGAAAGAATTCAGAAAAGGGTTTGCAAAATTGTTTTAGGACGAGATTATGATCATTATGATGATGCTTGTAAAACTCTCAGCCTCGATATTTTGGCTAACAGGCGAGAAGACCACTGCCATAGTTTTGCAAAAAAGATAGGGTGTGCAAAATTGTTTTAGGACGAGATTATGATCATTATGATGAGGCTTGTAAAACTCTCATGCTAGATATTTTGGCTAACAGGCGAGTAGACCACTGCCATGGTTTTGCAAAAAAGATAATGTCCAATTCCTGTACTAAGGAATTGTTTCCCCTTTCCATGCTTGAAAGCCATGGTAGGAATTGTCGAAACAGCAGCAGCATCACTACCATAAGGACCACAACTAATCAATTAAAAACCAGCCCAATCCCCTACTACATCAACCTATTAAATTCATTCTCTTTGATTTGCCCTTGAGTGTTTTTTTGTGCTCATTGTATACGTTTTTCTCTAGTCTGTTTATAAATGTTCTTTTCTCCATTTTTGGGCCTTTTGTAATTGTGCAACTAAATGAAATATTTTAATTAATGTCATACAACTTTTGATGTAATCTTTTTAGTAACGTTGTAATTATATTGTTTTATTTTTGCTTGTTTTTATTTAACTTTTATTTTGTAAATTCAAATTTGGCCTTTGGGCCGCGAAGTTTGAATGGTTTTAAATATTGTATTGTATTGTATTGTATTGATTCCGATATCCAACAGCGGAGATCCGCCACTTACAGGTATCATAGGAAAGAGAAGGAAAACAAATGTTACTTAAATATACTGACTTACTGTACAATCTTACTTAAATAAACTAACTTACAGAAAAAATGAAACCAAACAAGTCACATGTAAATAAATAACTAATTATATATAAACCATAAATTTGTGGCAATACGTTTAAATAAGTTAATTTGATGTAAAGCTTGTTATAAAACCCATGGTGATTAAAAATAATAATAATAATAATGATAATAATAATAATAATAATAATAATAATAATAATAATAATGACAATGACAATGACAATCATAACTGATAACCATAACACAATCATAACTGACAATAATGACAAACAATGACAAACAAAACACTAACAACGCAACAGCAACAACATAAACAATAATAAGACGATGATGATGACAACAATGACGACGACGACGCCGCTGACGACGATTGATGACGATGGACGATGGATGATTGATGATGGTTTTCCATTTACATAGGACTGTGCAGTAAAAGGATTCATTTTGTGGAAGGTCAAAATCACTGGTCGTCCACCTAATTACCACAAACGTGGTTACTCTGTGGATTATACTGTTTAGGCAATATGTTTGTGGTTATTTTGTGGATTTTGTCTAAATGTGGCATGGTTACTCTGTGGTTTGGCTCAGTTTGACCTTTGTACCGCTATGACCCGTCCTACAACATTAATTTTAGGTGAAAATTTGCCTTGAATTTCATTATTTATATGGCAATGCAACAATGCCAAGTTTGGTTCCAAGGTGGCTTTGGCTTTTTTAGCATTCATTAGAAGCACGCCTTATCGTTATTTGTAAAGATTAACTGTTTTTGTAGAAATTTGCCCATATGTCAGTTTGTGGAATGCCGAAATCAAGCCATTCATTTGGCAAGAGCCCTTTATTCTACTAAGGTTCTAAAATTCCCTCATTTTTGAGAATTAAAGCGTTATTTTTCCTTTACTTTCATTCCAATAAAATAGTCTGTATCCAATATAACCTTGAAAAATAATAAAAGACTATTTTACCCAATCAAATACATAAAACGCCTACTTTTTAGTGCCATTATGTGTAACAAGCCTGACCACATAATGAGGAAATTTTAATGGCTAAATGCATGATAAGTATTTTCCATATTATACTTATTTCTAAAATGCTCTATACAGGTTACAACACTCAAAGAGCATGGGCCGGGGGTGCATGGGGGACTAATTAGCCACTCGCTTTCTTCATCCATGAAGAATGAGCTGTAACTAAGCAGTAATTCAATTTATTCAGATAACAGTTTGCACACATGATCGTTAAATATTTTGTTATTACCTAGCCAAACATCTTTGTAATTAATTATTGCAGTTTTTTTTCTCTTTTTGTTGGGGGGGGGGGGGGTGGGGAGTGGGGGGCGGGGTTGGGTATGTGTGTGGGGGGCACACACACACACACACACACACACACCCATACATGTCTACACTGCAGAGTGAGGACATACTTTTCATCCTATCCAATGGAGGACATTGCCAACAGTTGAATTGTACCTATCGATGTGAGGACATAACACATGAAACACATGAACCCCTTTTGTTGCGGTTGAGTAATGTCCTAAGAATACGAATGTGTATTCTAGCCTTCCATGGAATGTTTTTGGGGATGGTACATGTATTTTCTTCTTCTTGGGTGGGCTTACAGAGTGACTCTACGTTATGACTGTACTTTGGTGGTGCATTACACCTTACATTTGTTGAAGTTTCATTGTATTTCTACAAAAGTCTTTAATGTTCCTCCAAGTTTGCGTCTGCAATGCCACAGGACAGGACGTTTCGATGTCGCGTTTTCCGGGAAGTTTCTTCAGCAAAAAGAATCTCTGCAAGCCCTCCAATACGTCTTTCTTCTTCTCGGCAGTCCAGGGGCGACGCTTGATTTGTCGAGCTTTTGGAGTTGCAGCTTTTGCAGTTGGTGGCCTTCCTACAACACACAGGAAAGAACGGGAAAATTAAGATACATAATCAAACGGGGCCTATTCAGAACAACAAATTTAACATTTCACCGATGTGCGATTTACTCCCGGAGTAAATCAATCAGCAATTTAGCACAAAATAAATAACAAATGGCACAGTGGGTAAAGATACACCTGCATAAAATGTCTGACAAGAGAAAGCCCAATTTATGTTTTTCATGGTGCAGTCATCTTGTTTCATCCTACCGTTTAAAATGAGTAACCGAGGTGGGCTGGAATGGAAAACAAATGCAATCTGGCACCTTATCACATTATTAATAGTCTATGGGTGTAAATAGGGAATAGGACCAACATATGCAAGAGAATAAGGCAGTTCGAAAAACACAGAAATATGACAAACTTACTGGCATTAACACTGTCCTCCAAAGACGGGTAAGACGGGTCGCATGAGTCACCGGAATTGCTGCTGGCCTCGTCGCTGGTGAAGCCTTCTGCAATAAAACAGAGCAATTTCTACATTTAGCTATGATTGCTTTTCCACAAACAAATAAAAATGGCGGCCAATCCATGGGGGGCGGCAGGGGCGTACAGTGTATGAAATATGTGTCATGGAGGGGGGGTGTTAGGTCATGACGGCCCCAGGCAGAGTTAACGGGCCCCCAAAAGAATTTTCTTGGAGGGGGAGGGGTCAGGAGCCAAAACCACAGTTTTTAGTAATTTGGAAAGACAACTTAAAAACGGGTTTATTTACCTCCAGTGACATGCAACTCCTCCAAAGATTTGCCAAGTTGCGAAACCAAGTTGCCTCTCTCCAAGCTCAGGAAAAGTCGAGACAGTTTGGTAACCCTCTGGACAATGTCTGGCAACTGGTAGTACTCGCGATGGACCCGTAAATCATGACCCATAAAGTCTGCAAGTGTTTCAAGCTGATGCTCCTTCAAGGCAAGAATTTGTGAAACAGTCGCTACATGTTTACGGAGCTTTGTAGATTGTATGCTATCAGCATTGTCAAGGCCCGCCTCATTTGCATATGCTCGTAGACAGTCGCTTCCTCGTCTATGACCTGTGCCTCCGTAACAACTTTGTGCGAATAAGAATGTGTTGTCTTGTGCCACTCCAGCTGCATTTCTATTTGCGACCAGAGCATTCAACCACGCCATCGCATCAGTACCGAGAAGCACAGGAAGTTCTGCCCCTCTTACCAACTACTTCAACGACTTTGAACATTTTACAGAGGTGCCGTTCAAGATCAGTCATTAAGCAATCCCCATTGACCATGGATGCACTGTGTTTGTGGAAATCTTCCAGTTTCATTTTAGATACTTCCCCCTGTCGTCTGCGGTTGAACATAATGAGATGGCACAGTGTGACTTCATTCAATTTCTTCCAAGCTGGTGCGATTTCATGGCCCCGAGCATAGTGAAGGAGCTGCACTTCCCGCTTGCCAGTTTCATGGAGGAACGATGACATTTTCACCACATCTGCATTTGTCGGGAGAACAGCAGGTTTGTTGCGCTTTCCTTCGTACAGTGTTCTGTGTGCGTGGGTTGACACATGTTCTCGCCACTTGATGCACTCTCGGGCACTGATGACGCCAAAGATCAAGACGCACGTAATAGCCATAACAATGTATGCATTGTCCATATGCGTGTGGAGCTGCCTCATGATTGGGTCTGTAACCTACAATAAGGACACCCTGTCCCTCTCTAAGGACTTGGCTATTGTGTCTGTGATTACCGATATTGCGGATGTATAACAGAAGTTTCTTGCGGGACTAAGGTCGGTCTCCGATGCTATCTCTGCATCTTCCCTTTCCTCCTTATGGCACTGTCAGAGTCGACTGTTGATAATTTGTTTTTAATTGTTTTATTGTTACTTTTCTCGATCTGACATAGTGTAAATTCCCCAAACGTGCGGTTTGTAAATATTTCGCGCAGTGCCGCATTTCTGTCACGTCATACGCGTCGACTGAGCAGGAAATGCCCTGTTAAGCTATGTTATGTAGGCATACTTTGCGTGCCACCCTTAGTTAACTATGGTCATGGTAATTAAGAACCCCCCTTTCTTTTTTTGGCAAATGCCTTTGTATTTTTGCATTGAAACAGTTGGATAAAGGAAAGTTAATGTGGAGTGTGAGAATGTGTTGTGAAAGTTAAAAAAGCAATGTGAGCTTGAGGAGAGAGGACGTGTTGAACGTGAATGTTAGGGTTGCCGACCAAACCACCAGCAGGCGAGTGGATACAGCCACCGTATCGGTATTGGGCCGGTCAGCCAAAGTTATGGCCGAGAGCCACCTTCGTGTACATCAGAGTTGACCAATCTCTACAGCAACGGCAGTGTGACGCCAAAGACTCCTCTCCAATTAATTACCATGACCATTTAACCCCTGGAATCAGCTACCCCTCTCACCGTACCCGAAGTCTGTATCGCAAGGACGACCACGGCAGGGACACAAGAGTGTGGCGCTATAATTGGGATTCACCCGCAAGACGGAGGTCCGCCGCCGGTGAAGGTTTTTAACGACGCAACGATTATTTTGAACATTGTTAATTTATGAAAGCTTAAGTTGTTCCAGTTAGGGAAACTTAAGGCGTGGGGCCAGATTGGCAGAACCCGATTCGTAGATTATTTATTTGTTTAACGTTGCCTATAAGTTGAGAAGTGACGCACAAAGAGAGACGATTATACACTGATTTATTTATTGTAACTGTTGTGCGATAATTAGACCTTCATGTGAGAAGGAGCACAAGAACCATCCTGTAAAGCATATTATTTATAAGTTTATTTGATGTTGTGAGCTAATACAGCCAATAGTTACTGGCGACCCGAAAGTCCGGAAGCCATCATTTCAGTTTAAACCTTGATTATGTTGTAAATATTGTAAATACCCCTAAGATTTATTTAATAAGAATATTTGAAGTTTAATTCGTGTCGAGTGAACGTTATTTTGTGTCCGTTTTTCAGTTACCCGATTTCTATATTGTCGAGTCTGACAGGCACGCCTTGAGGTGACGGGGTAACTTGGCCTGAGGTTCATCACAGTAAAAGCAAAAGTGCTTCTTGTCCCATTTCCTTTGTCCACCCATATTATCAGTCTGCATGACTGTTACGGTACACTTCTCACTAGAATCATTTGTGTCGGATCCTACAGCTTTATTGGTTTCGGAAATAGCTTGTGGGTCATTGTCATCCCTGGAACTGGTGTGGGGGTTGTCAAGCCTTGAAGGATCAGAAGTGATGACCTGTTCATCTGATGTTCGATGGGCCAGCTAGCAAGGAAAATATAAATGACATAATTAACACCACTGCGATATTATTTGGATTATCACACCAATTAAATATAATCATGTCTTAGGGTTGAGTGGATCAGCGTGTCCTTAAGTTGCTAGGCAAATAACACTTGACCCCAAACTAGTCAGAACTTAAACCATCCTTCAAACAATATATCCCGTGTTGGGGGGGGGGGAGAATGCGGAGTGGTTATTATGTAGCTTTCACTTTAAAAAGAGTTGTCTGCCATAAAGGGCGAGTGGTTTGGCAATCTTTTACATTTACAGAGGACATTTGTTTGCCCGATGGAATGAATACGTGATCATTTACTCACCTGGTGCTCAAATAAGCAGCGTGTCATGCCATCATCAGTGTAACAGAGTGCTTGGTTAGTGACTTCCCTGAAAAATAAAAGGCAAATGGTTTGTCATTAGACTTCAAACTTAACTGTGTCCGGGGATGGAGATGGCGGTTGTGAGTTGGCAATCGTTGTTTGGATTTGCACCACAATAGCCTATGGGCTTTGACTTATTCGGAAGGGTGCACAGGAAAGGGGCGGCTATGAGTAACTAATGAGTTTAACAGCTTTTCTGATCAAGTTTAAATCCACTTTGATTTTGGTGTTTTGTAGGTTGTTTTTCTTAAGTTGACATTAGGTGACATACAATTATGTGCTATGTTTGAAACGTGGTCTACATGTGATGGGGATCACAATAAGGTGTGGAACTGTCATTTCGTGTGTTGACAATACAAAAGTTGTTTAACTTTTAGTACCTTTGTTTATGGAGGTTATTACGGCTGGATACCATGACAAGTCCGGAGGCCACAGTGCCGTCACGCTGTCTCCTTCTTGATACTTTAAAGAGGACATACAAATGTAACATATATGTTATTATCAGCTTTATCTAAAATGTCGACCCTATCCGGCTGCCACTTTATCTCCCTTAATTTAGTCAGGAAGTGTCGAAATCATCAACAATAAAGCCATTTTCACGTCTCTGTTGGGATCGCCATTTTAGTTTGTTTGCGCATGAATGCACGAAAGTGGCAGCTGCGCGATGAAATGCCCGCTTGAATTTTCTTTTTTAAGGTAAATATTTAGTCTAATAGTAATAGTAATGTTTCCAACCAATTCCTCAAGAGGAATATTAAAACAGGGAAATAAAGCCCAACATCCGTTACCAAAAAAACAAAAACAAAAACACTTAGAAAGCTTGAATTATCTTTGTTGAGGTCAATAATTCATGTTATTTGGGGCTCTAGAGCCTAAGTGATTAAAAATATCAACTAACTTTCAATAAATAAAATTTTCTTTAGCTCAAGAGCAATCTAGAAATGTGATATATGACGTCATAGCTACGTCACAACGAAATTGATACACGAGGTCAAAAAAAAAATTATTTTGCTATCTCAAAAAATAAAGCATGTACGGACTTGAAACTTACTACATACCTAGACCACTGTGTTTATGACAAAGCAAAATTTTTGGAATGATTACGTCATCGATGACGTCATTACATTACATTAAAGTTTTATACTCAAATAATCATATCTTAAGAATAATACATGCTACATACATGATCTTTACACCATATCAAAGGTCATGAAGTACTCAACAAATCTTACACAAGGTGTGACCCCATTTGACCTTCACTTCCGGTCGAAACTGGAAGTAGTAGTTTTTTATATAACAAATCGTTTCTGAATAACGTAAATTTGTGTATTAATGTAATAACTTAATTTTCAAGCCCTTCGACGCTTCTAAAAATGTTTACAAAGTTTGACCTCATTTGACCTTCACTTCCGGTCGAAACCGGAAGTATAAGTTTGTACAACAAAAATATGTATCTTATTAATGAAACATGGTACATTAATAATCGTTACATCAATTTAAAGCTCTCTGACAATTCTAGATACCATGCACAAGGTGTGACCCCATTTGACCTTTAGTTCCTGTCAAACCGGAAGTTGGAGTTTCATATGACAAACCTTCATGCATAAAGATAAAAAAAGTACAAATAAATATTTCGCCCGTCAGCATAGCACAAATATACAGAAAACTTGCGCACAATATTGACCTTAAAATTTTCAATTACGTCATTGAGCCGAACACCGTGAGTTTGTTCACAAACTCTAAATTTCTAGGTTTTTTTTCTTTTTCTGGGCTTTCTTAGTCGTCGAAACTTGTCCACAAATTTTCTCAAAAAGTTAAGCTTGTATGAACTTGAAACTTACCATGTACACAGATATTAGTGAGTAGATGAAACTGCGAATTTTTTGGAATGATGACGTCATTGATGACGTCATGATGATAAATAAACGTTAAATAATTCAAAAAGTGCATAACTCAAGAACGGCAAATGCTACATTCAAAATCTTTGGTGCATATGAAAGGTCTTGTAATGTTGGACAAATTGTTTGCAGACCTTGACCTCATTTGACCTTTACTTCCGGTAGAAACCGGAAGTTAAAGTAACAAATCATGTTATTTTGGGCTCTAGAGCCTAAGTGATTAAAAATATCAACTAACTTTTAATGAATAATATTTTCTTTAGCTCAAGAGCAATCTAGAAATATGATATATGACGTCATAGCTACGTCACAACGAAATTGATACACGAGGTCGAAAAAAAAAATATTTTGCTATCTCAAAAAATAAAGCATGTACGGACTTGAAACTTACTATATACCTAGACCACAGTATGTACATGACAAAGACAAAAATTTGGAATGACGTCATCGATGACGTCATTACATTAAATTGAAGTTTTATACTAAAATTATCATATCTTAAGAATAATACATGCTACATACATGATCTTTACACCATATCAAAGGGCTTGAAGTACTAAACAAATCTTACACAGGGTGTGACCCCTTTTGACCTTCACTTCCGGTCGAAACAGGAAGTAGTAGTTTTTTATAAAAAAAATCGTTTCTGAATAACGTAAATTTGTGTATGAATATAATAACTTAGTTTTAAAGCCCTTCGACGATTCTAAAATTGTTTACAAAGTTTGACCTCATTTGACCTTCACTTCCAGTCGAAACCGGAAGTATAAGTTTGTACATACAAAAATATGTATCTTATTAATGACACATGGTACATTAATAATCGCTTCATCAATTTAAAGCTTTCTGACAATTTTAAATAACATGCACAAGGTGTGACCCTATTTGACCTTTAGTTCCTGTCAAACCGGAAGTTGAAGTTTCATATGACAAACCTTCATGCATAAAGATACAAAAGTACAAATAAATGTTTCGCCCGTCAGCATAGCACCAATATACAAAAAACTTGCACACAATATTGAAATTAACATTTTCAGTTACGTAATTAAGCCGAACACTGTGAGTTTGTCCACAAACTCTAAATTTCTAGTTTTTTCTGGGCTTTCTTAGTCGTCGAAACTTGTCCACAAATTTTCTCAAAAAGTTAAGCTTGTATGAACTTGAAACTTACCATGTACACAGATATTAGTGAGTAGATGAAACCGTGAATTTTTTGGAATGATGACGTCATTGATGACGTCATGACGTTAAATAAACGTTAAATAATTCAAAAATTTAATAACTCAAGAACGGCAAATGCTACATTCAAAATCTTTGGTGCATATGAAAGGTCTTGTGATGTGGGACAAATTGTATGCACACCGTGACCCCATTTGACCTTTACTTCAGGTAGAAACCGGAAGTTAAAGTTGAAATTCATGTTATTTGGGGCTCTAGAGCCTAAGTGATTAACAATATCAACTAACTTCCAATGAATAATATTTTTTTTAGCTCAAGAGCAATCTAGAAATGTGATATATGACGTCATAGCTACGTCACAACGAATTGATACACGAGGTCGAAAAAAAAATTATTTTGCTATCTCAAAAAATAAAGCATGTATGGACTCGAAACTTACTACATACCTAAACCACAGTGTGTATATGACAAAGCAAAATTTTTGGAATGACGTCATCGATGACGTCATTACATTAAATTGAAGTTTTATACTAAAATAATCATATCTTAAGAATAATACATGCTACATACATGATCTTTACACCATATCAAAGGTCTTGAAATACTCAACAAATCTTACACAAGATGTGACCCCATTTGACCTTCACTTCCGGTCGAAACTGGAAGTAGTAGTTTTTTATATAACAAATCGTTTCTGAATAACGTAAATTTGTGTATTAATGTAATAACTTAATTTTCCAGCCCTTCGACGATTCTAAAAATGTTTACAAAGTTTGACCTCATTTGACCTTCACTTCCGGTTCAAACCGAAAGTATAAGTTTGTACAACAAAAATATGTATCTTATTAATGACACATGATACATTAATAATCGTCACATCAATTTAAAGCTCTCTGACAATTCTAGATACCATGCACAAGGTGTAACCCCATTTGACCTTTAGTTCCTTTCAAACCGGAAGTATAAGTTTGTACAACAAAAATATGTATCTTATTAATGACACATGATACATTAATAATTGTCACATCAATTTAAAGCTCTCTGACAACTCTAGATACCATGCACAAGGTGTAACCCCATTTGACCTTTAGTTCCTTTCAAACCGGAAGTTAGAGTTTCATATGACAAACCTTCATGCATAAAGATCAAAAAAGTACAAATAAATATTTCATCCGTCAGCATAGCACAAATAGACAAAAAACTTGCACACAATATTGACCTTAAAGTTTTCAATTACGTAATTGAGCCGAACACCGTGAGTTTGTTCACAAACTCTAAATTTCTAGTTTTTTCTGGGCGTTCTTAGTCGTCGAAACTTGTCCGCAAATTTTCTCAAAAAGTTAAGCTTGTATGAACTTGAAACTTACCATGTACAAAGATATAAGTGAGTAGATGAAACCGCTAATTTTTTGGAATGATGACGTCATTGATGACGTCATGACGTTAAATAAACGTTAAATAATTCAAAAAATCATAACTCCTGAAGTACACAATGGATTTTTACAATCTATACATCATCGGAAAGGTCTTTAAAAAAAAATTAAATGTCTCACAGAGATGACCCCAATTTGACCTTGTCTTCCGGTACAAACCGGAAGTTGAAGCAAAAAATGCTTAAAAAGTCACAATTTAAGCTGTGAAGTCAATATGAAACAGAATTTGGACCTGGTTTCAGTGTACGAAATAAAATGTAGTTGATGACCTTTGAAAATATTACATTGATGACGTCATCAAATGTTACAGTTTGTTACGACGACGAGTTTAAAAATAAAAAAAAATTTATATCAAATTTGTTTTGAGCAAACTACATGTTGAATTTTTTAGTAATAGATAACGACTATAAAAGCCTAATTGTGAAATGTTAACAAAATTGGCCGTTGCATAACGAAGTTATATTAAGGTGAAAAGTGCCGTTTTTAGCGCGATCGCATATAGAGTCTGTACAGTTACCACCCCCCCCCCCTTGTGCGTGTGCACTCTAGGATTTTACTGCGTGTTGTGTATAGTATATACACAGCGCTGCTCGGTAGTAGTGTCAACAACAGTAATGCGTGCACAGTAACTTGGCATGCTTCCAAGAAATGAACCTGCGAGGCGCATACACAGTGCTTTTACAAACTAAGACCGTTAATTTGAAATAGCGCCCTCAAACCTGTATGGACTATGGGCGGCCATTGGGGCAAAAAAGACAACTACAAAAATAAGAAGATTACCAGAAATATATCGATCCACAGAAATAATTATATCAATCCCCAGAAACACATCAATTTCCAGAAATATTATATCAACCCCCAGAAATATATCAACCCCGAGAAATAAATCAAGCCCCGAAATATATCAACCCCCAGAAATATATCAACCCCCAGTAATAAATCAAGCCCCGAAATATATACCCCAGAAATATATCAACACCAATAAATAAATCAAGCCCCCGAAACATTATATCCCCAGAAATATATCAACCCCCAGAAATAAATCAAGCGTCAAATTATATCAATTTCCAGAAATATACCAAGCGCCACAAATAAATTATGCGTCAGAAACGTGTAGTATAATCCCTAGAAATAATTATATCAAGCGTAAGTGCCAAAAGAGGGCGCTGTCTCTCGCGGTTCTTTCGATCCCTGATGAACACACTGTCTTTCGGTGCTAGCAGGGGTTATACGGTTCGCGTTTTGTTGTCCTGTTACTCCTTATCAATATATTATAAAAAGACGCATACGTACAAGATTATCTTAAGTCATGCAACGCCCCATAGCTCCCGGCCTAACAGGCAACAAGGCTCCTACAACGGGCAAACGAGTTGCTCGAGTCTGTTTTGCAGCATGCTGTGCCCGCGTCCGAATCCAGCAGTCAAAGTCACACCACCAACACCGGCACCACCAGTCAAACTCAATGGACTCGCCAAGCCCTAGCTGCTACTGCTAGTGCATCTTCAACTCCTACTCCGAGTTCTTGTCCAAGAGCTGCCGCCACGACTGGGAGTGGGACCAGCAGTATTCCCACTACCGCCGCCACAATTAATCGGCACAGGGCTCTCTTTCGGAGAGGAGGCGGTGTCCAGGTAGGCCCACATTTCTAATTAGGGAATAACAGTGCGAGGACCCGGTCTTCACTGCTTGGTAATGACCGGGGTGGTGGCTGGCCGCTGTTAACCCTTTCCTTACCGAATTGTTTGGACATAAACAACCGCTGGTGACCACATTGTTTGACCACTCAAGCGTAAAGCACACACTCTTACCCAACAGAAATCTTTCATTCAAAGGCCAATTTTACAAACTCTATTATCACCTTTAAGATGTTGTTTTACTGCAAAATATGTAATAACAAAGTTCTCAGTTATTGAATTCCCTTTCTTGTAATCTAAAAATCATTGAGTTTGGCCAATAAATGTCCAAGTTCTTGCTCTTTGTTTCCTAAGTGAGATCTGTAAACTCAACCACTTTTTGTACACAATCATATTGCACTTTGTAGTTGTATTTCGGATCTTTCCACTCCAATTCGAAGGGATTGCATAATAGCAACCTTATTTTATTTTACCATCATTAAAAAGATCCGATCTTTCTCTTTCCAATGATGGTAAGCTTAGGTATGGAGGGCAAACATAGACAAAACTACAGCTTTATAACAAATGGCCTTTGAGCTCTGGCTTAAGTGCTTTTTTGTGTGTAAGCTTGGTCGACTAAAGTCGCCAATGGTAAGGAAGAGGGGGTATGAGTGCTGTCGACTAAAGTCGCCTATGGTAAGGAAAGGGTTAACGACCAAGCCGGAGGCGCGGTTGTTAACAGCGGCCATCCACCACCCAAGGTCATTACCAAGCAGTGAAGACCGGGTCCTCGCACTGTTATTCCCATTAATAAATACCTTTTTAACAAAATAAACGGCTAAAATCGTGCATTTTGTAACTTTTGTCGATAACTGCCTATTTGTTGTAGGCCTACTCATGTACAAGGGCCACATTTTACCAAGTCTCTGAATGTAAACAACACCAAATATGGAAATTTGGGTTTATATGCGCGCACCTGTTACATCAAAATTGATACATTTTCAGCGCGTACTCGCATGTGCGTGCAGTGCCATTGATACCAAGATGCATGAATTTAAGATACAGCGCAAAGTGCAACCACCAGTTGTGCACAATGTATGCTGGTTTAGGGGCCATTTATTCGCTAGTTCACAGATCCGGTCTTTACATCGCTGTTAATACACCCCCACGTGATCAAGTTTTGACCAATCAGAATCCACAAACTGTCCTAGGTATTTATTAAATTCTATTGAACATGTTCAATCAACTGGAATGAATGAGTATTTTTTTATCAAAATGTCGCCCCCATCGACAATGATGTCACCCCCAGCAAAATTGATGGTAGTAAGTACAGTAATCAGTAGTGAGAGACTTTTCACCCATAGTTATGATTACGTCATAGAACATTAGCTCATCTCATTCTCACTCGCGGTGGATGAAAATGGTTACATGTACATGTACTGCCATGTACTAATACTATCATGTAGCTTTCTATGATGAATCATTAAAAACACAGAAGGCAAAAATGACAGGCAGGCAACGCTCTTCAGTCTTTATGATTTTATATTTTTATAGCATAAGTAGTTGTAATAAAAAATTCAATGCTAGAACTGCCTTCAAATAAAGTAACGTGAAACTAAATGACGTAATCAACAACTAGGCCCTGCTAAGATTAATACATTGTAAACAATAAAACACCCTTTTTTCCTTCATATATGCGTGGTTAAGAATTTGGTAAATATTAAATTTCAAATATAACTTTCCTTCCGTATTTAAAAGCTTGAGACTAAAACTTAAAAATTGAAGTTCACTAAGTAAGAGTATCTATATAAGGCCAAGTAAAATAAGAAAAGAGTTTCTCGTCCGGACTTTTGAAAAAAAAGGAGGAGGCAGGGCACTACTATTTACTATTTTCCAAATTTTAGCTATTTTTTCTAAGATGGCTGCCATGCTAAACATGGCTGGCCAAAGTATATTTAGTCAAGATTTTTTTTGATTTTTTTTCCCTTTTCCCCCTTTTTTGTTAAAAATAGTAAATAGTAAAAAAAAGGAGGCGGCGGCCAAAAAGGAGGCGGGCGGGGACGAGAAACTCTTTTCTTATTTTAATTGGCCTAACCTTTGAAAGCTTGAGTTAATCGTTGTATTCTGTTTTTGCTCTTCAGTCTCAAGCTCGATCATCTCGTGCCTACGGGAGGCAATCAGCTGGGGGATCCCAACGACAAAGTAATTTTTTTCTTTGAGTTTAATAATTATTTAATGACTGGTATTTTTTTCTATGTGGTAGATCTACATATCTTTCTAGTATTAAGTATCCCTGAATTATTTTTTTAATTTGATCAAATGTTTTACAGGGCAAGTCAGACGACGAACCTTCAACCGAACGATTATTTGTTTGGCAGATAGGGAATGTGACTCAGTTCCTACCCTGGATGAAAAGCTTCAACTCAGGCAAGCAGGGTTAGGGGAAAAAATGGTCACATTTCCTTCTGATGCAGATGTTGAGGAGGTCAAAAACATTCTGTTTGAGTAAGTTGATGTTGCAAATTCATCATTAAGATATGTAGTTTAACCCCATCCCAGGTTTGTGATGTTTGTTCTAATTTGTCCCAACATTTTGGCCGTAGTTGTAGACAAATAACCTTGGGCCTTCCATAGTAATTACAATAATAAGGAGCAGGAGCTCTGAGGTGCATTTTGTATCCCTGCACAAGTGTGATGTTTAAAACCAGCAACTATTTTTTTCATTCCCTAGTGCATTTCCCAAGCTACTTTCGTGTGGCGGATTTGAAGTGCTGCGGACAGAACAACGCTCAAGATAAATACTGAACGTGGTTTCAGTTGGCCCCTGTGATGCTGGTGAAGTGAGGGTTCTATCGACATCCAAACTGTACATCAGGCCCATACAAACTAACATCAGCATGGAGTTTGAAGAAGGTGCCCAAGGACCATCAGAGCCATGCGTGTCATGTGGGCAGATGGTACCATTAACTGAGCTTCGTGCCCACTTCGAGGGATGTTCACAAGAACCACCACCAGAGGAGGATTCAGACATAAATGTAATACATTTAGTTAAAGTTGCTTTATTGATCTTTCAGATACATAATGTATGTAGATAATACTCTTCAGCTGAAATAAGAATTGATAAAATTAAAAATCTGTTGTAGAGACCATTTAACAATTGATTCCCAATGGCAGTGAAAGGACACTATACCTATTTATCTTAGGGTCATTCATTTGAGAGAGAAAATAAAACAGCAGATAACAATTGCCTCATTCAGTGACAAAGCTGATATACACATGTTTCCCATTTAATAGCAAATCTTATTTCAACTGCAGGATTCCTCTCGCCTGGACATGGACATTGGACCTGAAACAAGTTTATCAAATCAGGTAAAGCAAAATTGTAGTTGCATTCAAAACATTATGGTTTCAACTATTATTCGTATTGTTCAAACTAATGCCGGCTATAACGATAAAAGGAAAATTGATCACACTATATTTTGAAATGCAAGTTTTCTGACAGGAATTTTGAGACATCTATCATTTTTAATATTCAAATACAGGATTCCTCTATCATAGACGTAGATATTGGCCTGCAGCCAAGTTCATCTAATGAGGTAAATCAAAATTGTAGCTCATGCATAAAAGGCATTATGGATTCAACATGGCATTATGGGTTGATGTGCTGGCTAGTTACTTAGCCCTTGCTTTAAGAAACGAGAAAAAGAAAAAATATAAAATGTTATGCAGTAAGCATATTTTTTTTTTTTTTTAACAGGATTTCTCTCTCCCGGACGTGGACATTGGCCAGTCAAGTTCATCAAATCAGGTAAAGCAAAATTATTTTGGAAGGGGCGCAGGAACTGCAATATTTTTTCTGATCCTTACGAAAGTTATCCTGACAATTGGATTAGTGCTATTTCTAAGAAATTGCTGTTTGTACACTTGCTGAATTGCACTTTCTGCTTGTATTTTTGTTTTCGTGGGAACTTTTCAAATACAGAAAATATAGATGGTTCATTTGTTTTTTCAAGTACTTTTTTTTCTTTAATTTTTCCCTATAAAACTTTCGCATTTAAAGAGTTTTGGTTAGTCTTAGAGTACTGGTAGTTTGCATCTCATAGCAAGTATCACTGGATTAGTTTGACCCAATGCAAACATAACAACCTTGCAATTTTCATTCCCTCATAGCAAATGGAGCAGAAAATCAGAGCCATAATTTTGACTCTGCAGACAACACAGTGTGTATTCATACTTTTTGATAAATTTATTTATTCATCTTTACTCATTTTTTCATTGTACTAAATTTTTTATACAGTTGTACCTTGGGCAGCATTATCCTCTAGTTATGTTCATATTAATACCACTAATCATGTTGAAGGACCTACCCCCGTCTTTTTAGCATGAATTGTAATAACTCATGACAAACACTTCAAAAGAATAATATGTTTATGATAAAATTCGTAATTCTACCATTATCAAACATTGCAATTGATTCACAAGGAAAAGTTGAGTGATGTGGAATTGTGAGATGGGTTAAATGTTATTTCACAACAAAAGACAAGGGTCAAATAAATGTCTGTCCCCTGTACTACTTTTAAATCATGAGTCGCAGCCAATGGATGAATTGATCATGAAATTTACTGAAATTCTGCCATACCAGAAATATCGAGGCAAGAAAGCCCCTTCTCTTTGTGATAACTGCTCTTTTACGTTCATTGCACATTACACAGGACCTACAGCTTAACACCTCACGAAGCAGTTGTGGTCAAGTGTATTGCTCCAGCACCCGCAACCAATCTCAGATTCTGAAAACACACAAACTTGAGTCTGTGCGTTAAACCGCACGACCACGACACTCCATGTCTGCATGCGTAATTTCAGTTAATTTTAGTTTTTGGTTGTGTTTATGTTAGTTTGTTTTGGTTGTTGGTGGATCTTTTGTTGGTATTTGGCCAACAGCGAAAACCTATTATTGTTGTCCTTTTTTGTTTATATTGTTACAGATGGGCTTTCTCTCCCCCTTAACCTGTTCCTTTTGTTATGACATATT
Source organism: Marthasterias glacialis (assembly GCA_911728455.2). Lineage (NCBI taxonomy): Eukaryota > Metazoa > Echinodermata > Asteroidea > Forcipulatida > Asteriidae > Marthasterias > Marthasterias glacialis. The sequence continues at coordinate 19,114,796 of OU452220.1, forward strand.
TGTTGGTCTTTCAGAACATCTGTGGTATTTGGCAAAACAGGTCAGTCTGTTTCACAATGTGTATTGTTAGATGTTATGCAACGGTCATAATGTAACATTGTGTCCTTAATGTGTTGACACTCCAAACTTATTGTTAATGTGCAGTGGACACAATGTTTAGTATAATTGCCCACTGCATTGTGTGATGTTTCTAGCCTATAAAATACTGGGTATGCCTCTTGCTGGGTTACACTCATCACTCCGCCACCACTGAGTCAGCCAGGGGCTCTACCCAACTCATACATTGATGGGTGTCACCACTCCAACCGTCGGCCACACCATTGTCCAGTATTGGTATTTCAGCCATATTCCAGTTATAGAGACAGTCAGTCACAACTGTGCTCTTTCTCCTTCAAGTTGATGGCTTGAACCAACCGGTTCTTGCACAGAGGCAGTCAGTCAAAACTGTGCTCTTTCTCCTTCAAGTTGATGGTTTGAACCACCCGGTTCTTGCGCTCCGATGGCCTAAAACCCACGCCCGGTTTTGAGGCTCTTCCTAGATGGCCTAAACCCATGCCAGGTTTGAGGCTCTCCCCAGATGTACCAATCTAGTGCCAGACGTCAATTTAGAAGAGACACCGTGTAATCAGCACATTAAACCCAATCATCAAACTTCCGGTAGCTATAATCTTAGGGTCTTTTATTTGAATTGTATTAAATCAGCCATGTACATTATTAATTGTTCTATTGCTTTAAATATTGTTGTTTGAGTATAAAATAAATTATCTTTGTGAATATAATCGCTGGTTAGGTTTCACTCTTCCTTGTCAAATGTCTGTCGTGCCTTAGTTCCTTTTTGACATTGTAATGAATTAGGCACACGTAACAATATGTTCTTGCAATGTATGCACGAACACCTTTTTTCTTCAGAATCGTCTTCTTCTACGGAACTTTTGTCTGTAAAAGTTTGATGAGTGGAAGCTCAAAAACAAAATATATAATAAAGTACAGCATTTTTTCTAATATAGCGTTATTTTAACAAGTTTTTTGTCGAAATGTTTAAATCTTTTTTAATTTATTTAACTTTTATTACTTACCTGCTATTCACACAACCAGAACACCTAGTTTTTGTAATTCTACAAACACTACATCCCTAGTTTTGTTTTGCTGATGTTGTTTTCACTGTTTGTTTAAAGTCTTGAAATGAGGACATTGGACAAGTACTAATTCTGATGAAGCATCATCTTTACATGCTTCCATTTGTTTCATTTTTAGGGAGGCTGATATTTCTCCCGATTTGTGTCTCTCAAACTTTGTTGAGCTCTTCATGGAAGGCAGGAAATTAGATCCTGAACCTTTTGAGGATGCGCTGGGAGAGACAAGTGATATTTTCATATCCAGATACAGTCTTCTCGAGGATGCAGTAAATGAATTACTTTGTGACACCTTCAAGCCTAATATCACATTGAATGTGAATTTCTTTGGAGAAGATGCGAGTGACTTGGGAGGCCCTAGAAGAGAGATGCTGCAGATGGCCCTTCAAGAAATTGTTCAAAGGGTGCTTCAACGGGAACAAGATGAGCAGGGAGGCTATGACCTGAGAGAAAATCCTGCCTTCCTTGAGAAAATGTACATGGGAGCAGGTATAATCCTTGGTAAGTTCAAGGTAAAAGGTAACACCACAGCCCAAAGCTTGTAAGCATGTTTAGCTTAGCTTTACATAACCCATTGTTACCATCAGCTGTTGGAGCTGATTTAGTTTATTTGTCAACACAGTCCAATTCCGTAAAATGGCCATTCAGACACACACCATGAAGATTGAAATCAGGGGGGGGGGGGCGGACACGATATTGCGCAATTCTTTCCGCGGCGCTGTGTGAACGTACCATTTAAAAAAAGGGGTAAATAATTTCTGCTCTAACACGAATGGATTTAATTAGATAAAAGTAAGGCAGTATTTGACCAATTATATATGCATAGTTTAATTGTAAAATTTTTGGAGTGGAAGTAAATGCAAAAATTTGTCAAAAATCAATAAAAAAAAATTGAAAAATGCATCCGTCCCTCCAACACCAGGCACGTAGCCGGGCAACATCATCATACCGTTAATCAATGTGTAATGTTGCTTTGAACGAAAATTCCGACACCCCTAAAACAGTGTCACAAAACGTGACGAAAGTGACAAATCGGCCCATTCTACCCCTGAGATTTTTCAAGTTCTTCTTTTAATATATGGTTTTCTAACATTGTGAAGCTTTTTTTAAAAATCCACCCATTCTACCCAATCGATTTTTATGATTTTCAAAATGTAACATTTGAATTAAATAGTAAATTCCGTTATCGGTTTCATGTGTAGACCAGTCGGCGTCCGGAATCTGTGTGTGTTGGTTAGGTATACCAAGCAGTCAGGGTGACGAGCCGTGTATTGCACGATGTCAATAACGGCTACACACACACAGCCTGGGTATGCTCGCTTTTGACAGAGCCCTGACTGCGTGCGTGCGTCCGTGTGTGTGTGTATTGGTGTTAGGCAGGCTCACGAATGAGACGAGTATCAACGTTGATGGCGCCCTTTTCTTTTTCGTGTCCGCCCCCCCTGATTGAAATGAAGACTTACGCAAAAAATACATGGGATACTTGGGGTGCATTAAAATGCCCTAAAGGAATTAATCAAGCAGTGGCTTTTGTTATCGTGTGTGTGTGTGTGTGTGTTGGGGATGCATTAACTAGAGGGAAAAACACAACTATTTGTGATCTTAAAAAAAAGATTACGTTTTGACACATGAAATTAACATCTCTCATACATATAAGATAATTTCCACATCCCACATTAATTAATGGCTGCAACACTACACATTAAATCTTTGATCAGCTTCTTGTTATAACTGAAATGTCTACCTCCATGGTAAGTTCAAACTGAGGGTTAAATTTAATTGTTAATGTCATGTAGATAGTTACATTGGCTGAATTGAATGTTTTCCTTTTTTTTATAACCATACAAGATTTGTTTTCAACATTCCGAGTAAGCCTATACTGAACCCTGCAAATTATGATAATGTATCATATGCAATTATTTACAGGATTGTGTCTGCTCCTAGGAGGACCGACAACAGCTCTTTTATCCAGCATATTGGTTGATAAAATATTGGATGGGGAGGCAGACTTAGCAACTGCTGTAGGACAGCTTACAGCTGGACTTAGGACGACTGGCATTCCACAGGTACAGTCGACTCTCGTTAATACGAGGTCCGCCAGACTGGCCTATTTTTCTCGTATTAACCGAACCTCGTATTATCCGAGCGCGGTATTAACAATGCACATTGCATAACATAAATGGACGCACGTGTATAAATGCACCCGTACTGCAATAGAAACTGCATAACTGTGATAATTTACAGGTTCATGTACCATACAAACATACAACATTTTGGGCAAATAAAACTGTTTTGATTTAATTAATTTATTTCGAAAGTCAATTTACGAAACAATTTACATTTTTCATGACTGAAAAAGGAACGCATATGACTTTAACTTGCCGTTCTTGGCAGCCAAGTTTCGGTCGCAACGGCCAACATGACAAGTTGAATGTTGATTTTCATTGGTTGTCACACCGTACCTTAGTAAGTAATGCGAGATAGCTCATAGCCAAGGCGGGATACCAGCGAACAATAAACGGTCTGGTGTCCACCTCTCATCTGCGTTGTACAAATACTACCATTTAATAGACTGGTACCATTGCCAACGCTCAAATAGCACCTCTATTGATCATGATCAATGGAGCGGTAGCACATGTTTTGAAAGGCTGGGACGTCAATTTTTCACCTCCATGAAGGTAAACTATCGATGCCCAACAATTGATTCCCCAAACTCGCTATAAAAGTAAGACAAACAATACATTTGCTCGTTACGAGCCGCAAGCATACCTCGTATTATCCGTGTTCTCGTTATGACCGTGCTCGTATCATCCGTATTTAAATGCATTAAAACACGCACGGAGCAGTTCGGGACCGGCAAAATACCTCGTATTAACCGGAACCTCGTAACATCCGAGCTCGTATTAACGAGAGTCGACTGTACATGCTAATGTTATGTTATGGTGTAACATCTACAGGATTAAAAGACAAGCCTTGTACTTCAATCTTGAAGGGGCAAATCAATTTTCCCCTGGTGAGGTGCACCTCATTTAGGAAAATTATAATTTGTATTTAAACTTCGCAAAGGGCACCGCAGCAAAAGCATAGCCCCTCATGCAATTGCTTTGTGTGCCGTGGGTTAATTTGAGGCCTGGAAAGATGTGTATAGAACAGTTTGGGAGAAGAATGGTGTAAAATAGTCTATGTAATGGAATTGTATGCAATAGTATCAAATTTAGCGCTAAAGGTGTTTTTTTTCCAATGTTTTGAATTTATTATTTGGTTTTACCACTTCCTGAACACAATTCATGAATGATTTATTTAGGGTGGCCATGTTTCACATTTCTGTACATTGCAGTTGTATAATGATAAGCTTTATTCCACGTACTGCATCTCTCTAGAACTCCTTGCCTGATGAATGTTTTTTCCTCTATCCTACAATCTAGACTGTTTGAAGAGAAATATCAATTCCTACCTCCAGCTGAGTTATTTCCACATTTAATCATTTTCTTCTTGTATCCCCAATACCAAGAATGGCTTTTAAACTTGTTTTGGACAAACTTGCATTAAAACATTTAAAAAAGCATGTTATGTAAACAATGCTTTCAACCCCTTGACCCTAACCATACAGCTTTGCAAGATTGTGTGTTAGTTGTACATCACTGCTAATTGATATTTACTTATACAGCTGTTATAAATTTGTACATTGCAGTTAATGAAAGCTTTTCCTCAATGCAAGGCTTTTCTTCTGTTCTGCCCACCGGCTACTTTGAAGTTTTCTAACATGCTTAATCTCTTCAAGAAAAACTTTTCTGAGGACGGAAGCAATGCTAGGCAGCTGGAAGAGAGAACTACTGGGTCCTTTGTTAGATACTTGAGACAAGTGTCAGGTAAATGTGAAATATTAATTAACGTACAAAAATGCCTTTTAAAAATAGTGGATTCTTGAAGCTTTTAGGGTTATTATCTTTTCCTATCGTTTTGTTGTTGTCTTTCCAACTTACCTATGTTTGATAGTAATATTGAATGACATTAAACAGTTCTGATTTTAATAAATGTTCATGTTTATCTATGCTATTGTTGAAATTGTTAGTTTGTGTATGTAAATACATGTTCCTAGGATCTGTCATGGAGGTGCTGAAAGTGTTTGGGCAACTGAGCCAAGTCTCAAGACTTCCCACACTGCACCACAAATACAAATTCCTCTTTTTTTATTGACAGTTACACACATATTCTATTTCAACACATTAAGATTAAGTTTGAGACAAACTGTCATATTTAAAATTTTGAATCAATCTACATAACATTATATAATGATTATTTTTTGCCTCTTTTATTATGTAGAGGCAAAGCGAATTGTTTCACTGGAAAATGTCATTGAATTTGTGACAGGACTCCGAGCTCCACCTCCACTTGGATTCAGACCACAACCACAGATAATCTTTGAGCCATCACAGTCATTCCTACCACGAGCACAAACCTGCACTAATACATTGATTCTACAAATCCCCATTCGGGGAGCAGTTGCGCCAGAAGCAGACTTCATGTATAACATGTTTGATTACGGGTTCAAAAACAATTACTTTGGCTTGGTTTGAACCCATTAGTAGGTCAAAAATGTCCAACGCTCTCACTTTTGAGTTCTATTTTATTTTATTGTCAGCAACAGGAAGTGGACTGTTATTGTTGTCTACCATGCACCTTCAAACACTAAAGTGATTAGAAATTGTTATTGCTAAAAAAACCTTCTTGTTATGAGGCATGGACATCTCATCTCTAAAGAGCCATAATATCAAGTTGTTTGTTGGTCAAATTTAGTATTTAGGTGAAAGAAATATGCAATACTTGTTTACATTTGTTGAAACATCAACATACCATTTTTTTAAAGATTACTTGATGCCAAAGGCAATTGTTGCAGCTTTGTGTAAAGTTGCATCCCCTTAAAAGGTGATCCCCTGGCTGCCCCTTCCCAGGTTGTTTCATATTCTTGGGTGTTATACCTGGCAGTTTACTGTTGAATGGCTTCTGACTGGCACCCCCAACAAAGATATTGAAAAAAATAGGGAGACCGCCAACATAGGTTTAGATAGCTCAGCTAGTAGAGCGCTGGCACGTTAATCCTGAGTTCGTTTGTTCAAATCCTGCTCTAGTAATTTAGTATTTTGGTCAACCCCCCTAAAAATGTAATTGTAAAATGTTTTGATTATGTCACCTGTTTTTTACCGCGTTGCTCAAGTGCTGTACTACATTTCTGACAGATGTGCAATTTGTTTGCAAGAAGGTTCACAAGCTGTGATGTCATCAGTTGAAACCAATAAAATTATTAATGACAATCAGTTCGAACATTAAATAAGCTGTTGTTGAACACTTTTTATTTTGATGGAAACATCTGGATGGTACAACTGTATTACATATCTGCAAATGTACTTGTTTTCAACTTCTTTTAAAGATTACAATTTCAACAAAAACATAGTTGCAGTATTTTTTGGATTAACTTCCATTCAAACACAAAATGTTAAATATTTATAAATAAGATTTGCTTCATGACCATTTACTGTATTATCTATTTTAAAGTGGTTCATTATTGCTGATGTCACATGTTACAGGACTCAAAATTCAAATGTTAGTTATGTATGATCGGTTATGTGTTTGTAGGACTTGCAACTGTTATTAGAATATGATACAATTTTTGACTAAATTGGAGGAGATTGGAAAATTCAACCTGGCTATGTACCTGGCTCCAATGTTGATTCAGTTTTGTGAAGCACTCATTTGAAATTTTATTTCATTAATTTAGTTAATTCCTAATGATATTCAATCAAATCAGCATTGAATTTGTCCTTTTTACTGATGCAAACATTCCTCTGGAATGAATAGACACGTTTGTTGTTGATATTCAATAACTTCCTATTTAGATGTTACAGACTTTTTCCACATTTGGAAAATGAATGAACAACAAAACTGAATTTGACCAAGGAGCCCCTCTTTAAACCCAACAACCAACATTGGTGAAGTTAAAATGACCTTGATTCTTTGATCTAATTCATTTAAAAACCGTTCAGCAAAATCTCATCTGGTCACTGTAAAGTAAGTTTACTGTAAAGTTAGCAAAAGCTTGGATGTCTTCCCTATAACAACCATACGTTACCCAACAATGAACCAAATCACCCGGAAGATCCTTTAAGAAATATTACTTCTTAATTACTATTCCTAGACTTGATTACTCTATGAATAAAAGTCAATTTCAAAACACTACGTTGCTCGCCCAAGGGGGTACATTAAAATGTGGGGGTTTGACTCCTGAAGAAGAAACTTGTGAGTTGTTGTACTATTTATTTAAATCATGGCTCTCTTCAAGACATAGATAAAAGAATGTCCGATACACGTACATACAAAGTTAAATATAATACTGAAGAATTAAACTCAAAGTCTAAAAGAATACCCATAACATATCTTAGAAACATTCAAAGACCTTGCTGGTCTTTTTACATTTTCTGTACTCTGTGTATTGTGTCATTAACTCATCACACAACAGTATTAACTCATGCTCTGGGAACTTAAGGCAATTTCCAACTTTCTATTCCCCAACAATCCATAATCAAGTTTAAGAAACACATAAGAAAAGCAGATAAAGAGAAACATTACTAAAAAGGAACACCATTAATTTTGATACTGGTGCACAGTCCACACAGTAATACAAAAACACAGTTCCATAGAGGAAAGTTATTCCTTCTTCCATGCATACACAACGTTCCTTCTACCACAATCTTAAAACCCTTCATAGCCTGGCACTTGCCTCTCACGCCATGAACCACACAGATAGTTAATACTAACCAAGGCTATCCTATCTATCAGAGGATAATGAATTTTCCAACTTAAACCCCATGGCCTCTACAACTATAGTCTGAATCGTGTGAACATGACAAACTAGGCAGTAATGCCCAATTTACTGGTAGTGTGAACTCACTAACAGTAACTTCTGCATTTTGACGAGGAAAACACTAACTCAAGGTGTGATCATAGAATGCACTTTTTCACATCAGCGTGAGAATGACTGATATTCCCACAAATCCTCAAGAATCAAAGGAAACTCTGTGTTGAGGGTTGACGCCAGCACATCATTTTCTTCTGCAGACAAAAACACCTGAATAGGAGGGACACTGATACTACCGTCTTCCTCAGCAGGTAATGGGGCTTCATCATCAAGACCATAACGGTTTATCTGCCAAAATGAGGTTGTGGACATGTATTTAGCACAGCATATAGATGATGCAAGTGTTGTTGAAAAAAAAAGGTAACTTTTTACAAAAACATGTGCTTACCAGAGCTTTCCTAAGGCAAAACGCTGTGCAAGACCTATGGGGTTTCCTACACTGTGTACTGTGACATCAAAATAATTTCAAGTATTGTAACTAAAAACAACTGATCAAGATTTGAGATTTGTACCACTGTTTGAAGAAAAAAAAGTTTACATGGGGCATTTAAAAAGAAACTAAGATTTTATATTTTCTTTGATAAACCTATGCACACTTAATGCCCTGCTAAAATGTTGACCATGTGATGTCATGAGGCCCATCGTCTACATGTGTACCATTACAATAAGGCAAAACATTAGTCCTTTCATCACACAACAACTGCAACTCACTAAACAGCTTCCTAATGGTTTATATTTATTTCACTCTGCTACTTGGTTCCAACAATTAATACTAATGATTGTTTGAAAGAAATCGTTGAAACCAACTCTCCCAACCATAGCCAATTGCTTTTGAGTCTTGAAGTTAAAAAAAAGAGTAAATTAATGAACCAGCATTTCTTGTTTTGTACTTGCCTGTATAGAACAAGTGCTACTGACATTGTTTAAAAAATAATAATAATAACAGGGGGAAACCCATATCTTTATAACCAACATGAAATTCATTAGACCTAGACTTTTTTCAATCGACATTACGACAACAATTCCTTGCTGAATGTAAAAGACAGCTGACCTTTGGACGCTAAACGGCTATGTGATTCCAAACATTCAAAATTAATTTTCTTACCTCATCAACGTTGTCTGTGTAGTACTCATTCGGAATACATGACGAGTGGTTTGCCACTGCATGCATGCCCGAAATGAACAGCTGCACTGGGGTCTGGTTTTGTTCAGTTCGGATAGAGTGATTATTCCACATTGAGATAAACTCCTGCAAGAGTTGATTCAATCGAGGGAGAAATACATAATGCAGTGAAAACAGATGCATTTCATTATAAACTTCAAGGATCCCCAAGTCTTCCATATGACAGAAAAGTGCATAAAACGATGACAAAACTGCCTCATATACATCTCTTCATAGCCTCTCTATCCGTATATTGTGGACACTCCTTCCACCAATGAAACTACCTCTATTGGGGCCTCGAAGCGGATGGTCAATCATGTATTGCTGGACCAATACATTTTCACCACCCATATCCGCTCTAACCCTGGAAGGCAGGCCCCATTCACTAACAGCCCCTTTGAAGCATTCTAGAACACTGTCTGCCCAGTTGTTGCTGTTGGCATGCAGAAAAACTATTGCGCTACTAAATCCATCAATCCCACCATGGATTACAAAGCGCCATCTAAATCGGGAGAAATAAAATAAAGACAGTTTTGATACCATGAGCTCTACCTCCAATGTCTCTATATTGGGGTGTATACAGACCTCACTAATACTGAAAGAAGAGCCCAAAGCTACACTTTCATAAAATGTGCTTCTCCCCTTCTTTACTTCTAGACTTCTTGTCTAATAAATGTGAGTCTATACACAGATTTTTAAAGGTCGGTTCTTTAATTAAATTTATAATCAATTTAATAATAGATAAACATTTTAAAAATTACACACACTCTTTACATTACATTATTATTGCCATACGTATACCCTCAAAATATCCACTGAAAATCTAAAAGACCACAAAAACTTACTATATGGTGTGTTTTCTTTCAATTTTGAAGCACTTTGAAACATCATTATTACCTGATTAATTTGTGATTGCCGTCAATGTGCCACAAGGCAAGGGGTGATGAAACACTATAGTGCCTTCGCCTTATGACACAAATCTGCCTCAGTTCCTGTCTTGATGGGTCACACCTGTACAGACTTTCACGTAGCCTTTGTCTTTGGACCCTTATACCTCTAGAGCACAAGTAACCATGGACTGTCTTCACTCCTGAAAATAAGGGGTTACAGTTAACACATGAAACAAAGACATGGCAGTTCAATGACGCAATGGGGGCAACTGCCTCCATGCACCTGGTCATTGCCTTGGTTTCCCTAGAAATGTTCCAGTATAGAGATTCACATTATCCTACAGAGATATCACTCATAAAGGTAAAACTGCCTTGACCGTTTATTGATAAAGTCCCAGGCCTGTGACCGACCATACAAAAGTTTGTTTTGTTAAACCATTTTGACAGGTTTTGACATACCAACACCTCATCTTCATTTTTGAAGTGTTCACATAATATCAGAATTATAATAATTAGAGCAGAGGTAAATACCTGAATTAGGAAGGTTACTTATGACTGAACCAACTTGTGCATCAAGCTCATCATCTGCAATCATACTGTATGAAGCCTGAAGGGAAATACCAAATCTCTGAAGGCGGTATTTTATGGTTCGCTTGCTAACACCTAGAAGCTGACCTATTTGCTTGGTTGAAAACCTGCATTCTGTTAACATAGCAAAATGTGTCATCTGTTATAAATGTTTTGTTTTTTTCTTCTTCATATGACAGGTATATTTTGTACATAAAGTGCCTTGTCCAAGCGACTTCAATATGTAAATTAGTGCAAGACCTAAAGTAGTTGCGATAATCGTAACCCTGTAATCGACCTTCGATTGAAGGGTTACGATTATCGCAACTAGACCAAAAGGGACATGGACACCCCTAACATAGGGACCCCTTTCTGAATTTTGATTCAGTAAACAAACAACAATCCAGTCACAGGAAACACAATTATTGGTAACTTTGTAACTTTGTAAACCCACCAGCTAGGAACTCCAACTGATTTTGGTGAATGATAAATGGCGGACGTCCCATCACACCAGTCTGCAACACTTCTGGCCTGTAACTGCTTGTACCTTCTCCTTCTTGAACAGACCCTGGCACCATGGAGTCTTCTCTAATTGAGTGGACGACACGAAAAGCCTGGAGCAATAAATCTATCAAACATCTGGTAAAACAGCTTGATACTGCATTGCATCTCTGCATACACTGTCAATGCGATATTCTGCAATGAATAAATTGGCCTCAGTATCCATCAATGAGATTGTCTCTGTAATGCGATGTCTCAAATTAATGTGAATTTGATGTTGGGAGTATTGCCCCAAAAGTCCCTCCGCCATCTGCCTTTTACGGTTTACTGGAAGAAAAACAAATGCAATTAATACATTTTCATAAAATAAAATGAAATGACCTGCCTAAGCAAGTATGTAACAAGACCCGGAGTTAGTCATAGCTTGCTTAATATGTACAACTTCACTTGAAGTCAGGTACCCAGACTTCTTACGTCCAACAGGCATTGTATTATAAAGATGGCAACACCCAGTCTGGCAACGTACTTTGTTATTTTAATACAGTTATACATGATTTTTTGTATTCATCATTTTCAAATCATCTATGTTTATGATCAAGGCCTATCTGGACAAACGAATTGTTTATTATTAGTACAGACTGTAATGAATCATGGAAGTAGAAATTATTAATGTAGGACGAGACGAGTGGTAGGCCTATCCTATGCGGCTTATGGCATGCCATTTATTTAACAAGTTAAGAGGCCATGTGTTTTTGCAACTTCATAACATATAAATCAACAACTTGCTCATACTTTGATAACCTTACTTCCTTTCAGACTATAACGACGACTTTTATTGATAAGACCGATGATAATAGAGCCATAACACTACACAGTCCAACAAGGTGGGAGGTGGGCTATTATTATTAAATGGCAAGGACTCGATCTACCGTTTCCCCATAATAAATAGGCCCGCCTATAGCTAGCTACAGACAGACAGACTACACAGAGGCATTTTTACACGTTAGCTCAAAATCACAACAAATCATCAAGAACGGTTATAATATAAAGGGCAATCAATAATGTTTCTAAGAATAATGGTCTTACTGAATACTCTGTGCTGAACCTCGTTTGAGACCTCACACCAACATCCGTGCACTATTAACCATGGAACTATAAACTAGATAGCTCCATGCACCAACCATGGAGGAAGGTAGTTCCAGTACGTCCCCAAGTCGACCCTTTCGTCCAGTATTTACGAGCTGTTGAAGGTAGCGCCCTCTCTAGGCGGCCTCTCCGTTTACGCTTGATATATTTCCGGGCCCTTGATATATTTCTGGCCCGTGTAATGTACCATTATGGCGCTTACACATTTCTGATGACGCTTAATTTAGAAGTGGCGCTTGGAATCTGGCTTTGATTTGTTTCGGGGAGTTGATATATTTCGGGGTTTGAGTTGTTTCTGGGGGTTGATTTATTTCTGGGGATTTATTTATTTCTGGGAATTAAAATATTTCCGGGGATTGATTATTTTTGTAAATTGATTTATTTCTGGGGGTTGATATAGTCCTGTAAATTGATTTATTTCTGGGGATTGATATATTTCTTTAAATTGATTTATTTCTGGGGGTCGATATATTTCTGTAAATTGATTTATTTCTGGGAGTTGATATATTTTTGGAAATTGATGTATTATTTCTGGCAATCTTCTTATTTTTGTAGTTGTCTTTTTTGCCCCAATGGCGGCCCATATATGGACGCACACTTCTTTATTTTATTGACACCACGTAGATGCCGAACAAAATGGAGGGCAGCAAGGCTTAATGTTTCGATAAAAGGCAAAAAGAATACTTTTTTGAAATGTAATTAAAAGTGTTGTATACTATCAGTTATTTTTTCTCTTCGTGGCTGTTTACATGAAAATTCCAATGTAAAAAGATACTGCAGCCTTCATCCATGTAATAAAAAAATCAAAAAATTCATAACTCAAGAACAGCAAATGCTACATCCAAAATCTTTGGTGCATATGAAAGGTCTTGTAATGTGGGACAAATTGTATGCACACCGTGACCTCATTTGACCTTTACTTCCGGTACAAACCGGAAGTTAAAGTAACAAATCATGTTATTTGGGGCTCTAGAGCCTAAGTGATTAAAAATATCAACAAACTTTCAATGAATAATATTTTCTTTAGCTCAAGAGCATTCTAGAAATGTAATATATGACGTCATAGCTACGTCACAACGAAATTGATACACGAGGTCGAAAAAAAAATTATTTTGCTATCTCAAAAAATAAAGCATGTACGGTCTTCAAACTTACTGTATACCTAGACCACAGTGTGTATATGACAAAGCCAAATTTTTTGGAATGATTACGTCGTCGATGACGTCATTACATTAAATTGAAGTTTTATACTAAAATAATCATATCTTAAGAATAATACATGCTACATACATGATCTTTACACCATATGAAAGGTCTTGAAGTACTTCACAAATCTTACACAGGGTGTGACCCCATTTGACTTTCACTTCCGGTCGAAACCGGAAGTAGTAGTTTTTTATATAAAAAATCGTTTCTGAATTACGTAAATTTGTGTATAAGTATAATAACTTTATTTTAAAGCCCTTCGACGATTCTAAAAATGTTTACAAAGTTTGACATCATTTGACCTTCACTTCCGGTCGAAACCGAAAGTTGAAGTTTGCACATACAAAAATATGTATCTTATTAATGACACATGGTACATTAATAATCGGTACATCAATTTAAAGCTCTCTGACAATTCTAAATAACATGCACAAGGTGTGACCCTATTTGACCTTTAGTGCCTGTCAAACCGGAAGTTGAAGTTTCATATGACAAACCTTCATGCATAAAGATTAAAAAGTACAAATAAATGTTTCGCCCGTCAGCATAGCACCAATAGACAAAAAACTTGCACACAATATTGAAATTAAAATTTTCAATTACGTAATTGACGTCATGACGTCATCAATGACGTCATCGTTCCAAAAAATTCGCGGTTTCATCTACTCACTAATATCTTTGTACATGGTAAGTTTCAAGTCCATACAAGCTTTACTTTTTGAGAAAATTTGCGGACAAGGTTCAAAAGGAAGAATGCGCAGAAAAAAAACAACTTAACAGTAACAATAGTTGTTCGGCTGTTGGCCGAACACCTGTTGGCCGAACACCTAAAAAAACAGAACAATAACAATAGGTTTTCGGCTGCTGGCCGAACACCTAAAAGATAAAGAACAAGTGAGCATTTATCCCTAGCCTTGCGAAATTTCAAAAAGGACAGGAATTACACAGTTTTGGAAACCAATTTCTTTGGTTGATTCAGCTTCAAAACTTTTAACTTCTTGTCTTGAAAAAAGTGGGTGGTCGCGGTCGTCTGGCCTAAATGTTCCGTCGTGCATTAGTACATATCATGCATATTTACTTGTAGAATTTGCAAGACTTGTTGGAACTGTCCTTACTGGCTTTATTCAGCCACTCGGAGGTCTCTGGTACAAACTCTGGAACGTATAATTTGATGGAACTTTTTTGGAATGACGTCATTGATGACGTCATTAGGTTAAATAAACGTTAAATAATTCAAAAAATTCATATCTCAAGAATGGCAAATACTACATTCACAATCTTTGGTGAATATGAAAGGTCTTGTAATGTCGGACAAATTGTATGCACACCGTGACCCCATTTGACCTTTACATCTGGTCAAAACCGGAAGTTAGGTAACAAATCATGTTATTTAGTGCTCTAGAGCCCAAGTGAGTGAAAATATGAACAAACTTTCAATGCATAATATTTTCTTTAGCTCACGAGCATTCCAAAAATGTGGTATATGACGTCATAGCTACGTCGCAACGAAAATGGTAGACGAGTTAGAAAAAAAGGTTAGAGAATGTCCTTTTTGAAGGTAGTTAACAATCTTACAAGTTCATAATTCCGTTCATAACCGAACACCTAGTGTTTGTATGTACAAACACTACATGTCTAGTTAGGTGTTCGGCCTGCAGCCGAAAACCTATTGTTATTGTTCTGTTTTTTTTAGGTGTTCGGCCAGCAGTCGAAAAACGATTGTTATTGTTCTGTTTTTTGGGGTGTTCGGACACAAGTCCGAAGACCCTTTGTTTTTGTTCGTTTTTTTTTTTTTTTACTTCTCCTTCTTCTTCTTAGGTGTTCGGGCACTAGCCCGGAACACCTCTTGATTTTTTGTTCGGTTTTTTTTTTTTTGGTACTACTTCTTCTTCTTCTTCTTCTGCCTGTCGATTGTCCGCTAACAAATGCACCCTTCCCAAGCTCATATAAACTTCAAACTTCACACATAGTTAGAACTTGACTAGGACATGACAGGGCTCGAGTGACGTCATGATGACGTCATCAGGTGTCGAATTACGCTAAATAAACGTTTATTATTTTAAAAAATCATAACTCCTAAAGTACACAATGGATTTTTACAATCTATACATCATCGGAAAGGTCATCCAAAACTACGTAATCACTCCACAGACATGATCCAAATTTGACCTTGTCTTCCAGGTCAAACCGGAAGTTGAAAACTTCAAAAATTCGAATTTTTTGAAGTATATATCACATGATCACAAATCTTACATCAGATTGTAGAGAATTTAGTCCTCTCCAACTTTTGCATTGAGGTCACACCATTTTGACCTATACTTGCGGTTCAAAACGGACATTTATTTTAACGCATTCTTTTGTGCATGTGCGTTCAAGCGTGATCGGCAATGCTTTACACCAATCCAATGCCATTATACATGTTCACGTCCGGGTGGGTGTGTGCGTGTGTGGCTAAGTTACGTTAAAACTGTACATGTACATGTGCTACTGTATGATACAATAAACCGCACGTTGTTCATAGTCTCTTCTCAAGGCACGCACTCCACGCTTTGTTAGTCTTTTACACATAGCTTATTTAAACCTTTAAAAATCAACAAAAAATCTACCGTTTGAGAATAGGGTATGACACAACACACAGGCATCTGTTGAGAAGAAAGGCTTGTAGGTGCAGCACAATGGATGGCAACATCTTGTCTATGGAGTCGTTCAGGCATGCAATGAGTCACACAGCTTGCTTGAAAACTTGTCTGAGAAAGCTGGAAATCAGGCCAGAAATCTTTCCAGATTCCTCTTTCTTGGGCAGTAAATGCTTGAGAAAAAGAGCTTGGAGTGTCAGTAGCACATGCTCTTTCATGTGGTATGAATTTCAGACTGCTTACAGAGTTGAAAACAGCAAAAATGAAGACAATTTCCAGAGCAAAATTTAGTGCTTGTGCAACAGACGCCATCTTCTAGGTAAGAGTTACGCCTTCTAAGGCTAAGTTACGTTGAAACTGTACATGTACATGTGCTACTGTATGATACAATAAACCGCACGTTGTTCATAGTCTCTTCTCAAGGCACGCACTCCACGCTTTGTTAGTCTTTTACACATAGCTTATTTAAACCTTTAAAAATCAACAAAAAATCAACCGTTTGAGATATGAACTTAATTCGTCGACAAATGTAAAGGTTAGGGAGGGTCTTTCTTTGTGACTCCTTGAGTGACCTCTGTGTCATCTACTTCCGGTCAAACCGGAAATATCTCTTTATTAGAATAATGCTAAGTGCTTGGAACATGATTTTTTCACCATTACCAAGGATATGGAAGACATATTCCCTTGCACATTGTTTGACCCCTTTGACCTGTACTTCCGGTCGAACCGGAAGTAGCCCCTCATTTAAAAGTAAATAGAAGTAGGAACATGATTGTTCCTAGAAATATCAAACTAAGGGAAGGCCTTTCTTTGTGAAACATTAAATGACCTTTGTGACCTCTATTCCGGTCAAACCGGAAGTAGTTCTTCATTTAAAAATGCTAAGAGCTAAGAACATGATTCTTTCACCATTTACCAAGGTTAAGGAAGGCCCTTCTCTGTTGTACATTGCTTGACCTCTTTGACCTCTAATTCCGGTCAAACCGGAAGTAGCTCCTCATTTAAAAATGGTTAGATGTAGGAACAAGATTCTCTCACCCAAAACTAACGTTAGGGGAGGTCCTTCATTGTTCTCCTCATTTAAAGGTAAATAAATGTAGGAACATGACTGATGTTCTTGAAGTCCTAATCAGATATTATTTCATAAAGCAATATTTCATGTTTCTATTTTCAAATTATTTTAGTTGTGTTAATTTTATTTACATCAAATAACAACTCTATCCGAACACCCAGTTTTTGTTCGTGGAACAAAAATTCATGTCTAGTTTTTTTTTTGTTTTTTTTTTCTGAGCTTTCTTAGTCGTCGAAACTTATCCGCAAATTTTCTCAAAAAGTTAAGCTGGTATGAACTTGAAACTTACCATGTACAAAGATATTAGTGAGTAGATGAAACCGTGAATTTTTTGGAACGATGTCATTGATGACGTCATGCATTAAATAAACGTTAAATAATTCAAAAAATTAATAACTCAAGAACAGCAAATGCTACATTCAAAATCTTTAGTGCATATGAAAGGTCTTGTGATGTGGGACAAATTGTATGCACACCGTGACCCCATTTGACCTTTACATCTGTTCAAAACCGGAAGTTAGGTAACAAATCATGTTATTTAGTGCTCTAGAGCCCAAGTGAGTGAAAATATGAACAAACTTTCAATGCATAATATTTTCTTTAGCTCACGAGCATTCCAAAAATGTGGTATATGACGTCATAGCTACGTCGCAACGAAAATGGTAGACGAGTTAGAAAAAAAGGTTAGAGAATGTCCTTTTTGAAAGTAGTTAACAATCTTACAAGTTCATAATTCCGTTCATAACCGAACACCTAGTGTTTGTATGTACAAACACTACATGTCCAGTTAGGTGTTCGGCCTGCAGCCGAAAACGTATTGTTATTGTTCTGTTTTTTTTAGGTGTTCGGCCAGCAGCCGAAAAACTATTGTTATTGTTCTGTTTTTTGGGGTGTTCGGACACAAGTCCGAAGACCCTTTGTTTTTGTTCATGTCTAGTTTTTTTTTCTTTTTCTGAGCTTTCTTAGTCGTTGAAACTTATCCGCAAATTTTCTCAAAAAGTTAAGCTGGTATGAACTTGAAACTTACCATGTACAAAGATATTAGTGAGTAGATGAAACCGTGAATTTTTTGGGAACGATGTCATTGATGACGTCATAACGTTAAATAAACGTTAAATAATTCAAAAAATTAATAACTCAAGAACAGCAAATGCTACATTCAAAATCTTTAGTGCATATGAAAGGTCTTGTGATGTGGGACAAATTGTATGCACACCGTGACCCCATTTGACCTTTACTTCCGGTCAAAACCGGAAGTTAAAGTTAAAATTCATGTTATTTGGGCCTCTACAGCCTAAGTGAATAAAGATATGAACAAACTTTCAATGCATAATATTTTTGTTAGCTCAAGAGCATTCTAGAAATGTGACACATGACGTCATAGCTACGTCACAACGAAATTGATACACGAGGTCGAAAAAAAAATTATTTTGCTATCTCAAAAAAATAAAGCATGTACGGACTTGAAACTTACCATATACTTAGACCACAGTGTGTATATGACAAAGCAAAATTTTTGGAATGATTTCGTCATCGATGACGTCATTACATTAAATTGAAGTTTTGTACTAAAATAATCATATCTTGAGAATATGACATGCTACATACATGATCTGTACACCATATGAAAGGTCTTGAAGTACTTAACAAATCTTATGACCCCATTTGATCTTCACTTCTGGTCGAAACCGTAGTAGTTTTTTATATAAAAAATCGTTTCTGAATAACGTAAATTTGTGTATTAAGATAATAACTTAATTTAAAAGCCCTTCGACGATTCTAAAAATGTTTACAAAGTTTGACCTTCACTTCCGGTCGAAACCGAAAGTATAAGTTTGTACATACAAAAATATGTTTCTTATTAATGACACATGGTACATTAATAATCGCTACATCAATTTAAAGCTTTCTAACAATTCTAAATAACATGCACAAGGTGTGACCCTATTTGACCTTTAGTTCCTGTCAAACCGGAAGTTGAAGTTTCATATGACAAACCTTCACGCATAAAGAAAAAAAAGTACAAATAAATGTTTCGCCCGTCAGCATAGCACCAATAGACAAAAAACTTGCACACAATATTGAAATTAAAATTTTCAATTACGTAATTAAGCCGAACACCGTGAGTTTGTTCACAAACTCTAAATTTCTAGTTTTCTTTCTGGGCTTTCTTAGTCGTCGAAACTTGTCCACAAATTTTCTTAAAAAGTTTAGCTTGTATGCATTTGAAACTTACCATGTACAAAGATATTAGTGAGTAGATGAAACCGCTAATTTTTCGGAATGATGATGTCATTGATGACGTCTTAAGGTTAAATAAACGTTAAATAATTCAAAAAATTCAAATCTCAAGAACGGCAAATGCTACATTCGAAATTTTTGGTGCATATGAAAGGTCTTGTAATGTTGGACAAATTGTGTGCACAAGGTGACCCCATTTGACCTTTACTTCCGGTCAAGAAGTTAAAATCATGTTATTTAGGGCTCTAGAGCCTAAGTGAATAAAAATAAGAAATTTTCAATGCATAATATTTTCTTTAGCTTACGAACATTCTAGAAATGTGATATATGACGTCATAGCTACGTCACAACGAAAATGGTACACGAGGTCCAAAAACAATTATTTTGCTAGCTCAAAAAATAAAGCGTGTACGGACTTGAAACTTACTATGTACTTATACCACAGTGTGTACTTGACAAAGCAACATTTTTGGAATGATGACGTCATCGATGACGTCATTACATTATATTGAAGTTTTATACTAAAACAATCATATCTTCAGAATAATACATGCTACATACATGATCTTTACACCATATAAAAGGTCTTGAAGTGTTAAACAAATCTTACACAGAGAGTGACCCCATTTGCTTCCGGTCGAAACTGGCAGTTGAAGTTTTTTATATTAAAATACGTTTTTCATGAACGTACATTTGTGTATTAATATAATAACATGATTTTACGAGCCTCCGACGATTCTACAAAATTTTACAATGTGTGACCCCATTTGACCTTCACTTCCTGTTGAAACCGGAAGTATCGGTTTGTACATAACAACTTTGATCTTATAAAATAAACGTGGTACATTGATAATCATTACATCAATTTAAAGCTCTCGTGCAATTCTAGATATGTTGTACAAAGTGTGACCCCATTTGACCTTTAGTTCTTGTCAAAACCGGAAGTTGAAGTTTCATATGACAGAAAAGTACTTGCTCACAATATTGACCTTAAAATTTTCAATTACACAATAACTTTATTATGTTCAGGCCGAACACCGTGAGTTTGTCAACAAACTCTAAATGTTTAGTTTTTTTTGTTTACTTCTCCCCGAAGGTTGTCCGCTAACGAAAGCATACTTCCTAAGCTTGTATGAACTTGAAACTTCACGCAGTTAGAACGTGACTAGGACAGGAAACCGCTTGAGTGACGTCATGATGACGTCATCGGGTGTTGAATTACATTAAATCAAAGTTTGTTATTTCAAAAAATCATAACTCCTGAAGTACACAATGGATTTTTACAATCTATACATCATCGGAAAGGTCATTCATAACTGCGTAAACGCCTGACAGACATGACCCCAATTTGACCTTGTCTTCCGGTTCAAACCGGAAATTGAAAATCTTAGAAAATTTCAAAAATTTATATTTTAAGAAGTACTTATCACATGATCACAAATCTTACATCAGATTGTAGAGAATTGAGCCTTCTCAAACTTTTGCATTGGGGTGACACCACTTTGACCTTTACTTCCGGTTCAAACCGGACATTTAACGCAAATCTATTGTCCGTGTGCGTTCAAGCGTGTCCGACAATGTTGTACAAAATCCAAGGCCATTATACATGTACACATACTTGTGTGTGCGTGGCTGTGTGTGAGATCGATGCCCCATTGACATGTACATTAACCGCGCGACATTTTTAGTCTCTTTTCAAGGTGCGCGCTCCGCGCTTTTTTAGTCTTTAATCCAGGGCTTATTTAAAACTTTAAAAATTAACAACAAATCAACCGTTTGAGATATGAACTTTATTTTTTCGACAAATGTCAAGGTAAGGAAGGGTCTTTCTTTATAAACTGGTGGCACCCTTGCCTGCTGCGCTGCCGTTTAATACTTCATTTGTTTGCTACCTCTTCGTCAGTGTTTGTCGACCAGTTTGATGTCAGTACTGTTGTGAATTTTTACATATTTCTTCGTGAACAGCACCGATCCATGTCGTGTTTTTTACATGTACGTTATACTAAAAAGCCGCCATCTTGAATTATGCGCCGATACACCATAAAGACTCCTTTTAACTGATAACATATGTTATTGTTCCATACCTGTTGTTTAATTATATCTGGTGCTGTGTTTATTTCATTTATTGAAATTTTGCATTTTTAATGTTTTGCTTTTGCCAGTTTTACCCCCTTTTGGGACTCCTTTTAAGAAGATTTTATTGCTTGGTAAATTTTTATGTAATGTTTATATTTAATTAATGGCTGGTCCAGGTTTATGTTTTAATGTTACTATTTTTAATGTCTTTGATTAATTTGTTTTGTGATATTTTACTGTACAGCGCCTTGGGATCCAGTCATGGATGTAAGGCGCTTTATAAGCATTATTTATTATTATTATTATTATTGACACAATAAGTGACCTCTGTGACATCTACTTCCGGTCAAACCGGAAGTAGCTCTTTATATAAAATTGCTAAGAGCTAGGAACATGATTCTTTCACCAAATACTAAGGTTAGGAAAGGTCATTCTCTGTTGCACATCGGGTGACATCTATGACCTCTACTTCCGGTTAAACCGGAAGTAGCTCCTCATGTAAAAGTGGTTAGAGTTAGGAACATCATTGTTTCGAGAAATATCAAGGTTAGGGAAAAACTTCATTTGTGAAACATTAAGTGACCTTTGTGACATCTACTTCCAGTCAAACCGGAAGTAGCTCTTTATTTAAAAATGGTGAGAGCTAGGAACATGAATCTTTCACCACATACCAAGGTTAGGGAGGGTCCTTCTCTGTTGCACATTGGGTGACCTCTGTGACCTCTACTTAAGATCAAACCGGTAGTAGCTCCTCATTTATACATCGTAAGAGCTAGGAACATGATTTCACCAAATACCAAGGTCAGGGAAGGTCCTTCTTTGTTACACATTGCGTGACCTCTCGGAACTCTACTTCCGGTCAAACCGGAAGTTCCTCATTTAAAAGTGCTTAGAAATTCCTGTCCAAACCGGATGTTCAAATTAAATATCTTATAAAGCTCAATTTAACGTATGTTTTTCTTCATATTTTCTTATATTTAAGTTGGATTAACTTTTAATTTCATTGAGCTTTTTCACATCAAATAATTTTTAATACATCACACTCCAAACACCTGTGATGCCACAAGAACTCATTTCTAGTTATAGTCGTACTTCATCAACCTTGCGACGCCATTGACGCTAGAATTACGGCGCTGCCATGATGTACTATTTTGTATAGTACCCTACATACACGCGCGTCATGTTTCCAATATTTATTCAAATGCTTTTCTTGACATATAACCATCTTCTAGAGGTTTCTCCCTCACTATATATTCATTTTCAGGCCATTCCAAAAGGTGATTGACAGCTCCTTATCAGAAAACAACCCTGACACTGAGCCCCGCCTTTGACACCATGCCCCAATCCCCAACCCCTATTAAATTTCAATTATTTACTTTGGATTGGTTCAAAAGGATACACTAGATGTCAGGCCAGACATCAACCAAGTGGATGACATCATTCATTGATGCTGCTGCAGACCATTATCAGACCACACATCTGGCCTTGTGACACAGCGCAATAAACAACAAGGCCATATTGCTTAGCACAGGGGTTGAAATGGACTCCCCTGAGGCATGACTAGATGATGGAATGTATTGGCAGAGTGCCTGGGCCGATTTTAACGGGGGATACCTTGTTTTGAAGGGAATTGACTGCTTGAGGAATACATGGAGTTTCAAAATTATTCAAATTTAATTAACTCTCGGAGCAGCCGGGAGGTTAAAAAATAATCCAATGGTTACCAAATATGGTCATAATTTTTTTTTCAATGGGCCAATAAGGCCAAGAATTCCATGTAGTCCTCACCCCTGGTATACCCCACAAGCCTGTAGACTCCCATTGGACAGATCCCAACCAGTGCGGAGTAAGGAGTGTTGAAAGACAGCAGCCACCTGTCTCATTGTAGTAATTGATTGACCCTGTGTCAAGTATTCCCTTGGGACAGGGTGGTACGCACTTTGTGAAAACAACTTGCGCTGCATACTGGTCGTAAATAACACAAGTCTAAGTCTTGACTGGCACTCCAATTCACCCCCCCACAGTGATTTATAATGGTTTTGGGCTTGCAGGGCGGGTTATTGACCTTAAAGACATGGGACGATTTTTTAACCTCCTGGATCCAGGGAAGTTGTTGATTATTGTGGATGCTCCAAGGGTTTGAAACAAGTTATTCAAAAAACACTAAAAACCGACTGTCAAAAATAGTCTCCTGGGCCAACGGAGAATTAAACAGGGTTTCAGCATCAAATCAATTTAAAATAGACCCCACGATATAATAATAATAATAGTAACTAGACATAGGTTTTTGTGACATCACAAAAACAAGGTGTTCGGATTATAGTACTTAAAGTTGTTATTTGATGTAGCAACTAAAGTATCTAAATATATGAACATGAAATTGTTCTTTTAAAGATAATATTTAATTTGTAACAGAAGGACCTTCCCTCACCTTGGTATTTGGTGAAAGAATCCTGTTCCAAGCTCTTACCAATCTTAATTGACGAGCTACTTCAGGTTTGACCGTAAGTAGACATCACAAGCCACGCAACATGCAACAGAGGACCATCCCAAACCTTGTTATTTTGTGAAAGAATCATGTTCCTAGCTCTTACTAATTTTAAATGAGGAGCTACTTCCAGTTTGACCGGAAGTAGAGGTTACAAAGGTCACTTCATGTTTCACAAAGAAAGACCTTACCTAACCTTGATATTTCTCGAAACAATCATGTTCCTAACTCTAACCACTCTTACACGAGGAGCTACTTCCGGTTTGACCGGAAGTAGAGGTCACCCAATGTGCAACAGAGAATGAACTTTCCGAACCTTGGTATTTGGTGAAAGAATCATGTTCCTAGCTCTTAGCATTTTTAAATAAAGATCTACTTCCGGTTTGACCGGAAGTAGGTGTCACAGAGGTCACTTAATGTGTCGAAAAGAGCCTCCCTTACCTGGACATTTGTCGAAAGAATTAAGTTCATATCTCAAACGGTTGATTTTTTGTTAATTTATAAAGTTTTAAAAAAGCCCTGTATTAAAGACTTACAAAGCGTGGAGTGTGTACCTTGAAAAAAAAACAACGCGTGGTTAATGTGCATAGCAATGGGGCATCGATGTTACACAGCCACGCACACACAAGTACGTGTACATGTATAATGGCATTGGATTTTCTACAGCAATGTGGGACACGCTTGAACGCACATGGACATTTGCGTTAAACGTCCGGTTTGAACCGGAAGTAAAGGTCAAAATGGTGTCACCCCAATGCACAAGTTTGAGAAGGCTCAATTCTCTACAATCTGATGTAAAATTTGTGATCATGTGATAAGTACTTCTTAAAACCCTACCTAAAGACACCGTGCTCAAACTCGAGTCATATTTTCATATTTTTTGGGATTACTGCTTAATCTCTGGGCCAATTTCGCTGATTTTTTTTTTCAACTTACCTTCGGGCACACTTGTGAAGTATGCATATGCATTAGCCACCCAGGGTTCGTTCACTGGTCGAGCCAGCCCTTGACAGACTGGCCATCAGCCAAGCCCCATATGTTTTTGCACACACAAGCCCTATTAGTTTGTGCACACACTTTGTATCTGCCACTAATCTGTCAACATACAATGGTTGTTATTGATTGACCAAGACAGACTGATGATAGACAAAGCCTCAGGGGACTCTTGTGGTTGGTGGAGGTGGGGGGGGGGGGTTTCTTGATCAGTCTACTTCTGTTTTATGTCAGTGCTCAGTGTCTGTGCAATAGTGATTTCAATGTTTACTGGTGCAATTGATGTCTGGTTGCAATAGCCGTAGGCCACCTGAGAGAAAAACCAATGTATAAATTGCCAGAATGCTTCAATCTTTGCTGTGTGTGTCCAGGGAAGTTCAATTCATCTATACAGTCCATTGGAAAAAAGGATTGTGTCCCCAAAACACTGTTATTACCCGTAATATAAAAGTGCCTCTTTCATGAGTCACTGAAAGCTGGGTACACTAAGTGTTTTTTTATAGAACGCAGGGTTAAAATATGAATTTTTGAAAATTTCCAATATTTGCAACTTCCGGTTTGAACCGGAAGACAAGGTCAAATTGGGGTCATGTCGGTAGGGCGATTACGCAGTTTTGGATGACCTTTCCGATGATGTAAAGATTGTAAAAATTCATTGTGTACTTCAGGAGTTATGTTTCGTCTCCTTGCCATATGCTACCTATGTATGAAGTTTCAAGGTTATATGACCTTCAGAAGTGTGCATTTGAAGGTGGACAATCGCCAGGGAGAAGAAGTATTTAAAAAAAAACGAACAAAACCAAGAGCTTTATCATATGTATTTCATGGGGACTTCCGGTTTGGACAGGAAGCGAGGTCAACTCAGGTCAAGAAATACACAGATTTTTTGAAAAGCGATGACTTTACTTTTAAACTTTACTTTTAAACAGTTTTACTCAGCGAATCCCGACAACAACTTTTGCGGGGGTAAAGTGCCTCTGGCCCCGCTGGTGCACACTTGTGACTCTCGTACGTAAGCACGTACGTGATCGGTATATATAGAACGAAAGACGATCACTTTGTCAATTGCATTTTCTCCACCATTATACATCAAACAACTCACGTGAGCATGTGATCATCTCAGTAAAGTCTCCTCTTCCTCTCCCTGTCACAATTAAGCCACCAGAATGACATAAAGGGAAACATTTCCACACTGAACTTGGCATGACGTAACAGTTTTTCTTTGCGTTGGCATTATTACACACACACACAGAACTTAACACACCGCAAAGTTCGATAAACTGTGACAAGACCAGGGCCCAATTTCAAAAAGCTGCTTAACAGCCAATTTTGTGCTTAACGGGCGTGTTAAACAGATTTTCTATTTCATAGCCTCTATTAAGCACGATTTTTTGCTTAACGCGGTAAGCAACCAACAAGCAGCCTTAAACACTCGTTTTTGTGCTTAAGCAAGTCATGTTGTGTCAAAATGGCCGCTATAATTTGGAGGAGTCACAATATTGTCATGATAATCAATGTAATTATCCTGTTAATAGACTAGCTTTATCGAAAGGCATGGCTGGAAAATTGCCCTGAATTACAGTTAAGACATGAATTTAACAACAGTCATATTTCATACGGTGTGAACGTTTTGCCAAAGCAAATCAAACTTGGGAAAATAACGGCGTTAACTTTGCAGTACTGTAGAATAGAATTTAGAAAGGGAACGGACATCATGACTGACACATTTTTTGTGATGACTCACCTTGATCTTTAAGATAAATAAGAAATATGACAAAAGAAATGTCCTTTGTGATCCATTCAGTATCACGGAGTCGTTAATGTAAGTTAACTTTGTACTAGTCCAGTCCCAGCAGTACTCTTAAAAATGTGCACAGCAATGGTTATGAAACATCATCGGCAGCTAGTTGTTTTGTGTGTGAGGTACGCGTATACTGCACGTAAAAATGTGTACAAACACATTGTACATGTATTGTGAAAACTTATAGTTTTACCAAACATCGATCAAACATTGTAACAATGTAATACAAAGTTTCATTTTGGCTGTATATCTCTTTATTATTCGAACCAACGGGGGCGCTTTCTGACGTGACCCAATTCCATCAGAAAATTTTATTATTTCCATTGATAATTTCCTTTTTTGTTGATTTTTTAGCCACCGCTACTCCGTTGACTTCGTCCGCCATTTTGTAAATTTTTCGATCTTAAGCAGACGGTTTGCTTAAGCAGACGGTACTTTTTTGTTGCGTGCGCAGTTTGTTTACGTGCTTAAGTTAGCAAACGCTGGTAATAATAATAATAATAGCAAAACTTATAAAGCGCACATATCCACCCTAAGAGTGCTCAAGGCGCCTACAGCAATACAATAGGAACAATCTATACAAAAAACTAACAAAAATATACATGGAAAATTTACAATGAAAAATGCAATTACAGTGAGCGAGAAATGGTTAGAGACATCAAATATGTTTTGAGATGAGATTTAAAAGTACTCAAGGAACTAGAAGTTTGAATGTGCAACGGTAATGAATTCCACAAACGAGGAGCAGCTATAGCAAACGCCCTATCTCCCCAACTTCTTTTCGAACGAGGCTCAAATAGTTTTGGGAATCTAGATGATCGTAAACCAGGACGAGTGACTACGGGAAAGTGAATGAGTGAAGAAATGTATCCAGGGGCTAAGCCATTGAGGGCACGATAAGTTAACAGACAAATTTTGTAGGAAATTCGGTCTTGAACAGGGAGCCAGTGAAGAGATTTCAAAACAGGTGTAATATGGGATGACCGTCTTGTATTTGTAACAAGACGTGCTGCAGCATTTTGCACTCGCTGTAAACGATTAATTCGATTGCTAGGTAAGCTAAAAAGTAAAGAATTACAATTATCAAGATATGAAGTGACAAAGGCATGAATTAGTTGTTCAGTTGACACAGGATTTAGATATTGCCTAATTGAACGGATATTACGGAGGTTATAGTTTGCCAGTTTCACACAGTTTGAAACCCGAGACTCAAGAGTCATTGTTGAGTTAAAGATTACACCTAAGTTTCTAGCTTGTTCAACTGGAGATACCGAGGTAGAGCCAATATGGAGATGGGAAGGAATGATTTTGCTTAGTTGTTTCTTTGATCCAAGGAGAAAAAATTCTGTTTTATCCTCATTGAGTTTCAAGTAGCTTTCAATCATCCACTGTTGAATGTCACGAACACAATCTTCAAGCTTTGCCATTGATGAATCAAAGTCTTCTTGTACTGGCTGACAAGAGAAATAATAATTGTAAGTCATCTGCATACATGTGGTAATTTATTTTGTGATCACGGATAATGGTTTGCAACGGTTGAGTGTAGATGTTGAATAACTGTGGTCCAAGGACTGAACCTTGGGGAACGGAAAAGTTGAGATCAACAGATGAAGATAGTGCTTTCGGGAGGCATACTGATTGAGATCTGTCGGAGAGATAAGATGTGAGCCACTGTATGGCCAAACCATTGATGCCGATATGTCTCAGTCTGTCAAGCAAAATGCAATGATCCACAGTGTCAAATGCACTGCTGAGATCGAGCAGCACTAAACCAGAAATCTTCCCATTGTCCATATCTATCAGAATATCATTCTGGACTCTCAAGAGCGCACTTTCCACACAATGCATCTGTCTGTATGCGGACTGAAAGGGGTTGTGAAGGTTATGAACATCCATATATGTCTGGAGACGAGAAGAAACTACTCTTTCTATCACTTTGCCCAGATAGTTTAAGTTTGAAATAGGTCGGTAGTTCTTAAGCTCCTGTTTATTTAGAGAAGATTTCTTAAGAAGACGTTTAATGTGAGCATGTTGTAAAGATCTTGGGAAAACGCCAGATTTAAGGGACACGTTGACTATCCCTGTAATATACGGAGCAAAATCGTTGATAAATTCTTTTATCAAACAGGTAGGTATTGGGTCCAAATCGCATGATGACATCGGGGCATTCATGATAATCTTCCTTACTGGTGAAATATGTTTACGCTTAGTAAGCAGAAAAATTTGCTTGCCGTTAAGCAGCTCTATGAAATTGGGCCCTGACTTGTTGCGTGTATGTATATACACGTGCAGTAAAAGCCTAGAGTGCACACGCACGGGGTGCAATACAGTAAGGTAACTGTACAGACTCTATCGGCGATCGCGCTAAAAACGGCACTTTTCACCTTAATATAACTTTGTTATTCAACGGCCAATTTTGTTCAAATTTCACAATTTGGCTTTTATAGTCGTTATCTATTACTAAAAAATTCAACATGTAGTTTGCTCAAAAAAAAATTGAAAATTTTTTTTATTTATTTTTAAACTCGTCGTCGTAACAAACTGTAACATTTGATGACGTCGTCAATGTAATATTTTCAAAGGTCATAAACTACATTTTATTTCGTACACTGAAACCATGTCCAAATTGTTTCATATTGACTCCACAGCTTAAATTGTGACTTTTTAAGCATTTTTTGCTTCAACTTCCGGTTTGAACCGGAAAACAAGGTCAAATTGGGGTCATCTCTGTGAGACATTTAATCATTTTTTAAAGACCTTTTCGATGATGTATAGATTGTAAAAATCTATTATGTACTTCAGGAGTTATGATTTTTTGAAATAATAAACTTTGATTTAATGTAATTCGACACCTGATGACGTCATCATGACATCACAACAACGGTTTCGTCTCCTTGCCATATAGTACCTATGTATGAATTTGCAAGGTTATATGACCTTCGGAAGTGTGCATTTGAAAGTGGACAATCGTCAGGGAGAAGAAGAAGAAGAAGTATAAAAAAAAAAAATTGAACAAAAACAAGAGGTCTTCGGACCAGAGTCCGAACACCTAATAATTTAATATCTATTGCGCCTACTCCATACAAGATGTTCGCAGGCGCATGACAGGAATTACAATTAAAACAATTCATTAAGTTACTAAGCTAAAATTGCAACTTATTAAAAAAGCAAAATCACCTTACAATGTCAATACACATGTACACATGTACATACTGTCTTCACCAAGCCTAACAAATTCATAAATTTTTCAGTATTAAATATGAACAATTAAATAATCTAAGGCTTCCACGGCCAAGATATTATAAACTTGAGCTGCTGTCCTTACCATGCCTAACAAATTCATAAATTTCAACAATAGTTTTCAGTTTTAAATTTGAACATTCATTTAACCTAAGGCTTCCAAGGCTAATACTTTTTAACACTTTAGCTGCTGTCTTCAACAAGCCAAACAATAGTTTTCAGTTTTAAGTTTGAACATTTATATAACTCAAGGCTTCCAAGGCTAAGACTTTTTATACTTGAGCTGCTATCCTTACTATCTGCCTAACAAATTCGTTTAAACCAGGTTATAATTGTACACTGTCTGAGATGTTTATGAATAATGAGAGTTAAACTTTACTCTTGTGAAAGAGCTCTTCGGCCGCCTCCCGGCTAATGCTCAATTGGCATTCTGCCACCTTGATGAGCGCCTCCGGCAGCAGCACTTTGATGATGTAATCCACTCGCTGAAGAGAGAACACAACAGTAGAAATTAGTGAGATCACCCAAGTTGATTCAGATAAACTTGAAGACCACTTGCCTTTTACACATCTGTTACCAAGATATTCACAATTTGCCATGGTATGGTAACCTCAGCAACATCATTTAAATTTAAGAAAATTTCAAGGCACATTTTCCCATTTTGTTGAGCTTGACTAGTAGCACTCTGTCATTACAAATTGTGGCAAGCTACAAATCCCGAGCACCTCACACACACAACGGAAATCTGCCTCACATCCCTTCCCCTCGCCCCCTTTCAATGTTAGGCGCTCTAAGTTCGGCTGGCGATAAGTGGTGTCCAAAGCCCTGAGTCAGCATGCAACTTTCACACCAACATTTTATGGGGGGAACGGAGGGCGTTTCAACAAATTTTGCTCGAGATTGAATGAATTTTCTGCATACATACACATTTGCTAAACAAACGCATGAAACAGCGAGTGCGCTGATGAGTTTGCGTGGCGTCTTGCAATAGTATCCTCAAAAGGCCCAAACTAACATTATGTGGGGGAATGGAGGATGGGGTGAATGAATTTCGATCGGGGCTGTATTCGAATATCATGTGTGTACACACGTTCTCGTATAATACGTACTCTCGAACCTTGGCTGGCACTTTGCGTCCAAACCAAGTTTGTACAATGGAAGAATTGTCTTTCAATAGATGTTGTTTGGCGTTGCTGCTTTTGCCTTTGCTTTAGGTGGTTTCTCCCAAGGAATGTCAAGAAGACAACTTCAGTACCAAGTCCGACATGTTGTCTTTGTTGTATCTGAACAAGGGAGCCCCGGCATGCCAAATGCAGGCAGAGCACCTGCTCCAAAGAATGGTGTTGTTGAGCCAAAACTGCATCATGCCGGGACATGGTCATGTCAAACTAAAACAAATGCATTTTACGAAATCTCGCTCAAAAGTCTAAGCATTTGAATGACCTGGATTGATGTATGCAAAAACAAATCCTATAAACACTGAATCGAAACCATCATGGTGATTTTGCACAAATAATCACTACAATAACTATATCACATATTGTGCATCTCTAGCTTTGGTCAAAAGCATTTTGAAATTTGTTGACGAGAATTGCGCTCCCATCACCCAAAATATGACTTTCACACCAACATTGTATGGGGGGGGGGAACGGGGGATGTTCCAACGAATTTTGCTAGGATTGTAGATACTATCGGAAAGCTAGAAACAGGCTTGTATGCCTAGAAGAAAACATTTACCGATGTATTGATGTTTAAGTCGAAAGTTGCTTTTGTAATTTCCCATCACTGCCAATAAAAACACATCAGCACAAATTTGGGGCAGTCCTTTTTCTATTTTGTAACTTTTTGTTAAAGAGGTCACTAAATATTAACATTTTGTTTATAGTACTTTGACATTTTCAAAGTTGACAAAAATGATCTTGAACCTCGGACTACCAACCTGTGTTTCATTATTTGGACAGAATGTCCTGACCAAGACATCAGCTGCTAGCTCGTACTGCTTCTCCGTGAAAGGTCCTGAGGGCGTCATACTGAAGTGTCTCTTTATACAAACACAATAAGATGATTTTAATATCTAGGCAGACATGCAGTGACCCCAACAGTTTACTTGTGGCTATAAAGAATGATTAGTGATGCAGGCTTGTCCTGGAAAACATTTTTCAAACTCTTGTTTATTGACTGGCTAATAGCCTTTGAGTTTCAAATCTATCCCATTTTGCCTGCCATTAACAAACCTTGGCATAAAGGGTAAAATATGGTTATTTAAGACTAATTATTGTGTTAGTTATAAGGTACCTTTTAAGTACCAAATGTTACCCCAGAGTAAACGCTAGATAACATGGAAAATTGCGAAATATAATGCTCTAAGGTATATTGGAATGTCGTCTTCAGATTTGCACAATAATCAAAATAATCAGTTTGACAATAATCAGTTTAATGAAGAAAAGTACTGGACAAAAATTCTTCTGAGTAAGTTTTTAATTATCTTTGTCCTATTTAATTTTATTGCCACTGTGCTGTAATAGTTTGAGGTCATAATTACATTTTTTTCATCTTACCATTCTGCATCTACCATGTTTTACAGTTTTGTTTACATCTTACAAGTTCAGTATTTGGTAGTAAACTTGTCACTTAAAAAGTAAAAAAAAAGTTGAGGACCAATTGTTTGATGGGATAAACGTTAATCAACAGATTATAAAACCACTGTGACAACAACAAAAACACGAAGAACAAGACAAATGGCAGGTTATCAATTCTTTACTTTTCTCTAGATTAATTCTTGATTTCTTGCAATGAACATTTTCAGCTGTTACTAAAGGAAGGATTACATTCTAAATACATACCTCTGGATTCCCTGCCCTGGTGGTAGCGCCTGTGGCGAATGCATGACATGTCCTGCAATAACAATTTAAAATGAGGAAATGTAAATTATGTATGCCTTCATATACACGATCCCCTTTTCTCCAGTAGAGCTCGTGCATGTGGCATCAATTCATTGATAACTAGAAATGTTATCAGCCATTTTGGACGGCATGCATGATATGCACGCAGTACTACCGGACAATTCTTGGCGTACATTTTTCACCAGAATGTTAATAATTTTGAAAAATATCGATCCCTGACATCACCCTCTAAATTCACTCAGTATACGCCTACTTTGATAAGTTATGATTCGACGTAGAAGTTTTCAATTGGATTACAATTGAGCAATACCTTCAGCTATATGCACCGGGCTGTGATATACCACACGATGTGGCACCAGCGATCGCGGTGCTTGCCATCCAAAATGGCGGGTGAAGTTACAGCTAGTTATGTCACTGCACAAGGTCTATAGATCTGACTAAAATCAAGGACAGAGACCTATATAACACTTAACTTGTGAGAGGCAGAGGAATAGCCAGATATATTGAAATTAAAGCGCAGCTAGGAGACTGAACTTAAAGTTTCAGTATCCCACATCCTGCCTACCTTTCCTTGAAAAATGTTCTTCAGGTACCTCTTTTGCATCACTATCTGCTCTGTCAGGTCATCCTCTGTCAGATTTTCTATGGGACTAAGATGTGATTGAAAAAAAGGAAGAACGGATGAAC
Source organism: Marthasterias glacialis (assembly GCA_911728455.2). Taxonomy (NCBI): domain Eukaryota; kingdom Metazoa; phylum Echinodermata; class Asteroidea; order Forcipulatida; family Asteriidae; genus Marthasterias; species Marthasterias glacialis. The sequence goes on from OU452220.1 coordinate 19,148,451, forward strand.
CAATTGATGAACACAGCCAAGACGAATACACATGCTTTTAAACACAATCATACAACTGACTAAATGGAATTGTCTTGTCGGAAAGATTATATGTTTAACTGCATATTATTTACTAACCATTTAACTTCTCCGGCTGCTGTTTTGGCAGACTCTGTAAAGAATTAGAAATATTTAACTTATTGTAATTACATAGAGAAAGAAAGGAAACTGACTGGGAATAATTTGAATGAATTTGAATTTCGAGCAAAGAAAATTTGACTGGAGCGGGATTTGAACCCGAGACCTTTGGATTAACGTACCAGTCAAATTTTCTTTGCTCAAAATTCAAATTAATTCAAATTATTCCCAGTCAGTTTCCTTTCTTTCTCTATGTTTAAACAAATACAAAGAGCCGTTTCCAATTAATATTGTGATCCCCTTGGCTGCTTTGGTTGGGTTTACAACTTGTTTTCGAGACGCCTTTGCAGTATTTGTGTTCAATACTAGACAATTGTTCACTTTCTCAAAATGCTCTGGGGTACCTGCAATTATTCCTTGTGACGTCTCCTCTTTCAGCTGCTTAGTTTCTTCCAGTTTCTGCATCTCCTGTATAATTATGTCTTTGTCGTCATTTAGAGCCTCTCTCCCTGAACGCAGGTCCCTTACATTATCACTATATACAAGGCCGGCATTTATTCCTTCATCATCAAGTTGATCTACATAGCGCTCAACTACATCCATAATTTGTTTACCCAGCCCTAAACTAATGTGAAGTGGTGCCGTGCTGACAAAGTCAAGAATTTCCCCTCACAACAAATGATTGAATTATGAATGCAGTTGAGAAAGTTTGATGCTTCTTTTGTTATGCAGCCAGCATTTGCAAACTCTTGACTCTTCTGTCAGCACTCATCTAAAGTTCTCAACGGCTCTTGAATTCCATCAGTTTCCGTTGAATGCCGATACTTTGGGAGGATCTGCAATGCGTGGGGCTTTTGTTCACTGCTGAAGAATCGTTTGGCAATGGAGGCAGTAGTGTTTTCCATTTGGGCCAGTTAAACCTAAAAGCTTTGCAAGCCACTCCCAATCACCTCCATAGGTTAACTGGCACAAATGGAAAATGTGGTCACCTTCATTGCCAGCAGACGATGCCTCTCGATCTCCTCCCTGCTGTGCCGCTTCACCTTCTGCGAGGTAGGGCGTGGTGTCTTCTAAAATGAGAATAATGAAAAGAAATTACTTAATACTATCTTTTACGAAACAAATGATATCACAAAGAGAATTTATAGTCATTCAACGCTGACAAAAATTCTCTGATTTTGAGGGGGAAAAATTTTGAAAATGTTCAATATTAAACCCAGGTTGAAAAGTAAAATAATTCGCCACTTTTATTTTCAAAGTATAGGTGGGGTTATATATCCTTTGGGTAACAACTTTTGTTGTAAACCATTTGACAGGAGCAAGTTAAAAGAAAAGTGTTTTCTGCCCCCTTCCCCTATCACGAACTTGAAGATGTTTTTGTCACACACCTGAATCAGAATCTTGGAGGGGAAAACAAATTAAGCAATGCATTACCTTGCTCTTCTGTCTTGGATGAACCCTGCTGAGTAGCTGCCAAACAGTGTCTACACTCTGTGCTGATGGTGGAATTGCTGTCATTGAGGAGATGCAGGGGAGTCCAGGCAGGTTCTGCACAATTTAAATAACATATTGGTCAAAGTAAACAAAAAGTATACTTGAGTTCAGTCACCATTTTGCTCAATTAGATGAAAAAAATTCAAGTTTTTATAATTGAGAAACCATGATACGCAAATATTTGACGCATGGCTGGTGACATGCCCAAGCTTGCAATCCTAAATTGAGCTTACACCTCAGTCATTTGTTATGTTTAAGGGGTAGACTCCCCCCCCCCTCGCCCCGCCCAAAAAATATATATACATATATATTTATATAAAATAAAGTTTTTAAATAAAAAAAAATATGCTTACCAGGTTTCTTTGTTGGTGGCTAAACATGACGAGGTTGTAGGTCTGGTGACACCAATGAATAGTCTGCGATGTTTCCTGCGACTTCACGCATCAAACACTGGCTGGAATGATGCCTCCATACTGAACCTATGTTTGAAAAAAATATACACACTTTTAAAAAAGTGTAACGGGTATTTTCTTTTGCCTGCTAGTTTCTTTGATCAATCCAAAGGGAGGCTTTTTACAGCATCTGTTCCTTTTTTTATTTAGTCGTGTAACACATTTTGTACACCCTTATTTTTTAATGAAGAAGAAGTACTTATAGTCACAGCTTCTCTGGTCTTAAGGGATACGTGGATGACGACCAATACCACTATTGTGTGCTAATTGCCCAGGTAGTAAAATGACTAACGGGCGGGCCATGGGGGAAGAAAAATCATCAATAATATTGAAGATTGAAATAGATATGAACCTGTCATCTTGGCCTCCCTCAAAATATCCAAGAAGTTTCGCTGACTTCACAGTGTTGTTTTGTGCTGTTAAGATTCTGTAGCAGCAACTTTGTTGACGTACTACCCTTGTCACCGGTGACATGTAAGCTCAATGTACCTTTGAAAAAAACAAGTAATGTAAATACACAAAAATATATAAAAAAATAATAGCTAACACATTTTGATTTAATGATCAACTGCAGGTATTTCAGGGGTCGTGAGTTTGAGTCTCATCCTTGTATTTGGCCTTTGGATTTTTGTCCGGTGTAAGGGAAAAGGCAAAATGTATATTTTTTATCCACTCATTTTTATTTATTTGTTTTGTAATTCTTTAGAATTGAAAGCAAGTCTTGTTTTTAGGCCTCTCGTTAGTTGTCTATTTTTGTCTACTGTATAATAATAAACGTTTGGCCCTAACAAAAAATATTAAAAGTAGCCTATACATACCCTGAGGAATATTCGATGGGTGGTGAAGCTCCCCTGCCTCTCGACTCTCATTCACCATCCAGCAGACGACATCCGCAACGTTTGTCACTCTGATGAAGTGGTACGTCGTACTATGCTTCGGATTTTGAAACGAGCCACACTCGTACTCAAACTCAATGTCCCGGAGTTCCTCTCGAAGTTGTCGTTTTGATCCCAGAACATCAAATCCCTCAGCGCGAAACACCCTCTTCAGAAGCCGGAACATGTTGAAGGGAACGACTGACTTTTTACGCTGAACGGCATGCCTCGAAAATTTCCCAAAAACTTTGAACCCTGCGGCCTTCATTGCCTCAGCATACTCTACTTCTCTATGTCTCAGATGAAAGGACCGCTGGCTCTCGATCTCTTTGCTTGGTTTAGAAGACCTGGAAACTAACGGCACTGGTGAGGGTGTTCTTGAGGTCCGTGGAGTTGACTCTGGAGAGGTCACTAGCTGCTCAACATACTCTAAGAACTGAATTTGTTGCCGCTTAGTTCTTGAAGTAGCTTGCGAACTGCCAGTCTCAACACTTGGAACATTGATGAAACGCTTGGAGCGATTTCTGGGATTAAGAGCGGTGATGAGCCCTCCCATTGGTTCTTTTTGTTTTTTATTTATTATTCTTGTAAACAACTGTTCTTGCTTACTTGTCAGTGGAATTTTGTCTGAAACAGTCAACAATTGTGCCAGTTCTTTTGCATGCTGGCATGGTGCATGGCGAACCCCAACTTGAACTACTTGTGAAGACCCAGCTTCAACTTCGTCAACGTCTACTTCAGGTTCACCTTCTTCATCTTTCCTCTCAGCCCCACTGCTGGAATCGCTATCCACTCTCTTTCGCTTTCCCCCAATTTGTCTTCGTCCTGTGAACCCGGCTTTACCTTTCGATCCGACGAGATGGTGGAAAGTCTTTCCCGTTTTCCGGTACGATGTTAGGCAGACAACGCAGGTTGCACACAGCTGTCGATCGCTAACATTATCACGCTCATAACTTATCAAAAAACACTTCAAAACATCGTCTAGATACGTGGTTAATTTATGAAATCGAGAACTTTTCTTTGTATTGCAAGCGACGCACCCGGGCGCCGCCATTTTATTGAACGGCGTCCCTAGTTTCACGCATGCGCTTTGAACACGTTTGGGTGTTGTTGGCAAACTAAGACCGATTGAGGGCGCTAAATTAGATTTCCTCCTATGTAACACCGTGAACAGTGCATACTGCCTGTATGCGACGGCAAAATCAGCCAATGGGAAAATTCGTTAGATGCTGTGTAGGAATTCAACAGCCAATAGAAAACTCCCTTTTATGCTATGTAAACTAGACAGCCGAGTCTGCGTCTGGTTTTGGCCTCCATCGATAGATTGCACATGTACTGTGTGGTGTGGCTATGCAGACTTACTGTGTAGGCAAATAAAAGTCGCAACCAGACTGCATGCTTGTTTTGCTCACACGTTTAGATGGTTTATTATGACAAAGCAATGGTGATTTTGGAGGTTACAACTATTGAAACTGATGTCTCCTGTTTGCAAAGTAAGACATAATACTGTGGTCTGGGTATGTTAATAACAATTGCAGTTTGTGTTAAGAAATTTTTTCTGCTCGAAAGTTGAAAAATTGCAAGAACTTCAGTCTCCGTCATGCACATTGGATCGCTACGATTACAAATCTCTTAATCCCATTGCTACACAAAAATTAATACACACAGCTAGTATAGTACGTAGGTTAACCCTCCCTCTCCATTATTAATTAATTAACCTAGCGCATTTACATTTCATAAATAATTTATTTGTCCCATGCATTCAATGCTGGTGCTGTTTATGGTTTACTGAAAATGTCAACAAAAAAATCAATTCCAACTTTCCTCATCTTTATGTCTGAACTGTGTCCTAGTTAAGTACAAAATGCCTGGCCGCCTTTTTTGGAAAAAAATAAAAAAGGCCCTCACAGGACGATCAAATGGTGTGTTTTTTACATGGCCTTTATAGCCTTCATTCGTTTTATCTCAATTCAGCTTTAGCAGATCTTTCAACAGTAGGGTACAACCCAAAATCAAATAAATGACTTTTCCTGTTAACCTTGATTAACCTACTATTGCAAAGGTATAAACAAGACAACAATAAAGTACATTCCATGTTTTAATGTTTTATTATTAGTTTACATTTCTGGCGCGAAACTTTCAGAGTTAAATAACATCATTCCGGGCTTAATAACTGGAAATGCCATCCTTCTGTATTCGACGGCTGCTGAAGTTAACCAAAATTAGAGATTCTCACTGAAGTTATGTACAATATACCTTCCAATTTTCAATAAATTAATAAGATTTTTATGGGCAACGCCATTTGTATACAATAATACAACAAACAAAATTTAAGCAAACAAAATAACTCATCTTTGGGGATGTACTTTCTTCCGATGGTTATCCTGGTCTTTCTTGCCTGTAAAGACATACCTACATCCTGCATTGCACCTTCCTAGGCCCTTCTCTTGGAACAACGGCATATGATCATAAAGGAAGGTCCCTAGGCTGGTGCAAAGCCTCCATGAATGTAAGAAAATTACTAGGATGACTGGAAGAAGACTTCGGTGTCTGGAATTTACGCGCACACTGCAGCATCTCATCATCTTCTGGTGGAATAGACAAGCAGTGTTGACATGCTGCACAGTGGGCCAGGGGTAAATCAAAGTGCGCCAAAATAGTGCTTTGTGGTGTGTGACGGTTCCACTTCTATAAAATGTTTTTAGAAAGGTCAGACCCCCAAGCTCACTTTTTGAGAATATTTTTCTTTACAATTATTTGTTTGTATTTTTTTTATGTTTTTGAACACAAAGAATTGCCTAAAATGAAGCTAAGAGACTAAAAGTAGGTGCATTTGTTAACAAAATAATAAGGGTTTTTTAGAGAACAGCCATTTACTTAAAAATTTGTACAACCACTGTCCATAAATCATACTTCATAATATTAGGTTTCAAAAATTTAGAAAATTTTAATCAATACCATATTAGGGTAAAAACTGTCAAAAAACCCCACAAAAACAGTATTTTTTTTATAAAATAACAAGGAAAATTTAGATTTCCGTACATTCCCACCATTATTTTTATACTGGCGTGATCCCAATAGTCTCCCTTGCATTTGGTACCAGATTTGGCTGCTACCTCTTGCAACTTTCCAAGATACGTTTTAATTTATGAGCGCCTGTATCGGCTTTATTTGTCGTCACGCGCCATTAAGCTACGTGAAACTCGATACGCACGTTGCCTTTGTGCCTGCCCTTCATGGGAAAATAGTATTATATATTATGTGCAGTCACTTTGGGTTTACCAAACAGCTTATTTTTCTTCAACTACATCCGTCAGTATGTCTAAGAAACCTTTACTGCATGGGAAAGATGGCTTCTTCACGTATATAACGAAGACAACTGTTTGAATTGGTGCATTCTTGTGGATCAATCACTAATATCGAACTGTCTTGTAACAAATGCCTCGATTTTCTGTCCGGGTTTACGTCAAATGTTTCTGATGGCCTCAAACAACAGACAATCAAGGCAATTAAGATGTTTCTTTATGGAATGAAGGAAAGGTGGACCAGAAGTAAGCGTACTAAAGCAAAGTTTTTGAGCAAGAACTCGACCAAATAATATCACTCCCTGATGAATTAGAACATTTGTTGATGATACTTGTACCTCATCAATCCCAGGAACTTTGCAACCGCAATCCATTGCAGGACGTCCCCCGTAAGACTGGCAATCCCTTTCAAAAGATCACGACAGAGAAAAGCACATGAACTTCTCACTAAAAACAGCCAAGTGAACTTTTTTATGCAGCATCACAGAAAGAAATAGACATAAGTTTTTGTGATATCAAAAAAACAAGGCGTTCAGAATATGGTAGTTAAAGCTGTTATTTAATGTATCAACTTAAGTATCTAAAAATATGAACATAAAAACGTTAAATTGTGCTTTGAAATATATTTAAATTGCAGCAGAGAAGGACCTTCATTTTCCTAGCTCTTACCATTTTTAAATGAGCTACTTCCGGTTTGACCGGAAGTACAGGTCACGCAATATGCAACACAGAAGGACCTTCCCAAACCTTGGTATTTTGTGAAAGAATCATGTTCCTACCTCTAACAATTTTTAAAATGAGGTGCTACTTTGGGCTTGACCGGAAGTAGAGGTCACAGAGGTCACGCAATGTGCAATAGAGGAGGGTCTTCCCTTACCTTGGTATGAGGTGAAAGAATCATGTTCCTAGCTCTTACCATTTTTAAATAAAGAGCTACTTCCGGTTTGTCCGGAAGTAGAGGTCACAAAGGTCACACAATGTGCAACAGAGAAGGATCCTCCCTAACCTTGGTATTTGGTGTAAGAATCATGTTCCTACCTCTTACCATTGTTAAATGAGGAGCTACTTCCGGTTTGACCGGAAGTAGAGGTCACAAAGGTCTTACGATGTTAAACAGAGAAGGGCCTTCCCTAACCCTGGTACTTGGTGAAAGAATCATGTTTCTACCTCTGACTACTTTTGAATGAGGAGCTACTTCCGGTTTCACTGGAAGTAGAGGTCACACAGGTCATGCAATGTGCTACATAGGACACTCCCTAACCTACAATCTGTTGTAAGAATTGTGATTATATAATAAAAACTTATTAAATTATGAATTTTTGAATATTTGAACTTCCGGTTTGAACCGGAAGACAAGGTCAAATTGGGGTCATGTCTTTAAGGCGTTTACGCAGTTGTGGATGACCTTTCCGATGATGTATAGATTGTAAAACTCCATTGTGTACTTCAGGAGTTATGATTTTTTGAAATAAACTTTGATTTAATGTAATTTGACATCTGATGATGTCATCATGACGTCACTCAAGCGGTGTCCTGTTCTAGTCACGTTCTAACTATGTGTGATGTTTGAAGATTGTGTGACTTAAAGAAGTGTGCATTTGTTAGCGGACACCCTTCAGGGAGAAGAAGAAGAAAAACTAGACATTCAGTTTTTGTCATATCACAAAAACTACGTGTTCGGGAATAACGAATTGCTTCTAAACATCAATGAGTTAATACACACAACAATGTAAAACAATACATTCATTTTTTGTGGCATCACAAAAACTAGGTGTTCGGGAATAACGAATTGCTTCTAAACATCGATGAGTTAATACACACAACAATGTAAAAAAAGACGTTACAATTAGTGTTGTAGCACCATTGATTTCAAAGTTGTTACCAGAGGGCGCTGTTTAATGTAATGACGTCATCAGTTTTAAACTTGAAACTTGAGTCCTTTACCTACTCACACACTGAAACCACTGTCCAAAGCTCGTTTTATACTGACCAAAGAACTAAAAAATAATGGCTTTATATCAATTGTTTCCTTCAACTTCCGGTTTGAACCGCAATACAAGGTCAAATTGGGGTCATTTCTTTGAGACATTTAAATTTTTTCCAAAAGTCCTTTGCGATGATGTGTAGATTGTAAAAATCCATTGTCCACTTCAGGAGTTCTGATTTAATAAATAAGCGTTTTATTTCGCGTCTTCATATTGAGGTTTAAGTATATGCACAGTTTCAAGCTTCAGTTTAATTTCAATTTTGACTTATTTATTTGGAGAAAATTTTGGAGGAAAGAAACATTTAAAGCAACATAATGGTCTCTATGAGACACCGTTTAACACATGGTTTTGATTTTGTTTGATATATTAAAAGTGAAATCAAATAAAACCCTGAAATATGAATATGAAAATAATTAAAAAGCTTTATCATATGTATTTCATGGGGACTTCCGGTTTGGGCAGGAAGCGAGGTCAACTCAGGTCACTAAGAATTATAAAGAACCGCATACATTTATTGTAACTCGACTCCTGGAGGAAAAACAAGTTACCTTTTTGATTTTAACTGCCAGGAAAAACAATGTTTTTCGTGCTTTCCAAAGTGTTCCTTTTCCACGCAGTGCAATTGGCTGCAGCCAGGTTGTCTGTTCAAAATAGTATTCATATTGCCTTTTATCAAAACATTAACCCTTGCTGCCCTCCGTTTTGTTTGGCATCTATGCGGTGTCAATAAAATAAAGTGTGTATCGCTAGTGAACGTTGATGGCGCCATATCAAATTCCACCTCGTCATCACCTCCACTTCGGACTTACATGAGATTACACTTTCCACCGGAGTAATTAGTCACAGTTGAGAGAACATGAAAAGATGTTCCTGGTATAAAAGCCCCACCACGCCCAGTGCTCCCCAATACATTTTTCTGTGCCGGAGTATGTACATCGAATTTCTATACTTCGTACAACTACGGGTATATGTTGGCACTTTGCACCATGGACAGCTACGACGAACCAGATTTCCTTGAGTTGATGGCTGGCCCATCGGGTGCAATTGATACCCAGGAAGACCCGGGATTGGGACAAGATGACAATTCATCAATTGGCTTAGCTTCGGGCAAACCGAAAGTTAAAGGCCAAAAGCCTAAGCGCTCAACGGTCCCGTCATCAGACACGGTTTCCCGGCAAGAATTTGCGGATGTTTCAGGGAAACTTGCATGTATGGCCGAAGCCATCGAAAACATGCAAACAGTGATTCTCAGTCGACCCGCCAAGCGGCCTAGACTGTCATCGGATTCAGAATCTGATACGGAGAGTGCCTCAAAGGCCATAGACGAGCTCCTTCAAGAGAGCCAGCAGGGGTCAAAAACCTTATGCCAAGATGACCAGTTGTTGGACAATTTTGAACAACTATATGCGGAGGATGCACCGACTGCCGATGCAGTCAATGACAAATTGGCTAAGGTAGTGGATAAAATGGTCCGCCATAAATTGCTGCTAAATAGCTGCTAAATTGAAGCAGCTATTCATAACATTATTGTTGCCAATCTTCCCAAAATTAGGGACGTTGCCCAAGTAGTTGGCTTTTTAGTCTCTTGTGATATTGCTGTACCGTACGGTACATTATTCAGAAGATCTATTGAATCTGAGAAAAACGCAGCATTGACTGCAAACCATGAGGATTTTCATGCAAGAATGTCATTGTCTGACCAAGCTAAGGCAGACTTAAACTGGTGGCTTACTAACCTACAGTATGCTAGTGCCCCCATTCACAGAAACAAGCCCGATTTCATTGTTGAAACTGACGCGTCTCTCAATGGCTGGGGTGCGAATTGCAATGGGCATATGTTAGGTGGACAATGGTCAGCTGAAGAAGCTGCATGGCATATTAACTACCTTGAGCTTAAAGCTTGCTTTTTTGCCTTACAGTCCCTTTTCAGTAAACATAAGGACATTCACGTGCAACTTAAATCGGACAATACAACTGCCGTGTCATACATAAAGTTTTTTGGCGGCACACACTCCGTTCAGTTAAATGAACTGGCCAGGGAAATCTGGCTTTGGTGTTTGAATAGGAAAATATGGCTGTCCGTTTCTTTCTTGCCGGGTATTGAAAATGTGAGTGCTGATTTTGCATCACGTCACTTCCATGAAGATATCGAATGGAAGTTACACCCAGAAGTTTTCCGGAAGATTATCGATATCTTTATGACGCCAAATATTGACATGTTTGCGTCAAGATTGAACCATCAGATTCAACCTTATGTATCGTGGAAACCTGACCCAAACGCATTTTTCAATGATGCATTCACGCTAGACTGGGCAAACTATAAGGTCTACGCGTTTCCCCCGTTCTGCCTTATTGGGAAAGTATTGACAAAGATCGAATATGAGGAGTCAACAGCCATACTTGTTGCTCCACTTTGGCATACACAAGCATGGTTTCCTAAGATGCTTAAACTGTTGGTGAACAAACCAATTATTTTGCCAAAAAGAACTAATTTACTCTCACTCCCTTCCTCAGGTAGACTACACCCATTGCGAGATCGGCTGCAACTGATGGCATGCCATTTGTCAGGGAAAATTTACAGAGCCAGGGAATTTCGCAGCACGCTGCCGACATTATTATCTCATCCTGGCGGACTTCAACCAAGAAGTCTTACCGATCAGCGATCCAAAAATGGGTTCTGTTCTGTGCTCGAACAAAGAGTGATCCACTTCGAGCGACTGTAGCGGTGATCCTAGACTGCTTAACAGAGGAATTTGACAAGGGTAGTAGTTACAGCACACTGAACACACTACATAGCGCATTGTCAGCAATACTAGCCCCTATAGATGGGACACCAATTGGGTCTCTCCCGCTGATAAAAAGGTTCATGACAGGTGTCTTCAACATGAGACCTGCAATGCCAAGATATACTTGTACATGGGACGTTAATACTGTTACAATACTTAAAAAATTTGGGTCCGTCTAATAAGTTGTTCTTAAAAGAACTCACTATGAAGCTAGTTATGCTTGTTGCAATGATTTCAGGACAAAGATGCCAAACTTTGTCACTACTTAATTTAGACGACGCTGAAGTTACAGCTACAAAAATTATCTTTGTTGTATCTAAGTTGACGAAAACCAGCAAGATTGGCAAACCGCCTGTTAGTTTGGTGTTACCGAGGTATCCTCATGATGACCAACTTTGTGTCATGACGACGCTAAAACAGTATTTAATTAAGACGAAATCCCTGAGGGGTAAACAACGGTGTTTGTTTGTAAGCTATACATCACCCCACAAACAAGTAAGGTCAGAGACAATTTCTCGCTGGATAAAGAACACGTTGCATAAGGCTGGCATCGACACAGCCAAGTTCACAGCACATAGTACTCGATCTGCTGCATGCAGTGCTGCTTTTAAGAAAGGAGTACCACTGAACATTATTTTAAGTACTGCCCATTGGGCAAGAAATAGTACTTTTGCTAAATTTTATAACAAACCAGTAGAGCAAACAGATCACAGCTTTGCAAACGCAGTTTTGGCTGGTACAACCAAGTAGGTTGGTCATTTCTTAAGAAATGCAAATGTAATTTGTTATGTTAATGTACGATTTTCTCTTGCTTACTATGTTTACAACAGTTAAAGAGTTCAGAGCTATAGAACATTTAATAAATTGTGATAAACCATTATGTCGTACACACAATCATGTTTTTTATTGCATGTTGCCCGTCTCTGTGCTCTAAAATCTCATGTAAGTCCGAAGTGGAGGTGATGACGAGGTGGAATTCTAAAATTAAACGAATAGAATGAAGTTTAATTGGAATTCTACTGAGTCTATCACCGACACTGAAGGACTTACATTCCCTCCACATAGGTTGCAACTTCAATTAGTTGACCCACCCCATTTCGCCGGGCACAATGTTCCTTGGTGAAAAATGTATTGGGGAGCACTGGGCGTGGTGGGGCTTTTATACCAGGAACATCTTTTCATGTTCTCTCAACTGTGACTAATTACTCTGGTGGAAAGTGTAATCTCATGTAAGTCCTTCAGTGTCGGTGATAGACTCAGTAGAATTCCAATTAAACTTCATTCTATTCGTTTAATTTTAGAATTAACAGTCTCATTTTGTAACATCACCTTTACTGAACACTGGTGTACTGTACAGTCAATGTGACATTTGACATATTCAAATTCCGAGCTCATTATCTGTATTAAAAAGTTCCAAAGTTTTATAAAAACTACCCCACTTTGAAAAACATAAACACAAGTCTGCACGGCTAAAGAAATACACGGACATTTTGAAAAGCGATGACTTCACTTTTAAACTTTACTTTTAAACAGTTTTACTCAGCGTATCCCAACAACAACTCTCGCGGGGGTAAAGTGCCTCTGGCCCCGCTGTTGCACACTCATACGTAAGCACCTACGTGATCGGTATATATAGAACGAAAGACGATCATTTTGTCAATTGCATTTTCTCCACCATTATACATCAAACAACTCAAGTGAGCATGTGATCGTCTCAGTAAAGTCGTCTCCTCCTCTCCCTGTCACAATTAAGCCACCAGAATGACATAACGGGAAACATTTCCACACTGAACTTCGCATGACTCAACAGTTTTTCTTTGCGTCGCCATTATTACACACACACAGAACTTAACAACACACTGCAAAGTTCGATGGACTGTGACAAGACCTGACTTGTTGCGTGTATGTATATACACAGCATGCAGTAAAAAACCTAGAGTGCACAAGCACGGGGTGCATGGGGTGCACGGGGTGCAGTAAGGTAACTGTACACACTATCGGCGATCGCGCTAAAAACGGCACTTTTCACCTTAATATAACTTCGTTATGCAACGGTTAATTTTGTTCAAATTTCACAATTAGGCTTTTATAGCCGTTATCAATTTCTAAAAAATTCAACATGTAGTTTGCTCAAAAGAAATTTGAAATAACAAAAATTCTTATTTTTAAACTCGTCGTCAAAACAAACTGTAACATTTGATGACGTCATTAATGTAATATTTTCAAAGGTCATAAACTACATTTTAATTCATACACTGAAACCATGTCCAAATTCTGTTTTATATTGATTCCACAGCTTAAATTGTGACTTTTTGAGCATTTTTTGCTTCAACTTCTGGTTTGAACCGGAAGACAAGGTCAAATTGGGGTCATCTCTGTGAGACATTTAATTATTTTTTTAAAGACCTTTCCGATGATGTATAGATTGTAAAAACCCATTGTGTACTTCAGGAGTTATGATTTTTTGAAATAATAAACTTAATGTAATGTAATTCGACACCTGATGACGTCATCATGACATCACACCAACGGTTTCGTCTCCTTGCCATATACTACCTATGTATGAATTTTCAAGGTTATATGACCTTCGGAAGTGTGCATTTGAAATTGGACAATCACCAGGGAGAAGAAGAAAAAGATTTAAAAAAAAACAAAAAAAAAACAAGAGGTCTTCGGACCAGAGTCCGAACACCTAACAACAAACAAACCGTACAAATACAAGAGTTCTTGACCTCAAGTATGTCCCAAAATTTGCAATAATGTCTCCTTCGAAACCAGCTAAGCTGAGAAAGCTCATTTCTATGCCAGCCAAGAAACAAGACAATTTCTCATCGGATGAGGCCCTATCATTGATGGTAGAAACTGGAATGACCAAATGGGCTTATCAAACGGTCCGATCTGCAGCAAAACGGAAAAATGCAAACATATATCCATCCTACAAAGAAGTCAGAGAGGCATATCAATCATGGAGGATTCAGCAAAAGTGCCTCTGCAGAGTCTCCTTGATCAAACTGCGCTCAGAATCATTCAGGAAAAAAAAAGGCAATAACTGAAGTTGTCAAGGGTCTCGAGGAAGGCACACAATTTTAATGTGACTTGGTGTGCAAGTGGGGCTTTGATGGTGCATCAGGACACAGCGAATATAAACAAAGGTTTTCCTCTGTTGATCAATCAGATGCCAGTATGTTTTGTGCTACACTTGTGCCAATACAAACAAAACAAACAAACAAACAAACACCCCAACAAACAAAAACAAAAGATCGTAAAGAGGCCGAGGATTTACGAACATGTGATACGTACTTCTTGAAATTTGTATTTTTAGAAGTTTTCAACTTCCGGTTTGAACCGGAAGACAAGGTCAAATTGGGGTCCTGTCTGTGGGGCGTTTACGCAGTTTTGGATGACCTTTCTGATGATGTATAGATTGTAAAAGTCCCATGTGTATATCAAAAGTTATGATTTTTTGAAATAATATATTTTGATTTAATGTAATTCGACACCCGATAATGTCATGACGTCACTCAAAAGGTTTCATGTCCTAATGAATATCTAACTGTGTGAACTTTCAACTTCATACAAGCTTAGGAAGTGTGCTTTTGTTAGCGGACAATCGACAGGCATAAGAACTAGACATTTAGAGTTGTGGACAAACTCACTGTGTTCGGCTTGAACGTAATAAAGTGATTGCGTAATTGAAAATTTTAAGGTCAATATTGTGAGCAAGTACATTTCTGTCATATGAAACTTCAACTTCCGGTTTTGACAAGAACTAAAGGTCAAATGGGGTCTCACTTTGTACAACATATCTAGAATTGCCCGAGAGCTTTAAATTGATGTACTGATTATTAATGGACCACGTTTCATTTATAAGATACACAGTTGTGTATGTACAAACCGATACTTCCAGTTTGAGGGTCAAATGGGGTCACAGATTGTAAAAATTTGTAGAATCGTCGAAGGGTCTTAAATTCATGTTATTATATTAATACACAAATGTACATTCATGAAAACAATTTTTTATATAAAAAACTTCCAACTTCCGGTTTGGACCGGAAGCAAAGGTCAAATGGGATCACACCCTGTGTAAGATTTGTTCAGTACTTCAAGACCTTTCATATGGTGTACAGATCATGTATGTAGCATGTCTTATTCTTAAGATATGATTATTTTAGTACAAAACTTCAATTTAATGTAATGACGTCATCGATGACGTAATCATTCCAAAAAATTTGCTTTGTCATATACACACTGTGGTCTAAGTATATGGTAAGTTTCAAGTCCGTACATGCTTTATTTTTTTGAGATAGCAAAATAATTTTTTTTTCGACCTCGTGTATCAATTTCGTTGTGACGTAGCTATGAGGGTCACACTCTGTGTAACACTTCAAGACCTTTCATATGGTGTAAAGATCATGTATGTAGCATGTATTATTCTTCAGATTAAAACTTCAATTTAATGTAATGACGTCATCGATGACGTCATTCCAAAAATGTTGCTTTGTCATGGACACACTGGTCCAGGTAAAAAGTAAGTTTCAAGTCCGTACATGCTTTTTTTTTGAGATAACAAAATAATTTTTTTTTTGACCTCGTGTACCATTTTCGTTGTGACGTAGCTGTGACGTCATATATCACATTTCTAGAATGCTTGTGAGCTTAAGAAAATATGCATTAAAAGTTTCTTCATATTTTCATTCACTTGGGCTCTAGAGCCCTAAATAAACCCCTCAAAAAAGTTCTGCAACTCAATTTTGAGGGATGATATATTTTTTGTTACTGAAGTATAAAAGATGAAACTGGTATCATTGGAAAGCTTAATTATTCCTCTCTACAATGATGTGCCATCTGCTGTGATTATGTAATCATGGAATGTGCAGTTACCCTGATTATAGAGAAAAGTCAGAAGTGAAATGTTGCAAAATGCATTGTTTTCTAACCAGTCTCCATTTCTATAGAATTTTGACCATGCAGGTGACAGTGAATGTTTTGCAAAAGTGTCAGTGGTGAATGGTGCTTTTTTAAAGAATGAAATGTGTTTGAATGCTATTCGGGTGGTCATTGATCATCAACGAGTATGGAATGGCCGGCTAACAACCCAGACCTCAACCCCATCGAACACTTGTGGGATCAGCTCGGCCGAGGAGATGTCATGCCGTGGTTGATGTGTTCGGGTCATCTACCCGCTACTGACCGTTTTGTAACAAATTCTCAATAAAAGAGGAAGAAAATGAGAAAAAACACACGTGTTTGGGTGTCTTCATTGTTGTGTCATTAAGGTTGAAAGGAGTGGTTTGTGTTGTTGAAGAGATGTGTTTCGACTATTTGCATGCGTAATCGGGTGTTTCCGATGAAAACTGTAAAAGATGAAACTTTTACGTGATTTAGTGTTTGCTTGAAGTACTTGTACTTACTTGGTACTTGGTTGTTCTCCTCCAAAACACTTCCACGAGGGAATATAACTAGGAGGTTTGATGAGGGTGGTCAAGCTTTTTAATTTGATGAATTTTCCAAGACTGATCTAAAAACCAAGTGTGAAGTACAATCTATTATGTGTTGTGGCAGGTCGTTCCAGTCTCTGATTGTTCGTGGGAAAAAAGAGTTTGCAAAAATTGAAGTCTTTGTAGTAGCCTGTTGGTATTGCTTGGTATGTCCCCTTCTCTGTCTTGTTATTTTAGGTGCAGTGTAACTTCAATGTTGAATGGCAATAGACCCCGTAGTGATTTTGTAGAAACAGGTAAGTCGATGATAACGTCTTCTGCAAGCCAGTGTGTCCCAGTTTAATGAAGAAATCATTCTTGAAACGCTAGATGTTAATGTGAAGTTTCCAGTGACAAAGCGAGCCGCTCTCCGCTGAATCTTTTCAAGCTGAGATGTGTTTTTATTTGTATAAGGATCCCAAGAAGCGCAGCCATATTCCAAAATTGATCTCACTAAGGTTGTGTAGAGCTTTTCTTTTACAGATTTAGAACACTGAAAAAATTCCTGATAATAAAATTAAGTGTTCTGGTGGCTTTTGCGGTTACGTGATTTATTTGACTGTTCCAACTTAGATTGTTCTAAATTTTAATGCCAAGGTACTGAAATTCATTTGTCTCTTCCAGCTGTGTACCTTCGATCATGTACGATGTAGCACCTGGGTTCCTTTTCCTGGTAATTCTCATGGATTGGGATTTTCTGATGTTGAAGTTCATTTTCCATGTAGTTCCCCATTCTGAAAGTCTGTTCAGGTCATCTTGGATGACCTGTTCATCCTTTTGCGAGTTAACGGTGTTGTAAATCAAACAGTCGTCGGCAAAGAGTCTCACAGTTGAATTTATAACTATATCGTTGATGTAAATAAGAAACAATTATGTTCATATTTTCAGATACTTAAGTTGATACGTTAAATAAAAGCTTTAACTACCATATTCCGAACACCTTGTTTTTGTGATGTCACAAAAACCTATGTCTAGTTTTTATTTAGGTGTTCGGGCACTTGGCCGGAACACCTTTTGATTTTGTTCGTTTTTTTTAGTTAGGTGTTCGGCCAACAGCTGAACAACTATTGTTATTGTTAAGTTCTTTTTTAAGGTGTTCGGCCAACAGCCGAACAACTATTGTTATTAAGTTTTTTTGTTAGGTGTTCGGCCAGCAGCCGAAAACCTATTGTTATTGTTCTGTTTTTTAGGTGTTCGGCCAACAGCCGAACAACTATTGTTACTGTTAAGTTTTTTTTTTTCCTGCGCATTCTTCCTTCTGAACCTTGTCCGCAAATTTTCTCAAAAAGTAAAGCTTGTATGAATTTGAAACTTACCATGTACAAAGATATTAGTGAGTGGATGATACCGAAACTTTTTTGGAATGATGACGTCATTGATGACGTCATTAGGTTAAATAAACGTTAAATAATTCAAAAATTTAACTAGAGATTTAGAGTTTGTGGACAAACTCACGGTGTTCGGCTTAATTAGATAATTGGAAATTTTAAGGTCAATATTATGTGCACGTTTCTTGTCTATTTGTGCTATGCTGACGGGCGAAATATTTAGTTGTACTTTTTTATCTTTATTCATGAAGGTTTGTCATATGAAACTTCAACTTCCGGTTTGACAGGAACTAAAGGTCAAATGGGGTCACACCTTGTGCATGGTATCTAGCATTGTCAGAGAGCTTTAAATTGATGTAACGATTATTAATGTACCACGTTTCATTAATAAGGTACATATTTTTGTAGTACAAACTTATACTTCCGGTTTCGACCGGAAGTGAAGGTCAAATGAGGTCACACTTTGTAAATATTTGTAGAATCGTCGAGGGGCTTTAAAATTAAGTTATACAATTAATATACAAATTTACGTAATTCAGAATCGATTTTTCATAACAAAACTACTACTTCCGGTTTCGACCGGAAGTGAAGATCAAATGGGGTCACACCCTGTGTAAGATTTGTTAAGTACTTCAAGACCTTTCATATGGTGTAAAGATCATGTATGTAGCATGTATTATTCTTAAGATATGATTATTTTAGTATAAAACTTCAATTTTATGTAATGACGTCATCGATGACGTCATCATTCCCAAAATTTTGCTTTGTCATATACACACTGTGGTCTAAGTATGTAGTAAGTATCAAGTCCGTACATGCTTTAGTTTTTGAGATAGCAAAATAATTTTTTTTTCGACCTCGTGTATCAATTTCGTTGTGACGTAGCTATGACGTCATATATCACATTTCTAGATTGCTCTTGAGCTAAAAAAAATATTATTTATTGAAAGTTAGTTGATATTTTTAATCACTTAGGCCTTAGAGCCCCAAATAACATGAACTTTAACTTTAACTTCCGGTTTCTACCGGAAGTAAAGGTCAAATGGGGTCACGGTGTGCATACAATTTGTCCCACATCACAAGACCTTTCATATGCATTAAAGATTTTGAATGTAGCATTTGCCGTTCTTGAGTTATAAAATTTTTGAATTATTTAACGTTTATTTAACGTCATGACGTCATCAATGACGTCATCATTCCAAAAAAGTTTCTGTATCATCCACTCACTAATTTGTTTGTACATGGTAAGTTTCAAGTTCATACAAGCTTAACTTTTTGAGAAAATTTGTGGACAAGTTTCGACGACTAAGAAAGCCCAGAAAAAAAAACAAAAAAAAACTAGAAATGAGTTTTTGTGGCATCACAAAAACTAGGTGTTCGGAGTGTGATGTATTAAAAATTATTTTATGTGTTAAAAGTTAAATGAATTAAAAGTTAATCCAACTTATATATAAGAAAATATGAAGAAAAACATACGTTAAATTGAGCTTCATAATACAATATTTAATTTGAACATCCGGTTTGGTCAGGAATTTCTAATCACTTTTAAATGAGGAGGTACTTCCGGTTTGACCGGAAGTAGAGTTCAGAGAGGTCACGCAATGTGTAACAAAGAAGGACCTTCCCTAACTTTGGTATTTGGTGAAAGAATCATGTTCCTAGCTCTTACCATGTATAAATGAGGAGCTACTTCCGGTTTGATCTTAAGTAGAGGTCACAGAGGTCACCCAATGTGCAACAGAGAAGGACCCTCCCTAACCTTGGTATGTGGTGAAAGAATCATGTTCCTAGCTCTCACCATTTTTAAATAAAGAGCTACTTCCGGTTTGACCGGAAGTAGATGTCACAAAGTTCAATTAATGTTTCACAAATGAAGTCTTTCCCTAACCTTGATATTTCTCGAAACAATCATGTTCCTAACTCTAACCACTTTTACATGAAGAGCTACTTCCGGTTTGACCGGAAGTAGAGGTCATAGAGGTCACACGATTTGCAACAGAGAATGACCTTTCCTAACCTTGCTATTTGGTGAAGGAATCATGTTCCTAGTTCTTAGCAATTTTAAATAAAGAGCTACGTCCGGTTTGACCAGAAGTAGATGTCACAGAGGTCACTTACTGTGTCATAAAGAAAGACCCTCCCTTACTTTGACATTTTGTCAAAAAAATAAAGTTCATCTCTCAAACGGTTGATTTTTTGTTAATTTTTGAAGTTTTAAATAAGCCCTGCATTAAAGACTAAGAAAGCTCGTTTTATACTGACCAAAGAACTTAAAAATAATGGCTTTATAACAATTCTTTCCTTCAACTCCCGGTTTGAACCGCAATACAAGGTCAAATTGGGGTCATTTCTTTGAGACATCTAAATTGTTTCGAAAAGACCTTTGCGATGATGTGTAGATTGTAAAAATCCATTGTGCACTTCAGGAGTTCTGATTTAATTAATAAACTTTGATTTATTGTAACTCATCTTCTGATGACGTCATCATGACGTCATCGTTTTATTTCGCGTCTTCATATTGAGGTTCAAGTATATGCACAGTTTCAAGGTTCAGTTTAATTTCAATTTTGAGTTATTTATTTGAAGAAAATAAAACCTTTAAATATGAATATGAAAATAATTAAAAAGAGTTTTATCATATGTATTTCATGGGGACTTCCGGTTTGGGCAGGAAGCGAGGTCAACTCAGGTCACTAAGAATTATAAAGAACCGCATACATTTATTGTAACTCGACTCCTGGAGGAAAAACAAGTTACCTTTTTGGTTTTAACTGCCAGGAAAAACAATGTTTTCGTGCTTTCCAAAGTGTTCCTTTTCCACGCAGTGCAATCGGCTGCCGCCAGGTTGTGTGTTCAAAATAGTATTCATATTGCCTTTTATCAAAACATTAACCCTTGCTGCCCTCCGTTTTGTTCGGCATCTATGCGGTGTCAATAAAATAAAGTGTGTATCGCTAGTAAACGTTGGTGGCGCTATATCAAATTAACGGTCTTATTTTGTAACATCACGAACACTGGTGTACTGTACAGTCAATCTGACAATTGACAGATTCAAATTCCGAGCTCATTATCTGTATTAAAAAGTTCCAAAGTTTTATAAAAACTACCCCACTTTGATAAACATCATAAACACAAGTGTGTACGGCTAAAGAAATACACGGACATTTTGAAAGGCGATGACTTTACTTTTAAACTTTACTTTTAAACAGTTTTACTCAGCGTATCCCGACAACAACTCTCGCGGGGGTAAAGTGCCTCTGGCCCCGCTGTTGCACACTCGTGACTCTCGTATGTAAGCACGTACGTGATCGGTATAATAGAACGAAAGACGATCATTTTGTCAATTGCATTTTCTCCACCATTATACTTCAAACAACTCACGTGAGCATGTGATCGTCTCAGTAAAGTCTCCTCTTCCTCTCCCTGTCACAATTAAGCCACCAGAATGACATAAAGGGAAACATTTCCACACTGAACTTGGCATGACTTACATGTTTTTCTTTGCGTCGCCATTATTACACACACACACACACACACACACGCAGAACTTAACAACACACCGCAAAGTTCGATGAACTGTGACAAGACCTGACTTGTTGCGTGTATGTACATGTATATACACAGCATGCAGTAAAAGCCTGGAGTGCACACGCACGAGGTGCAATACAGTAAGGTAACTGTACAGACTCTATCGGCGATCGCGCTAAAAACGGCACTTTTCACCTTAATATAACTTCGTTATGCAACGGCCAATTTTGTTCAAATTTCACAATAAGGCTTTTATAGTCGTTATTTATTACTAAAAAATTCAACATGTAGTTTGCTCAAAAAAAAATTGAAATAAAAAAAAAAATATTTTTAAACTCGTCGTCGTAACAAACTGTAACATTTGATGACGTCATCAATGTAATATTTTTAAAGGTCATAAACTACATTTTACTTCGTACACTGAAACCATGTCCAAATTCTGTTTCATATTGACTCCACAGCTTAAATTCTGACTTTTTAGGCATTTTTGGCTTCAACTTCCGGTTGGAACCGGAAGACAAGGTCAAGTTGGGGTCATCTCTGTGAGACATTTAATTATTTTTCAAAGACCTTTCCGATGAGGTATAGATTGTAAAAATCCATTGTGTACTTCAGGAGTTATGATTTTTTTAATTATTAAACTTTGATTTAACGTAATTCGACACCAGATGACGTCATGATGACGTCATTGTTCAAGTGCCGTCTTCAATTTAAGGTTCAAGTATGTGCCAAGTTTCAAGGTTCAATTCATTTTCAATCTTGAGTTATCTTTTGGATATAAGTTCCCGGGAAGAAGAAGAAGTAAAAGTAAAAAAAAAAAAAAAAACTCGAACAATAACAAGAGGTCTTCGGCTGTTGGCCGAACACCTAAAAACAGAACAATAACAATAGGTTTTCGGCTGCTGGCCGAACACCTAATAACTCAAGAACGGCAAATGCTACATTCAAAATCGTTGGTGCATATGAAAGGTCTTGTGATGTGGGACAAATTGTATGCACAACGTGACCCCATTTGACCTTTACTTCCGGTCAAAACCGGAAGTTAAAGATAAAATTCATGTTATTTGGGGCTCTAGAGCCTAAGTGAATGAAGATATGAACAAACTTTCAATGCATAATATTTTTGTTAGCTCGCGAGCATTCTAAAAATGTAATGTATGACGTCATAGCTACGTCACAACGAAATTGATACACGAGGTCGAAAAAAAAATTATTTTGCTATCTCAAAAACTAAAGCATGTACGGACTTGATACTTACTATATACCTAGAACACAGTGTGTAAATGACAAAGCAAAACTTTTGGAATGATGACGTCATCGATGACGTCATTACATTAAATTGAAGTTTTATACTAAAATAATCATATCTTAAGAATAATATATGCTACATACATGATCTTTACACTATATGAAAGGTTTTGAAGTACTCAACAAATCTTACACAGGGTGTGACCCCATTTGACCTTCACTTCCGGTCGAAACCGGAAGTAGTAGTTTTGTTATAAAAAATCGTTTCTGAATTACGTAAATTTGTGTATTAATATAATAACTTATTTTTAAAGCCCTTCGACGATTCTACCAATGTTTACAAAGTGTGAACTCATTTGACCACTTCCGGTCGAAACCGGAAGTATAAGTTTGTACAACGAAAATATGTATCTTATTAATGACACATGGTACATTAATAATCGTTACATCAATTTAAAGCTCTCTGACAATTCTTGATACCATGCAAAAGGTGTGACCCATTTGACCTTTAGTTCCTGTCAAACCGGAAGTTGAAGTTTCATATGACAAACCTTCATGCATAAAGATAAACAAAGTACACATAAATATTTCGCCCGTCAGCATAGCACAAATAGACAAAAAACTTGCACACAATATTGACCTTAAAATTTTCAATTACGTAATTGGGCCGAACACCGTGAGTTTGTTCACAAACTCTCAATTTCTACTTTTTTAGGTGTTCGGCCAGCAGCCGAAAACCTATTGTTATTGTTCTCTTTTTTTTTTTTTTTTTTTTTTTTTTTCTGGGCTTTCTTAGTCATCGAAACTTGTCCACAAATTTTCTCAAAAAATTATTTTTGGAATGATGACGTCAAATAAACGTTAAATAATTAAAAAATTTAATAACTCAAGAACGGCAAATGCTACATTCAAAATCTTTAATGCATATGAAAGGTCTTGTAATGTTGGACAAATTGTATGCACACCGTGACCCCATTTGACCTTTACTTCCGGTATAAACCGGAAGTTAAAGTTAAAATTTATGTTATTTGGGGCTCTAAAGCCTAAGTGATTAAAAATATCAACTAACTTTCAATGAATAATATTTTCTTTAGCTCAAGAGCAATCTAAAAATGTGATATATGACGTCATAGCTACGTCACAACGAAATTGATACACGAGGTCGAAAAAAAAATTATTTTGCTATCTCAAAAACTAAAGCATGTACGGACTTGACACTTACTACATACCTAGACCACAGTGTGTATATGACAAAGCAAAATTTTGGGAATGATGACGTCATCGATGACGTCATTACATTAAATTGAAGTTTTATACTAAAATAATCATATCTTAAGAATAATACATGCTACATACATGATCTTTACACCATATGAAAGGTCTTGAAGTACTAAACAAATCTTACACAGGGTGTGACCCCATTTGACCTTCACTTCCGGTCGAAACCGGAAGTAGTAGTTTTGTTATGAAAAATCGATTCTGAATTACGTAAATTTGTATATTAATTGTATAACTTAATTTTAAAGCCCCTCGACGATTCTACAAATATTTACAAAGTGTGACCTCATTTGACCTTCACTTCCGGTCGAAACCGGAAGTACAAGTTTGTACTACAAAAATATGTACCTTATTAATGAAACGTGGTACATTAATAATCGTTACATCAATTTAAAGCTCTCTGACAATTCTTGATACCATGCAAAAGGTGTGACCCATTTGACCTTTAGTTCCTGTCAAACCGGAAGTTGAAGTTTCATATGACAAACCTTCATGCATAAAGATAAAAAAAGTACACATAAATATTTCGCCCGTCAGCATAGCACAAATAGACAAAAAACTTGCACACAATATGGACCTAAAAATTTTCAATTACGTAATTGGGCCGAACACCGTGAGTTTGTTCACAAACTCTAAATTTCTAGTTTTTTTTCTTTTTTTCTGGGCTTTCTTAGACGTCGAAACTTGTCCACAAATTTTCTCAAAAAGTTAAGCTTGTATGAACTTGAAACTTACCATGTACACAGATATTAGTGAGTAGATGAAACCGTGAATTTTTTGGAATGATGACGTCATTGATGACTTCATGACGTTAAATAAACGTTAAATAATTCAAGCAATTCATAACTCAAGAACGGCAAATGCTACATTCAAAATCTTTGGTGCATATGAAAGGTCTAGTGATGTTGGACAAATTGTATGCACACCGTGACCTCATTTGACCTTTACTTCCGGTATAAACCGGAAGTTGAAGTTACAAATCATGTTATTTGGGGCTCTAGAGCCTAAGTGATTAAAAATATCAACTAACTTTCAATGAATAATATTTTCTTTAGCTCAAGAGCAATCTAGAAATGTGATATATGACGTCATAGCTACGTCACAACGAAATTGATACACAAGGTTGAAAAAAAAATTATTTTGCTATCTCAAAAAATAAAGCATGTACGGACTTGAAACTTACTACATACCTAGAGCACAGTGTGTATATGACAAAGCAAAATTTTTGGAATGTTGACATCATCGATGACGTCATTACATTAAATTGAAGTTTTATACTAAAATAATCATATCTTAAGAATAATACATGCTACATACATGATCTTTACACCATACGAAAGGTCTCGAAGTACTCAAATCTTACACAAGGTGTAACCCCATTTGACTTTCACTTCCGGTCGAAACTGGAAGTAGTAGTTTTTTATATAACAAATCGTTTCTGAATAACGTAAATTTGTGTATTAATGTAATAACTTAATTTTCAAGCCCTTCGACGATTCTAAAAATGTTTACAAAGTTTGACCTCATTTGACCTTCACTTCCGGTCGAAACCGGAAGTATAAGTTTGAATATACAAAAATATGTATCTTACTAACGACACTTGGTACATTAATAATCGTTACATCAATTTAAAGCTCTCTGACAATTCTAGATACCATGCACAAGGTGTGACCCCATTTGACCTTTAGTTCCTGTCAAACCGGAAGTTGAAGTTTCATATGACAAACTTTCATGCATAAAGATCAAAAAAGTACAAATAAATATTTCGCCCGTCAGCATAGCACAAAACACTAAAAACTTGCACACAATATTGACCTTAAAATTTGTAATTACGTAATGAAGCCCAACACCGTGAGTTTGTTCACAAACTCTAAATTTCTAGGTTTTTTTTTGGGTGTTCGGACATAAGTCCGAACACCCTTTGTTTTTGTTTGGTTTTTTTTTTTTTTTACTTCTCCTTCTTCTTCTTCTTCTTCTTATGCCTGAAGATTGTCCGCTAACAGAAGCACACTTTCTAAGCTTGTATGAACTTGAAACTTCACACATAGTTAGATATTCATTAAGACACGAAACCGTTGAAGTGACGTCATGATGACATCATCAGGTGTCGAATTACATTAAATCAAAGTTTATTACTTCTAAAAATCATAACTCCTAAAGTACACAATGGATTTGTACAATCTATACATCCTCGGAAAGGTCATCCAAAACTGCGTAATCGCCTCACAGATATGACCCCAATTTGATCTTGTTTTCCGGGTCAAACCGGAAGTTGAAAACTTCATAAATTCGTATTTTTTTAAGTACTTGTCACATTATCATAGATCTTACATCAGATTGTAGAGTATTTATCAATCTCCAACTTTTGCATAGAGGTCATACCCTTTTGACCTTTACTTCCGGTTCAAAACGGACGTTTAACGCATTCTTTTTTAAATATGCGTTCAAGCGTGACCGGCATTGCTATAGAAAATGGAATGCCATTATACCTGTATATTTCCTCAGGGGGGCGGACACGATATTGCGCAATCCTTTCCGCGGCGCTGTGTGTACGTACCATTTTAAAAAAAGGGGTAAACAATTTCTGCTCTAACACGAATGGATTTAATTAGATAAAAGTAAGGCAGTATTTGACCAATTATATATGCATAGTTTATTTGTAATATTTTTGCAGTGGAAGTAAATGCAAGAATTTGACAAAAGTCTATAAAAAAAATTGGGAAAATGCATTTGTCCCTCCAACACCAGGCGCGTGGCCAGCAACAGCATCATACCGTTAATCAATGTGTAATGTTGCTTTGAACCAAAATTTCGACACCCCTAAAACAGTGTCACAAAACGTGACGAAAGTGACAAATTGGCCCATTCTACCCCTGGGATTTTTCAAGTTCTTCTTTTAATATATAGTTTTCTAACGTTGTGAAGTTTTTTTTAAAAATCCACCCTTTCTACCCAATCAATTTTTATGATTTTCAAAATGTAACATTTGAATTAAATAGTAAATTCCGTTGTCGGTTTCATGTGTAAACCAGTCGGCGTCCGGAATCTGTGTGTGTTGGTATGGTATACCAAGCAGTCACGGTGACAAACCGTGTATATTGCGCAATGTCAATAACGGCCACACACACACACACACAGGCCTGGGTACATCCCAGCATGCTCGCTTTTGACTGAGCCCTGACTGCGTGCGTGCCGTGTGTGTGCAATGGTGTAAGGCAGGCTCACGAATGAGACGAGTATCAACGTTGACGGCGCCCTTTTCTTTTTCGTGTCCGCCCCCCCCTGGATTTCCTGTTGCTTATACATGTACACAATAACCGCACGTTGTTCATTCCACACTTTGTTAGTCTTTAATACAAGGCAAATTTTAACATTTTAAATCAACAAAAAATCAACCGTTTGAGATGTGAACTTAATTCTTTCGAGAAATGTCAGGGTTAGGGAGGTTTTTTCTTTGTGACACAGTGAGTGACCTCTGTGACATCCGGTCAAACCAGAAGTAGCTCTTTATTTAAAAATGAGACCTAGGGATATGATTCTTCCACCAAATACCAAGATTAGGAAATGTCATTCTCTGTTGCACATTGTGTGACCTCTGTGACCTCTATCTCATGACCCCATGTAGACTTGACCTTCTGTGTCAACCGGAAGTTGGACCATATGGACAAGCAGTTATATGGTCTATGTTCAAGGCTGTGTCCAACATGACCTTTCCCTTTGATTAGAAAGTCTTTATTTCAGTCAAAACTCGAAATTAATTTTGGAGTAATGGAAAATCAGTTTAACATATAAAAAAACATACCCTTTGATCTAGAC
The DNA here is from genome assembly GCA_911728455.2 of Marthasterias glacialis. Classification (NCBI taxonomy): domain Eukaryota; kingdom Metazoa; phylum Echinodermata; class Asteroidea; order Forcipulatida; family Asteriidae; genus Marthasterias; species Marthasterias glacialis. Next base: position 19,176,143 of record OU452220.1, read on the forward strand.
AAGGGATTTTTACACTCAATACCTCATTGGTAGGTATTTAAATTGGTGCAATAGTTAATACAACCCTTCGAGTAATCACGTACTAAATTGGAGTGGCTGTTTTTATAGAGAGATGCTAGCTATAGACCGACACATCATGTACATGTACGTCGTTGCTGATTACAAAACTTCCATTCAAATCACAATAACCAGTATAACAATTTTTGCTAAATGCACGGTCGTGGCCATACAGTCAAAAATTGGAACATTTGTTCTTAAAAATGGCCAATTTCAATTCTGAATGGCTCAACTTATACTTTGTGCATTACTGAATTTTTAAACGTTTGCATGCCTTTTTTTTTTTTTGCAAACATGGGCGCTGGGTACGATCAGAACATTATCATCTTGCATCATTTAAATTTAGTTTTTTGCAGATTATCTAAATTGTAAATTCTGTTTATTTAAATTTTACTTGTTACTTCTTGTTAGTCGTTTGCACTTTCTCTTTCTCTCATCCTTTTTCACTGGTCTTTTAAGAAGTTCAAACATGCAGGGCCTAAATGGAAACCGGTCTTGCTACTGATCAAGCTTAGGATGAATGACGAAAACAAAGTAAACAAATAAAAAAATAGTCGAAAAGCACTGAATCTAATTTTTCTTGTTATTTATTCATTTGGTTTACATTATTTTGAACTACTGTATACAAATAATTGTAACACCTCTTCCTTTGATTCTATCTGTTGATTGGCTGAACGTGCGTCACGTGGTGTTGTGTATTTTAACTATCACACTGCGCGCCGACCAAGAGAACTATCAAATGGTACTATTCAACGAAAACCTCGAACCCGGTGACACCATCAACAAAGATGTGCATTAGAAATGAGATAACAAAGGCAGTGTGATACCTTTTAGGTATTTGAAGACTGATATACGCACAGTTGTTTAACGAATATTACCACAAAATGGATGAAATTGAGGTGTTATAAAACAAATATTGATTGCTCTATCTTGTGGCGTAGTCAAACTAGTCACTCTCAGTGATCCCCGGAGCCGCCTATCTTCCCTCGTCTTCGCCTCGGGAAGATAGGCTGCTCCGGGGATCACCTCGAGTGACTAGTTTTACTACACCACTCGCAGCAGTCAATATTTGTATACTATTGACTAGCATAACAAACACTGTTTGTTTTCAAAGGTGGAATGACATATTAACAAATCACTCCTTATCCAATAGACAGGCAAAGTGTATGTTCTTGACCAGCACACTAAACTACGGTCGTTTTTGAATCAATGGTTTTGGCTCTGGATTCACTCAGGCTAGCTTGACCCCTCAGTTGTTTCCACCATTTCGTGTGCTTTACTTTCAGCCTTCAGAAAAAGGGAAAAGCCTGAAACAGATTCCAAAGCTAAAGCCATGGATTCGAAAAGGGCCTATGATCACATACGGGTAACTAAATACATTTGTAAACACAGAGGGTTTCTTTTTCATTGTTTTATCTAGCACCTAAAATATGCGCAAAGATTTATACACACACACAGGCCTCAAAATTAGCAGAAAATCTAATGAGTACTTAATGCGTACAGGACTACAAGTTATTTATCAAAATGGTCTCCCTTGTACCCCCACAAAATTCTCTACCTGTTCAAGCTCCTTCTCTCCTTGCTGATTGAAAGTGGTAAGAATCGGCCTGGAATTACTTAGCTAAGTGGATCAAGTGAAATTCCTGTAGCTGTTGAATGAATTCACTGGTGTCATGTTTTTACTTGCTGCTTATTAATCAGTTAATGTGGTCTTCATACGAAGAATAATAGCAGGAATTGTTCAAACAAAAGCAGTCCACATCAAACTATATATCATGGTGTTATTGCAAACCAAATGTACAAAACATAATATTTTGTAAGTATGTCCAACAAGTCCCTTTTCTCAAGAATCTAATTTAGCCTGCTTCGAACCAAATGAATGCTCAAGTTTATACACTAGCCAAAATGCTTTGCCACACGCATCATAATGTGACTGTATCCTGCTAATATTTGGTTAGAAAACAATACGAATGCACATGCACTCTTTATTTACAGAGTAATATACCTTTTAACTGTCTCCAAGAGCACTATGTATAGTTACATCTTAAGAGTTTTGACAATCACTTATAGGAAAACAATGACTGGCTCCACAAGTATCATATGAAGTTAATTAGAGCAGGGTGTGTGCTTTGTATGTATCTTCAAAAGGACATGTGCAGAGATGAAGAATATTAATATTCCTGCAAATAAACAAAATACAATAAATCAAAATGTTAACTTTTGAAAATAAAGATGTTCAGAACTAATTTTTAAATGCTACCTTTGAAATAATTGAAGAGGATGACAAAATATAAGGTAGTGGATTTGTAATGACTTCAAATATTTTCAAATTATTAAATGTATCCTTATTTCGTGTTCTAAAATGTGTCATCCCCAGGACACTACTTGCGGCTTTCAAAAATGAATTTCACATACATATATGGAGATATTTTTATAATGTCACCAGTATCATGTTTTACTGATTGTAAACCAGCAAAGGACATTGACATTATAATTATATCAATGAAAACTATAGGTCTCAGGCATTGACGTAACTAGCTATAATTACGCCCGCCATTTTGGAAGGCAAGCACCACGGTAAATCATAGCCTGGTACATATCAACCTTGTCCCCATATAGTGAGCCCTGGGGAAACTCTTTATTTGGACCCTAATTGGACAACGGCTTTACAGTATTAGCCTATGGCTATTGATTCTGGTACCGGGCAACGAGACTATGACAAAGATGCAAATTTTGAAAAGCAGCCACACTATTCTTATTTGCATATGTATCCAAAATTTTTCGATATGCAAATGTTCCAATACCAGGGTGAGAGAGCAGTCAACCTCATACTGCTGGACTCACCCTGGGGACAAGGTTGGGTGCATATGTAGGTGAAGTTATTGCTCAAATATAATGCAAAGGAGAACTACTACGTTGAATCATAACTGATCAAAGTAGGCCTATACTGAGTGAAATTAGAGGGTTATGTCACGGATTGATATTTGTCAAAATTAGTAATGTTGTGGTGAAAATGTATGCTGACAATCGTGCGGTAGAACTGCCTGCATAATACGCATGCCGTACAAAACGGCTGATAACCATTTGTAGTTATCAATGAAGTGACATCACATGCACAATCTCTATACATGAGGCATGGTCATTTTTGTTGTTGAGGTCATAAGAAAGTGTCAACTTACTTTCGCAAATACATAGGACTTGCAGTCTTGCTTACATCTAGCTTGAACTGATGGTGAATGTTAGTATTACTGTCCACAGAAAGATTTGTTCCTGAAATTAAAATTTAAATGAAAACACATTAGATAACATGTACATACATGTAAAACTACATGTACATGATGAATACCACTAAATATCAATAATTTCATGTTAAACTTGATGACAAATACAATTTAGCACTTGCAAGGTTGAGCAGCACAATAAAGGCAAATAATGCGTACATTGATGGTCACCAATCAGCAGACAGGATTCAATACATAGACCAATCTGGATGTGCAAGTGCTTGGTGCCACGCATACTAACAACAAGCAGTATAATACTGTATATTTAAAGGAATACTGTATGCAGAAAAAAAACGGATTAAGGTTTAAGTAATCTATACACTATATACTAACTTGAAGCAATATCACATCAGGTCACTGTGTGGTGACAACATCTTCAAAAGAAAATTGCTGATCCTGAAGAGTGTATCTACACTGAATCATGAATTATTGATGACATTTGTATGATGACATATCTTCCAAGGAAGACCAATAGTCTTGATGAAGAGTGCTTAGCACTGAATCATCCATTCATTGTGAATCACACTTCCATGATCACAGCATCTTCCAAGGAAGACCATCAGTAATGTTGGTCCTGTAGGGTACTTTGCACTGTATCATCCTTTCATTGTGAATCACATTTCCATGATCACAGTGTCTTTCAAGGAAGACCATCAGTCATGTTCGTCCTGAAAAGTGCTTAGCACTGAATCATCCATTCATTGTTAATCACATTTCCATGATCACAGCATCTTCCAAGGATGATAATTTATCCCAAAGAGTACTCAGTAGTGAATCATGTATTGTTGACATGGTTGATTACATTTGTCAGAAGGCATTCTAATGAAGACATTTAATCCTGAAGGGTATTTAGAACCATCAAATGATTGTCTCATTTGTTTGATTGCAACTTCTAAGGTGGATCATTAGTCATATAGAGTTACTTAACAGTGAATCATTCATTGTTGATTCCATTTCTGCAATTTCTTGAAGCAAAATTATTGGTCCTTTGAAAAGTGCTTAACTAAACTAGCACTGGCTTATTGATTCTCTATCACAATTCTGCAAAACAAGTGTTGACAATATCTTTTCAGTACGATCATTAGTTTAAGAGTGTTTAACATTGAATCATCAATTAATTATCACATTTCAATCAAATATCATCAAAGGTCATGTCAGTATACAGATCAACATGTACTTGTAAAGATTATATCCATCATCTGGAATATCTTTCTTTGGTGGAATCAATGGACATGAACAATGCAGTATTCACATTTCAAAAGCAAACATGTAATGTAGGCTGTGCATCAATGAACATGTACAATGCAAGTCCAGACCTAATTTGACTTTAACATCATGATGTAGTTTGAATTAATAATCCTCACATTCTTTTAGAAAACTGTTAATAGTAACAACATAATCACACCTCTTAGTCTGCTAGTCTTTCTCACAATTGTTTGTATTGTATTTGTAACTGTTTGGGGGACAAGCAAATCCAGAATTACATCATTTTCCTTGAGGAAAAAACCCTCTAATCCACTGAGTAATCTCAGGTCTTGAACTCATATTCTAACGTATCAACTATATGACAAATATTCAGTGTTTGGTACTTAAAGCATGACTACCACAACTGTCATGAGTAGTAAATGAGTCCAGCAATTAAGACCCACTTGCTGATGAGTGATGACTAACGCATCAACACTTTCGTATAATGTGTTAACTCTGCATATTTAGTTATTCGGTGATGACTAAGGCATCAACAATTCCGTATAATGTGTTATTTACATGTACACATTTAGTTATTCGGTTTCTACCATGTCTACAATGTAAATCTGCACAACCATAGCCCTAGAGACGGGTTGAGTAAATTTGTGATATAATAGTACCAGTCAGACCCATACATATGCACATAATCATGTTTAGGCTAAAGTGTTAAACAACCACCACGACTGACATGAGTAGTGACATTTAAAGCATAGAGCAAGGCTCAAACCCACACACTAAGGCCTCACTATTTAATGTCATTCAGTGGTTAAGTTGAAACAACCACCACGACTGACATGAGTAGTAACAGTTAAACTATAGAGCAAGACTCAAACCCACACACAAGGCCTCACTATTTGATGGTGAAGTGGTAAGTACTCTGTCATTCAGTGGTTAATTTAAAATAACCACCACAACTGACATGAGTACTGACACTTAAACCAGAGTAAGGCTCAAACCCACACACTAAGGCCTCAGTATTTGATAGTGAAGTGCCAAGTACTCCGCCATTCAGTGGTTAATTTGAAACAACCACCACGACTGACAATGAGTACTGACACTTAAACCAATGATCTTAAATGGGACATATGGCATTATCGGTAAAGCCAGCGGACGATTATTTACATTAACCATGTTAACTACCCTTAGAAGATTTGGCTTAGCAATCAAAGACCTTGTCACCATTCATGTTGGTTCATTCGACCACTGTTAGAATATGCTGTCCCCGTCTGCCATCCTGGTCTTAAAAACACAATGCACTGCATGGAGGGTACACAAAAAAAGAGCGTGTAGGATTATTTTAGCCAATACTTATGAATCTCACCACCATGCCCTACAAGTGTTGAAACTTAAAAAAGTTAAACAAAAATTGCCAACATGTCTGCCCTAAATTTGCCAATTATTTGATGAACAGTAAAGAGTTTTGAGAGTGGTTTCCTAAAACTAGAGGAGATAGTAAAGACCATTTATTTTGTAACTCACATTTATTGGCAACTCCTTATGTGTGTACCAAGAGACATGCTAATGCAATTCCTTACATGGTCAAACTACTAAATGAAAACTGCCATTTAGTGTTAAATTTTCCAATGGTTGAAATTTGTATATTTTATACATTTATATTCATTTCTCTTTGTCGGGCCACATATGTTTGCTTCTTTTCACCTACTTTTTATTTTAAATATCACATCATGTTTCATTTTATTTGTTTATTTATTTATTTTTTTTTTTTTTCATCATCTCTCTTTGACATCTCAAATCTCTATAATGAGGTAATAAACCCTGTATGTTATGTAGCATTATTTTATATGTGCTTGTACATATCTAAAAAAAGTTTTTATTGTAAATTCAATATAATTTTGCCATTGTCAAACAAATTGAATGTTTTTGATTAACCATGCATAATAATAATAATAAAATATACGTACATTTGCACATGGATGTACATGTATGCGGTACTTTGATACTGCATTAAAAGGTTGTAATTTAAATTCAATTTGTATCCAACAACAGTGCTACATATTTCTGATATTTAGGGAAGTTCTCATTACCATAGCAACACTAGCGATGCTAGTTTAAAATACACTGTAATCAGCTATCAGCTTATCATATTATGTCCATGACAATTTTGAGGTTTTTTTCTACACTTTATTCATAAATATTTTCATAAAAAGACAGTTTAGGCACTACCAACTTTTCATTGGTTAGACACAATCAACTTTGATTGGTTAGGCACTATCACCTTTGATTGGTTCAAAGGCACTATCATTTTTTGGTTAGGCACTATCACCTTTGATTGGTTAGGCACTATCACTTTTTGGTTAGGCACTACCACTTTTTGGTTAGGCACCACCACCTTCGATTGGTTAGGCACTATCACCTTTGATTGGTTAGGCACTACCATCTTTTTGTTAGGCACTATCACCTTTTGGTTAGGCACTACCACCTTTTGGTTAGGCACTATCACCTATGATTGGTTAAGCACTACTAAGGCACCACGTCGTCAGTATCATGAGCGATATGTAGGTATTTCAACTTGACTTGTATAGCTTCATGGTAACTATAATATGTTGGCCTAACTGTAGTTACAACATTCTCTATACCTCTGATATAAACATGATCAATTAATGTACCATTCTCTGTTGTCGCATCTGTTACACATTGTTTATATCCATGCTCTGACATTTTTTTTTAACTTGTAATTGATTTCCATAAATGTTCTCATTGAAATCTCCCACTATAATACATCTACTGCTGACCTTGTGAATGTTAATAATTAATTTTGACAGAACATCAACGAAATCTTTCATCTTATAGGAAGGCGGTCGATAAATAACGGCAACAACAATCGATTCATGAGAAATTATGACAAGCAACATATTCTAGGTTCTGCACTGAAAGATTTAAACGACTGAAATGTTTGTCTGTTTTGCCATAAACAGAAACTCCTCCATGATTTAGCTGCTGTAATGTTTCCATGTTATCATTGTATGACAAATCTCGTATTTGATGGAAGCTTTTGAATCCATCTAAATTAACATCAATCATTTGATCAGCTTTAATCCAAGTTTCGGTCAAGCAAATGAAATCTGATTCCATCATCTAGATCTCTTTGACATCTCAAATCTCTATAATGAGGTAATAAACCCTGTATGTTATGTAGCATTATAGTGACATCATTGAGGTTGTCATCATTCTTAAAAGATTCCTCAAGTCCACTCACAACAGGCATCGTCTTTAGAGCTTCTGCTACTGAATTATCACAATATATCAACTTCTCATTAAACCCTTCAATAACAAGACCCTTCAGTGAAGTAACACGACTCAAACTCACATATGCCTGACCTGCTGAAAATGTTTTTTCAAGACACACAACAGCTTTGTTTGTAGTCATACCTTGTACTTTATGTGAAGTGCATGCCCACGCAAGTTTCAATGGAAATTGTTTACGGGTACACTTCTTTCCAATGTACTCTTCCTGTATCTCAATTGCAACAGAGTTATGATCGTAAGGTGCTGCTGAGAGTCTTCTTAGTTTAGAACCCACAGTCTTATTGTCAAATGTTACATTGATACACTTAGGTCCAGATTGATCAGGTAACATGTATATGCCACTCACTGTTCCAAATGCACCATTTACAAGTCCATCGGATACATCTATGTTCTTTGTCAACATAACTCTAGCACCAACACCAATTAATAACGATCTACACAAACTACATGACCGTGCTGACTGCAGAGGTTTTGCTCTTTGTTTCAGTTTACCATTTCCATCTTTCTCATAGTCTTTTGCTTCGACATAAATGGCATCTGAACATCTCTGGTGTATTCTTTGTAGATTGTATTTATCAACTTGCTTGTTTGTGGGATAGATATGAACACCATCATCTAAATCTTCTCCAGTCTCACAACTTTTCAGCATAGCTGTTTCTTCATTTGTCAAATTATCATTTTTTGTTTTTACTCTCAATTTGTTCAACACTTCTGTAAACTTTACATCATCTCTCTGTCTCATAATTTCATTTAACTCAACTTTCTTAAAATTGTCATGCCATAAACTAGACTCTATTACTTGTGATGCAATGATTTCCCTATCACTGGAGGTAATTGATAGAAATCTCCAACTGCAACAACACTGACATTTCCAAAGGCACATTGACTTCTTGTCTGCTTAATTTGCCTCAATCTTCCATGAATATAACAAAGCATTTTTCGATCAACCATAGAAATCTCATCAATAATTAAAATTTGCAATTGATCAAGTTTGTTTCGAAGAGTACTAATTTTCTCTTCACCAAGGGGTTTGTATGGTAGTGACATATCAGTAGTAATTGACAAAGCACTGTGTATTGTAAGTCCATTGATATTAAATGCAGCAACTCCAGTAGGTGCAGTTAGTATTACAGATACATCATCAGGATTTGGATTCATTCTACCAAGTAAACGCACAGCTTCATTATAAATACATTTGATTAAGTGAGATTTTCCGGTACCTGCTCCACCAGTAATGAACATATGGAATGGTTCAGGATTTTTCCCATTGACTTTATCAAGACACCATTGTCTAATCTTATAGAATATTTGACTCTGCTTGACATTCAGTGATCTCATTAAACATTGAGCTTCCTCTCTTGAAATCTTGGCTTTATTATACTCAATATTAAAACTCCTTTCTTCTTTCTTATCAGATTGCAAATCAGGAATAGCACATTCATCTTCATTTTGTTGCTCTACCTGACTCTTTTCATCAATGCATTCATCTCTCTGAGCTTCAGTTTCTGGACTGATCAATGCCCATGCATCTTCCTGAGGTCCAAACTTTGCCAAATACTCTTCAGCATCATCCATTGACTCAACATCTGCTTCAAAATTTTGTCGATTATATTCTACGACAGCCTTCACAGAACAGATATTACACTCGTGTAACTTAATACTTCCAGTTTTGTAAAATTCTTCATATGTTTCAAACTGAGGAGGTTTCAAATGGGCGTTAAAACGATGTGGTAAGAACAGCTGTAGAATACTATGGTAATGTTTCTCACGACTTTTTATTACACAGAACCTTGGGTATTTAATAATTGCACCATCAGTTCTTGTACGCTTCTGTATGTATCCTAAACTTTTCTGTAATTGATGAACATGTTGATATGTTTTTCCACTATGAGCCTTTAATGCTTCTGTACTTGACAACACTCTATATTCAGAGCAAAATGTAGCCAGACACATAACATCAAATACATCAGTTTTAGGCCGTGCTTTATATCTGTCAATTTTACTGACCATCCACACATTATCATCGTCACCATGGGATTTATTCTGAATCAATCTCAGTGGCAAACTCATTCGGACAGGATTTTCACCTATTGGTATAAATTCTACCTTTCTAGAGCCTTCTTTCAACCTTAAATTACACACTCGAAAACATGCCTCTTGTGCTGATACTTCTCTATTCTGTAAATAAACTTGTCCAATCTGTTTCATACTCTGCTTTGCATCAACATTACTCTTCACTGCCTCACTTTGTGCCTGACTGAGCAATTGTCCCATTTCACGTTCAGACTTGGACATATATGACACAACATATGCTACACATCCATAGATATCTGTGATGAACTGAATATCCAAATTAGCATTCCATGCACGAGAAAGATCTGGATTGTACTGATTTACCCATACATCCTGAGGATTGCGTTTCAAGACAATACTGACTTTCTTACTCATAAGTGTGTTGGCTTTTTCGAAGTCTTCTTGAGTTATTCCAAGACCTTTAACCATTTCATTCACTGATTTGTATTCTTTGTCTCCATCAAGTAATGCTTCACGAACTGATTTCAACATATCAGCAGCTGCTTTAAGATCATCACTATTTTGTTCACTGTCATCAACTTTCTTATCACTAAGATTTGTATTTCCATCATCAAGATTTGGTTGCTGTCTAATTACAAATGTTCTATCTGAAGGAGGTCTTGGGAAGTTGAATCTACATTCTGTTCTCTTTTTCTTGCAGCTTTTAGAGTGACGTCTGCTATGCATTTGTACATTTGATATTATTTCATGTAATTCTTCATCTTCCTCCTTTGTTGGTAATTTACAAGATACATATTTATCAATAAATTCAACAATTTCTTCATCCTTATCATGATTTAGTTTTGGGGCATGTTCAATCCAGAATAAACAATGTGTATGAGGTGAACCTCTCATCTGAAACTCAACTCTGTAGAAATAATCTTTAACCTTTCCAATAGGATTAACATCTGACATCATTACTTCTTTCCGAAAAATGTGAAATCTTCTATCAAATATTCTAGCCACAGTCACAGGATTACTCTTTAATATACATTTCTCAATCCAATCCAGATCTATAATTCTTGGGTCACCCTGTTGTTTCAGTATTGTATTAATAACTTCAGGCCATCTCATATCTGCAGCAGAAAATGAACAGAACCATGTTGGGAGTCCAAGTTGCCTTATCATTGCATAAACATCTTTCTGTGTTGATTGCCAATATGCAGGGGTTCCTCTTATAGGTTTCAAGAACTTATACCCACTATCAGATTTCAACATATTCTTCAATTTATCCTTGTCATTCAACATTGCTGCAGTTAAACTCTGTCCATCTTGAGACTTAACAGAACCTTTACGAAGTGCAATGGACACACATGACAACACTTGCTCAATTTCTGACAGATATTGTGCATAGAATATAAAGTCTGTACTTTGTGAGAATCTATTATCCACATTCATTAATCTGTTATGTAGGTATCTACAAAGTGTTATTTTTACATCACGTTTGTCACTGAATAATGGGACTGCCTTTAGGAAATAATGTTGGAAAGCATTTGGCTTCATTTCCTTCTTCCTTCAAGACTCTGACTGGGTTATTACCTTCACACGGAGCTATGCAAAATACATCATCAAAATATTGGTCCAATATTTCTTGTCCTATGTCTGCTGGTTGAAAACAACTATCAAGCTTAAAACCACATAATCTTTCCTCATCTGTAATCTCCTCATCCTCATCATTATTTAAGTCTTCTTCTTCCTCGTGTTTGTCAAAGTCTTGTTGATCTGAACCTTCTGGTATAGGATTAACCCAGTCTTCCTCAATTACAATGTCATTATACCACTTATTATTCAACTTTAAGTAACGCAATGCCTCTTCAACATGAGCTTTGTTAACAAATTTATATTCATAGTAACCTTTGTATGATAATTTACGCTTTAATTTTATACGCATCAATTCATGCTCTCCAATTCTTGGTAACGACTGTACACATTCACTTACATTAGCAGGCACACAAATACATGGTCCAATTACTCCACTTTGACCACCTTTTGGAAGATTAACAATTTTCATGAAAGCAATGTTTCTGGCTATCAAATGCTGTTCTAGTGTATTCAATCTTTTCAATTCTTCTGGAATTTCTGATAATCTTAAATTGTTCAGACTCGCTTCTGCTGGTATTCTGTTTTTAATCAACTTCCTGTGACATGTATAACAAATCCATAGGCAGGATCTTGATTCAGACAAAGTACACGTTCCTAACTTACATTTGTCGTTACATTTATGCAAGTGCCTTTGTGATATGTACTCTGAATATTGGTATCTGTCTTTATTACACTTTATTACTTGATTCTTATAGAGTAATTTCTGGCAAACAGCACAAACACAAGATGGTCCACTACTCATTTTCCTCCTGAAATCATTTATCACATTTGTAATAAACTGTTTTTTCTCTTTAGACATTACTTTATTTTTTTTGGCATTGTGTACAACTTTTTCCTTAAAAACTGCAACTTCATTATATTTCCTTTTAATGCTATTTACGACTCTCTGCTTATACAATACATTCCCATGGTACTTTCTCTTAATACCATTAATAACTCTCTGTTTGTATAATGCATCACTGTGGTACTTTCTCTTAATGTCATTAATCAAATTCAACTTAAATGGCACATCCATATGATATTTCAATTTCATTTTACTAATTTGTCTCATTCTGTACATTTGGTTGCAATTATATCGAGCTCGGTCTGCAGCTATTTTTTTTTCTCCTGTGACATTCATTTAAGTTGTACAATGTTCTTTTAGAACCTTTCACTTTGTCTCTATTTCTGTCATAATCCTTTTTGCTTGCATTCTTCTTTCTTTCTCTACAAACAGAACTATCTTGATATTTCATTTTCATTGCACTCTTTTTCTTTTCCCTACAAACAGAACTATCCTGTCATTTCATTTTCATTGCACTCTTTTTCTTTTCCCTACAAACAGAACTATCCTGATTTTTCATTTTCATTGCACTCTTTTGCTTTTCCCTACAAACAGAACTGTCCTGATATTTCATTTTCATTGCACTCTTTTTCTTTTCTCTACAAACTGAACTATCCTGATATTTCCTTTTCATTGCATTCTTTTTCTTTTCCCTACAAACAGAACTGTCCTGATATTTCATTTTCATTGCACTCTTTTTCTTTTCTCTACAAACTGAACTATCCTGATATTTCCTTTTCGTTACACTCTTTTTCTTTTCTCTACAATATGAACTGTCTTGGTATTTCATTTTCAAAGCATTTTTTTTCTTTCCTCTACAAACTGAATCCTCATAACTTCTGTTCACAGCAAAAATTTGCTCTTGCCTGTGTGTTGTGTTTACATTATATTTCATTCTTTGATAATGTTTTTTGCCAGTAATTTGTTTTGTTTTTATTTTCATTTTGTACTTCTCTATTACCAATTGCAACTGATTCGCATGTTTTGTTTTTATCTTCAGAACGTTTCTTTCTTTTCCTTTCTCTATCCATCTTTCTTTTCAGTGCTGCACTTGTACGTTTACGTTTCGTTTTCTTTGCTACTTTCATTTGTTTTTCCATACCATCATCCTCTACTTCTTCCAAACAGTCATCACCTAATTTGGCTTTATTACAAGGTATTTCCAGATCAGCATCTATTGTTTCAATACTTTCCTTCCTTTCATTGTTTGTACCATCATCTAAATCAACAACTTGTTCTTCGTTCACACTCCTTTCCAGTCTTTCTTTCTGGACAGATAAGACAACATCGTAATGTATGCCATTAGTATGATTCAGATGATTCCTACATCTGATGTTACAGAGCCAATTTCTGCTCTCTTTCCAGAATATATAACCCACCTATCATTGAATATGTATACATCAGTTTCACGCATGTGTGCAACAGCCATGATCTCTACTTCTGTAGCCCAGATTCCAGAACAAAACATTCTTTGCCTTTCAACATACTCTTCAACATTACAGAATCCTTCACGTAAGTATGTATTATACTGAATGGCGTGTTTCAACAAATAATTCACTGTAGCTAGTCTCAATCGCATATGATAACGTTCATTACCAGACACAGCATAAGAAATAGCCCGGAAAAAACAATTTCCATCACCTTGAATACTTCTTATATGATCAGGACATCCAATTACTGCACATTCTTCTGAAATCACAGACTGAGAATAAATCCTGCCGATTTTAAGTGATTTGCATAATGATGTCTTATGTTCAGACTTTAGTGGAACAAACTGAAAACATACTGCTTGAGGTACTTCCACTATTTCAACATCATCACTGTCTTCATTTTCAACATGGCCATTTCTATCTTCAATTGTCATCTCCTGATGTTTTAAGTCGGTATTATATTCACAAGATGATTTACAGTTACCAGCATTATCACTTTCTTCACGTGTTATTCCTTCTATGCCTTGAGTATCTACAACATCTGTCCCTTCACCAACATTTTCAACAGCATCAATAAAATGTCTATTTGTACTTGAATCACCAACTTGACTAATTGTCACGCCACTAATTTCAAACTGTTCATTGTCGCATAAATTCATTGAAACAGCTAATTCCATACAGTACCTGTGTACATCTTGCCAAGTAAGTTCACATTTCATCAAACTTCTTCCGTCACTTGATTGATGACCATTGCAATCTCTGGAATGTGAATCAAATACATAGTACATATTATCTTGAGTAATTACTCCAAATGTATTCCCATTGAAACATATGAAACACAAGTTATACTTCTGCAATGTTTCTTCAAGAGCTCTGTTTAGCTGCATCATGTTAATTTCTGATAAGTGACCATCATCCTTTAAAGTACCGCTGACTGATTCATGATAAATCATAGTGAATGCTTTGTCAAATGCAATTAATTCATTGGGCAATTCATTAATAAGTAAATAGTCATTATTCATTGCACAATTCTTTGATAAATAACCATATAATTCATCACCAGTATTTAATATCAAATCCATGTCCTGACTTGTCCAATATCGCAATTGTTTTATGTGACTGTACATCATTGCACACAGACAGAGTGTTTGCTACACACTGTTTGCCAGTATTAAGACCAAATTTCAAATGACCTTGATGAAAATGTCCCTGTACAACCAAACTCTTCATCTCCAGTGACTGATCATTTGTCTTCACTTTCTTCTCATTTAATTTTTGACTGGCAGAAAATGGTCTCTTCTTCGATTTACGTGTTTGGGGAGATTGGTTTCGATTATAAGTTTCAAAATCTTTTGTCATTCTTTTCCCTTCAGTTTCTTTCTTAGTTTCATCTGATTTTTCAGACGTTTGTGTCTTAGCTTTTTTGTTTCTTAAATTGTATCCTCCATTTTGTTTAATTATGACTCCATGTCTTGAGCTACTTAATGACTTCACGGTTTGTTCCTTGCTATTTCCCTCCTGATCACCTTTAATATTAAGCTCACTCACATGTTGTGTCTTCATCTTGATTCATGTTCATCTCTTCTGTCATATCATTGCACCAATGTTCAGCTTCTTCATCTAAATCAAAATAAAACACATTCGGATCTGTGGAAATACCAAAGTCATCAAACAAATTGTCACAATAATTTGACTGTCCACATTTACAACAAATCCAGGAAGCAGTTTTATACATTAATGCTTGATTCATGATCAGAAATCTTGTGCAAGTTAAATGTAACCACACTTAACATTTCTCACACTGTATTTCTCTCTTATCACCTGACCTTTTTACTTTATCACACATCCAACAGACATGTAGCTTTTCACAATGAACTTCCTTCACATTATGCACCTGTTCAGAATTACTTCCAAGCTTATTCCTTTCAGACTTAGTTGCAGATAAACCACAGACATTCTTGACATCTCTACCTTTCTTAGTCTTTCTCACTACATGTACATGCCCAATATCTTTTTCAGATTTTCTGTTCACACCTGCAGCTCTTCCACTATCATCAATCTTCTTTCCGATCCCACTGATTGTTCTCTTGGTATGATTATAGATACTCCTCTGTACTTTCACTTGGATCTTCTGCTCTTTCTTATTTACACGACATTCTATTACCTTTCCATTCCTTCCATGATTATACTTCACTCTGTTCATTGCCTTCTTTGTCATGTTTTTATTTTCTTTATTCGTGCTTGAAGTACTCTTCTTCACATAGCCTTGCACCACATCCGTCTCTTCTTCTTGCAAACAGCAATCACACTTAGTCTTAGAAACAGTGCTCTGCTCAGATTTCTTTGTAGGCTTTCTAGGCATTACTGTTGTTAATTTACTTTTTCCACAGTAAAAAGTACCAAGCACCTTCTTTCTTCTGTGATAATTTCCTATCCTACCATCTTTGCTCTTCAAGATCACATTAACTTCCTTCACAAGTTTACTAATAGCATTGCAGTTGAAGTCAATTAAACTCCATGCCTCATTCACACTATTCCTGTATTCGGTTAATTCTTTCCAGTTTTCATACAACTCTGTCCACTTCTTGTTGATTGCAATATCTTCTTTTGTTACATTTGTTACATTTATCACCTTCTTTGCATCTTCATTTGTATCCGGCACTACCACCGTCTTTGTATCCGGCACTACCACCGTCTTTGTATCCGGCACTACCACCGTCTTTGTATCCGGCACTACCACCGTCTTTGCATCTTCATTTGTATCCGGCACTACCACCATCTTTGCATCTTCATATGTATCCGACACTACCACCGTCTTTGCATCTTCATTTGTATCCGGCACTACCACCGTCTTTGCATCTTCATTTGTATCCGGCACTACCACCGTCTTTGCATTATTTGTATCCGGCACTACCACCGTCTTTGCATCTTCATTTGTATCCGACACTACCACCGTCTTTGCATCTTCATTTGTATCCGGCACTACCACCGTCTTTGCATCTTCATTTGTATCCGGCACTACCACCATCTTTGCTTTTTCATTTGTATCCGGCACTACCACCGTCTTTGCTTTTTCATTTGTATCAGGCACTACCACCTTCTTTGCATTATTTGTATCAGGCACTATCACCTGTTCTGCTTTTGTATCAGGCACTATCACCTGTTCTGCTTTTGTATCAGGCACTACCACCTGTTCTGCTTCATTTGTATCAGGCACTACCACCTGTGTTTTGCACCTTTTATGTTTAGCACTCCAGTTGCAAGGCACTACCACCCTGGTTCCCTTTAGGTTGGAATCCAAAGCTCTACCGCTTTGAGATTCCTGGGAAGCAAATACACATTCTGAGTGTGCCAACTGGTTTGCGCACAGCCCCACAGTAAGAGCTGGACGACTTCCAAGAGGAAGTGCCAACCTCAAGGCATTTCGATGAGAAGAGGATGATATAATGGATGGAAGACAACACGAACATTTACAGAGAAATGAATACATTGAATCAGGAGGAGAATTACATAACTGCTGAACAGACATGACAGACGTGAACAACTTACCATGGCCCCCATGGACTATCCCACCACATACACCAGCTTTGCTCTCCTTAGCAATTTTCACCATTTTCTGAAGAACAAAAAACACATGTTCCAGTTAAAAAACACATTGGAGTAAAAAAATACAGTAATATAAGTTTAACAACACACACATGAAATTTAGTCTTTTAGGAAGGGATATCTTATAATGGTCTGAATTTAAGGCTTATATTTATTATACTTCGTACATGACTTTAGTACTAATGGCAATGATTGATCCCTCACATTCCCACTACTAAGAAAAATTAAGCCTCTGGGCCAACGAGTATGACTGTATATCTCACCATTATCTCTCAGGAGAGGACATGTTTATCAAACATTACCACCTGTAGTATTAGTAATTGAAAAGATTATATATATCCACTTTTCACAAATTGAAGTTAAAGTTATAGGCTAATATTATTATTACCCACTCAATTTAGATGGCCAGTTTCACAAAAATAAGTTCACAAGACTCAAGAAGCCAACAATTGAATATGTACTATCATTTCAAATAATGTGTCAATCTATGTACTACATCATTTCAAACAACATGTCAATCTATTTCCTATTTCCTTTATACTTTACAAAATTACATGAAAACCTAATTTTGATTCATTGGACATTTCAAAGTGTTAAATACTCTTAAACTCAGAATACATGTAACTTACAATTCATGTCACATCACCCGCAAGCATCAACTATTACACGCAAGTTTGGTTCTTATCGTCAATCTCATCCAGTGTTGCATTAGTCACAGCATTGGTACCTGACTACCGAAAGTTCTTCAGAAAAGTCGCCACTAAAGAGGGCGTCCTTGTAATTGACAGCCAAAGAAAGGAGAGCATGCAGACAGACATGACACCGGTGGGTAGGCTGCAGGCGCATGATTCGAACAGCGAATCAGAATCTGCGCCTTCATACTGCAGTAAGCCCAGTGTTTATTATCAACAACATCAGCGAGAATTGTTTGTGCACAGAAAAATATAATACAACATTAACAGTTTCGTCTAATGTCTCAATAAATTATGTGGAATCAAAATGCTATAAGGGAATAAAGGTGTGATGAAGAGGTTTATAACTATTGTTTAAAACCGATGAGGGGCCTGGTGGCCGATAATTGCCCGAGCCGAAGGCAAGGGCAATTTGCGGCCATCGCCTGAGTGTAAATTAACCACAAATCCTTGTTTTTTACAGTTAGAAACATTTATTACAACAGAGAAGGACATTATTAAGAAGATTTATTGGCTACACAACACATGTGTCAAATACAACCACCCAGCTTAGTTACTTTTTGCGTAAATCGTTGTAGAAAATGTTGGCCAATGCATTTGCAATGGCGCTTCTGATGATGTTTGGAGCCGACACGTGCGAAATGGGCGTGGTTTATGCTGTAACCACGTCAGACTTACAAACTGGATATGCATAATGCTGCTGAATGATGTACACATGGATATAGTTCGGATTCAGACCAAACACCCGCCTGCCCATTGGCTCAACGTGTCAAACATCGACAGCTCGAAGTTGGCTGGTAGCCAATGAAAAGCATTCAATCACGTGTAAGAGAAGACTATGATTGGAGCTCCGGAGGTATAAGTAAAATCCAGGTCAGCAAAAATGGTTCACAGTTCCGAGTGGTTTGGGTCCAGTGGGAATGCATGGACGTCTTATTTTATTCTACGGCGGCACTGTGAGGCTGATTTAGTACTTGCTAGCTTCCTCACAGGTACCCGACCAGTAATTATTTTGCCAACCCGGTTCTAAAATTACCAGTAAAAAAAAATGCAAAGCCTTATGATGGTGGCCACATGCTATACCTCACTTATTTGGCACTAAAGTTATCATATTAGTACTTGTACGCCTATAGAAATATTTAAGATAATTAAGGAAATACATTAATTAATCGAAAACTCCGTCGTACGGCTCAGTAAGGCAGTTTGAACTGTTGTTTAGGTCACCAAGTAGAGTTCTTTCGTTTAGACGGTTCATTGTACGTGTTAAACCGTTCCACGAGTACCATCCAATCAGAAGACACTTGACGAAACAAGGCCCGCCTTATGTCATTCATCCAATCGTGTGTGAGGACATCGACTACGTCATTGTAATTTCTGCCCATTAATGAATATTTTATGCATTCATTATTCGCGCTTATTTAAATACAGCTTGTGAGAACATACCACTGTAAGCATTCAGTGTAAAGACTCTTTAAAGCACAAAAGAATTCTTTCCCGGGAAATTCAAGGGTCGTTTATTGAGCACATTGCTGCGTTAGTTGGTCTGGTCTATAGCTCCAATATTCAGTTTCATTGCACACCTGATCATTATTACTGCAGTGAGTGTCTGTTCGCCTCCACCATGAATCCAGTTGTGGTATTTATGTTCATCGACCTTTGCTACAAGATTTTGTCAGCAATACCACCGACACCACCGTATTTTGCCGACGACAAAATGTCACTGCTGTGGAATTCATTTGGCAGCATTTTCCGACTCTTCCTTTGCACATGCATTTTTGGTTTGCCTTTGCCCGTACCGAGATTGTACAATCTCTGTTTCCCTGATTTCCAAGACCAAGATGACGTAGACCCTCGAGATTTGTTTGCTGACTTGGAGAGAGATCCCCCGAGATTTTTCCGGATGTCGGGAGAGACACCAGAGTCCATGATGCAGATCATTGCTGATTTGGAGCCGATGCTCGTCAACCAAGGGCGTGGAAGGCAACATCGACACTCTCCGAGGAACAGGGTTTTGATGGCCATGATTTGGTTGCGCCAGTATCCTACATATGACGTATTGTCCAGTTTATTTAACATTTCTCAAGCAGCCATTACAAGGGACCTTTATGTTATTATCCCGTTACTTTGGTATTACTTTAATTCTAAAGTTTCCTGGCCTACAACTGAACACTGGTTACAGCTCAGAGGTCGGTGGCCGATGTTTTATGGCGCAGTTGGTGCAATAGACGGAACACTACATGAAATACAGCGACCACTAACGGAAAATCAGCATGAATTCTACAGCGGATATTCACGATACCATTGCATGAGTACCCAGGTAAATACTAATGATTTTTATAGCCTCATTTAAATCCAATTATCATAACCTTTGCTCTAGTCAGAAAATGGCAAACCATAGTGTTATGAACAAATATATTCCGAGTTGTATCAACTAAACAATGGAACCTGGAAAATGGGCCCAACAACATAAATTGTACCATCTAAAGTGAAAGTATCATTCAGAAGTCTTTGTTCATTTTCCATAAAAAATTGACATCATATTTAAAAAATGATACAAAGGCCTAAATATAAATTTAATATTTTTCGGTTTATAGGCCTAATCTGGGAAAAATATCGCGGATTTTCGCAGGACTGTTTGCTGCAAGAGTTGGAGATTTTCGGTTTTTTTTCTTCATATAAACAACTTTTGAACATGATCAGTGATTGTACGATATATTTCACACAGTACATTAATTGTAAACTTGTCATTTCGGTCTCTGTGTCTAATGTGGTAATGTTCTTTGTTTTCTCCTTTTAGATTGTAATCGACAACAATCGTAACATACGGTATGTCCAGAGTGGCTTCCTGGGACGCATGAATGATGCAAGTCAGTACACTTTGATGCCAAGAATAGGACCAGGGCTCGATCTGCCTTTCCCTGAGGAGGCGTATCTACTTGGAGACAATGGATATGCCAACAGATATCCCATCATGACCAAATTCCGCAGAGATCAGATCCGGCAAGTTGCTGATATAGATGACCAGACAGCCATGCATATATTCAATGAGGAGCACGCTCGATGTCCAATCCATGTAGAACATGCCATTTTCTACTTCAAGACATACAGAGCTGTGAAGGAACTGTATCGACATCCCAGATGGATGATGCCCATTGTTGCTGAGTTATGTGCATTCCTGGCCCAAAGACACATTATCGTCTTTCTGAAGAAATTCATTAATAAAACCATTCCTCAATCAAACCCTATAATGCCTCTGATCTGTTGTTTATTCTTTCGTATTGTGTTATATGTCAGTTTAAAAACAAAGTTTAAAACTATAATCGATAATAATTAAATAAACCCAAATAGAGCCAGCAACGAATTGTTTGTGAAATAAGTATGCAAATGATATACCTACTCAGTACTCACCCGCCATATGTCAAAAAATAATTTGCATTTGACGTCAACATAATGTTTAACAGTGGTGTAACCGGCGGGGGCGGGGGCACCCGCTCAGACCCTTGCCCCCTCTTTCCCCAACCCGCCAAGTGAGCTCCAACACAAATGAATACATGTAGTTCGATTAATAAAGTAGTCCCCCCACACACCCACACACACGCGCGCACTACGTATTTGCCCCAGCTGTCCCCGTATGAAAATGTCTGGTTACGCCTCTGTCTATACTAAGACAACAGCCACAAAACTATACTTAAAAAAGGTTGAGCGCGAAACTACAAAGGTTACACATTTCCGGGTGATTTTGTCATGTTCGCATCTTCTTAATTTTAATTTTAAATCATTTTGTTAAATTTGACATAAAAAAATTGCAAACGACATGTTGACAATCTGTTAAGCATGTACAGGAACATGAGACGGTTTATACCGTCTAGTGTATTGTCATTACTAATGAGGCGAACCGTCAGTGCCTTTTGTATTTGTACATGGAACGGCTCGGACGGATTAGGGCTTTGTTACTATAAACGAAATGAACCGTCAGTGCTTTATGTCATTGTACATAGGACGGCTCGGACGGATTAGGGCGTTGTTATTCCTAATGAGGTGAACCGTCAGGGCTTTTTGTCATTGTACGTAGGACGGCTCGGACGGATTAGGGCTTTGTTACTATTAACGAAATGAACCGTCAGTGCTTTATGTCATTGTACGTAGGACGGCTCGGACGGATTAGGGCGTTGTTATTACTAATGAGGTGAACCGTCAGTGCTTTTTGTCATTGTACGTAGGACGGCTCGGACGGATTAGGGCGTTGTTATTACTTATGAGGTGAACCGTCAGTGCTTTTTGTCATTGTACATAGGACGGCTTGGACGGATTAGGGCTTTGTTACTATAAACGAAATGAACCGTTAGTGCTTTATGTCATTGTACGTAGGACGGCTTGGACGGATTAGGGCGTAGTTATTACTAATGAGGTGAACCGTCAGTGCCTCTTGACAATTCCTAATATTACTTTTATTAGTGCGAGGTTTGGTTTTTGGAAATCTTGCAAGGCACTGCTTGGTTTGAACTGCTTTGTTTTAAAGATTTTCATGAAATATGGCACAAGAGCGAGCTGGCGTCAGAGTGAATGAAGATGAGAGACGACTCATATTTGCAGGCTACCGAGCCCACGGAAATAACTGGGGTAGGGTGGTGGCCCACCTATTGCAGCATGCTGATCCTGAAGGCCCCATATATCAGATTTACATGCAACGGAACGCAAGTCAGCAAAGAAGAAGAGTCAGAGATGTAATTAACAGAGACATTGTACGGTATGTATTTCAGTGTTTGGGGTCGGGGCGGGGACTGAAGAGGGTTAGGAAAGGTGTTGTATAATGTATATATACAACTATTAAAAGACTGCAAAATTAATTTCTTCATATCAATTTTGTCAGTATATAGGATTCACATTTCTATTTGTTTTATATCCTTTCTCCGTTCCAATGTAACATTTTCAGGCTCCAAGACCGAAGACTGAACGACATGCGATACGCTGCCAGGGGCAACCCTTTGGAGAGCAATGCGAAACCACCCAGCACCAGCTCCACAGCCCGACCACCCAGCACCAGCTCCACAACCCGACCACCCAGCACCACCTCTCCAACCAAACCACCCAGCACCACCTCCACAGCCCGATCACCAAGCTCCACAGCCCCAACAGCCCGACCACCCAGCACCCCATCCCCAACCAAACCAACCGGAACCTCCTCAGCAACAGCCCGACCACGCAGTACCTCCTCCGCAACCTAACCCCCAAGCACAACCGCCACCACCGCAACGACGAGACGGGAACTATATTCCCATTCCACGCGGCGAGCCTGGAAGGCTGCCTCTTCATGAAGTTGTGAGAAGGAGCCATGAGGCGTTCTATGAGTACGTCACCAACACCCTGCCTGAATTATCAAGAGAACTCCGGCAGAGTGTCAGACTGTTTAACCGTTATCTAGAAGACAACTTACACCCCCGTCCTGAAGAGCCATGAAAAAAGAGGATACGGAAAAGAAAAGAAGAAAGAAAGAAAGAAAAAGGGAAAAAGAGTAGACCTTTGACAAATAAAGCTTATAAAGAAAATAAATTAAACAATAAAATAAAAATAAAACATCGTCTTGTACTTTTCTTTAACTGTCAGGTGTGTATCGTAATTCAATGCTCCAATTATTGCCGCTATATAAGTAATGTAAAACAGGAAAATACCTATATCTATGTAGGTACAAATGACACCACTTTTAAACAATTTGGCAAATCTTTGATGACCAGCTAACTTAAATCGACAACACAAATAATAATACACAACAGTGGACTTACAAAGGTGTTTGTAAACTTGAAAACAATAAACCTTTAATGTTTTAAAACTGTATAAAAACACCAAACAAGAAAGCAACAAACTCAGTGTCATGAAATCAAATATTAATTAGACTCGGCAAAAAAAATTATTTTGATAGGTCTTACTGGTGAAAGTTATGATTCCTTTAGCTTATGCAAGATCCCACTACATTCACAAGTTTAATAGCATATAAAAACAGATCGATTAGCTACAGTACTCCCCCTCCCCCCCCCCCCCCCCAACATACAACCAATTTTAGCATAGAAAACATAAAGGAACGATAAAACACATTTGTTTACAAAAAACAAATGCCAATCATGTTAATAAAAAATCACAGTACAATTAATACCCATTTCAGTTCCCATTACAATAAATCACCTATGTGTATTAATAGCTATTGATAATGTCAAGTCTATTTTGCACACTTAGTAAAAAAAAACTTTACTCAATTTGAGAAAGTCTTCACTCACGAGGAAAAAGCACTGCAAAAAATGACTTCCAAAATAACCAGTTCACTTGAGGACCAGCAGCCATCATCCACTCTTTTAGCGAACCTTAGGATGGTCACAGGTCCACAAGAGAGGTGGTTTAATAGGGAGTTATTTTTTACAGTACGTTTTCCTCGTGAGTGAAGACTTTCTCAAATTGAGTAAAGTTTACCAAATTAACGACCACATTTATTGGAACAACTCCCCATGAACATTTAAATGTCTCTCCACATTTCCAACACAATTTTTCAAGCTTTCTCTTTCCCATTGACAGTACAATAATACTGAGGGAATCTCTAACAAAATATCCCAACAATTAAAGAAAACCATCAGGTAGTTTTCATTTCATGACCCACATTACATGCTATTGCCGTATTTTACTTAGGGATTAGATCATTGTTATATGTTGCATTAAACACAGTCTCGACACCAGAAACATCCCCCTTTAGATCTACCTCTTACAAATTTTGATTCTGAATGATCTCCTGTTCAATGAATATGTTTAAAAAATCATTCATTGAAACAGGATTGATTCTTACAATTTAATGGAATCTTAACAAAACATCAACACTTCAAAAGCAACAACCTCAATCTCATGAAATCACGTTAATTACGCCCAGCAAAAAAATACTTATGATCCCCACTAGTTTGTACATGGTCCCGTTACATGAACAAGTCATAAGCATATCAAACCCGTTGATTTAACTAACCCCCCCCCCCCACAAACACACACAGACTCCCTATTTTACTGTGGAAATTATAAAACAACCATAAAACACATTTACATTCAGTTTTTTCACACACAAAATGCCAAATATGTTCATGGATGATCACCGAAAAAACAATACCCATTTTGCTTCCCATTACAATAAATCACCCAATAATGTATTGTCAAGTCTAGTTTGCACACTTAGCACTTGAGGAAGACTTCAGTCACCAATGGCACTGTAAAAAATAACTCCTAACAAAAGCAATTCACTTACGAACGTTATGGACCATCATTCAACAAAGAAAACAGTCCCTCTTACCCCACCTCCACACCAAATATGAGTCCATTGTTTGATCAGACAACTCCCCCTTGAGGACATTTTCTCCCTACATTATCAACAAGTACACTATTCGTCTCATTTTTGACACTCGACAGATTCTATTGTTACAGAAATAATCATACCAATCTCAGAGAGCAACATTTTTGATCAAAAAACATTTTTGTTCAAAAACATTTTGTCATTCTCCTGCCCAATGAATCAGTC
Source organism: Marthasterias glacialis (assembly GCA_911728455.2). Taxonomy (NCBI): domain Eukaryota; kingdom Metazoa; phylum Echinodermata; class Asteroidea; order Forcipulatida; family Asteriidae; genus Marthasterias; species Marthasterias glacialis. Next base: position 19,201,759 of record OU452220.1, read on the forward strand.
ATTCAGTTTTAACAACCATTCAAAAAGAAAACACTCAGATGAAATAAACATTTAAATTTACAGCATCACTCTGTCAACCCTGATATCAATAAGAACGCAATAAACTGGAAAGGGTTTGTACAACTGCACCAACGTCTTACATAATAATTTTCAGTGCAACCACATCATTTTCGATATTCACTTCCATGTCAACATCAAAAGGAATAATGTCCTTCAGTAACTGGTCTCCCAAAGCTTTAGTCAGTTTGTCATTCTTCACAGTGTACACATCGTCGCTTGAGGTCACCAAATCTGTTGCAAACCTAGGTTCAATGTACAAAAAAACGTTTAATTTGAAATTTACACCAATTTATAGCTATCTCTCTACACTACAACTAAATAATCACACTTTCAACTTGGCAAACAGGATGTCAAACAAGTGCACAATTTCATAACATTTCAAAAAGCTTCTATTACTTTCTTTAGTTTGCAAAGACATAGACCATGGATGCCTCGGTCAGCCCCCTCCATTTTTTCGACAGTTTTTGGCTCAATTTAATGACATTTTACACAATGTACATGCTGGTTAATACCACATTTTTCAAAAAACACCAATACACAGCATTTTGCCCATACTTATTTGTATAATTTCCTAACATTCCTTTTCCCCATGCATTTTTGGAGATTCTGGGAAAATCCACATTTTTTGGTATTTTTAATTCAATGAAAACCACAACAGAGATAATTTTCAATTCATTAATCAACTTCACTTCACACACTTTCAGCCTTAAACTACTTAATAGTTATGCTTTTATAGTTCTTATAACAACACGTATTGAAACAAAACACTAGGTTTTACACACCCATAAATATAAACACAAAATCCGAAACCGGGTTAATATACTTTTAAACAGAAATTAAACCCATAGAAGATCTCTTGTGGAACCACGATTCTTCAATTTAAAACAAACTTCCTAGCAAAACATAACACAAGTACATGTAAGTTTACACAATCATACATAGCCCCCCCCCCCCCCATTACGTGAATTTTCCATAAGCAAATGATCCCTGCGATTACCCAAAACAAACAGGTCAAAACCCAATGGTTTCTCAGTGAGTCAGCAATAAAAACTATCTCTCAAGTTTAGTCTGATCATGATAATGAGGTGAGATCCAACAGGTAACTCTACCTCTGCCGGTGAATTTACTGTCAACGAGTATGTCCAACATTCTACAATCTTGTTTATCCTCAACAGTATTAGATTAGGTGCCACAAATGGTTATATAAGCAACTTTGAACCTAAACAGAACTTCCAAATACAAACTCAGGGAATTAAAAAAGAAACCAGACCCATGATAAGTGATCAAAACCACAAGTCACTTGGCTATGGTAATACCAGCTTATCAGTCACTGGCCAGGGGGAAAAGTTTTCATTTACTGAGAACAGTGTCTATGCTATAATTCACTTTACTGATAACAGTCTAGATAAAACAAGCCAGTAGTTTAATAAAAACTAACAAATTGTCCATCCACCACGAAATATCACCAAATTTAAATGAAGGAAACAATGCTTATACACTTTATTTGATTTCCCAATATTTGAAGGAACATGAACTTTAAATTTAACAAATGTTACTGTCCACCACTGTTCAGTACAGAACCCTGCAGATCATTAACACTGCAGCCAATAACTTACAGTAACATTTTATCGGCCTACACAAATAATCTAAAATAATAAATTGCCTGGACAGCCATGTTACTCTGACACATAAAAAAGATAGACTAACTGGCTTTCACATTAACTGCTTTGAAGTAGCAGTTCCTAGGAAACTTGCATTTCTACATTTCAAACCAGACAGTTTATGTTCCTCTCCACTCAATTAATTACACGATTTAAATGTTACCACATATTTATTGAACAATGCATCATTATTTTAAACTTACCGCGACTCATTTTCAGAATATGCCACAACAGAGCAACTGACTTCACGTAGGTTATCAATCATCTGCAAAATATACACACAAATTGTAATCAACAAACCTCAAACAATGTATATACCCATAATGATGACAGTAATTACTTCATAAATCAGATGATCAGTGCTGGCATTTGCAATAAGGAAATTAAAACACACCACAACTCACTGAAATGGTGTGAAATGTATGCCAGCCTCCGATCCAACATTATATTAGTGTAATCAATACTTTGATGTGACGGTCAAAAACAAAAAGAACTCCATTTTCACATCTTGACCCCAAAAATAGGAAACCCACTGTCCATGGACATTGTCCTCTCAAAGCGTGCATCTAAACACAGATCTATTTTAATTCAAATTCACACAAGCCACACCAAAAATAAATAAACCATAAATTTGTGCATGTAGTCTACTCACCTTAACTAACGTTTCTTGAGAAGAGTTCACACACATTTTCGAATTGAACACAGTGGTCTCCAGATTACTTATGACAGCACATCCCTCCTCAACATTCAACTCACTAAGTCCACCCCCACAGATTGCACTTTATTGAACGGGCAGTCTCAGGATCTTTCATTTCAAAATCTCTTCTGCTCCAGGATGCACCAATCTTCACTGGCGATACCTGTAAGAGATTTATAAACACACTTCACATTGCAGTAAAAACAAGCGTATCCTTCTGATTCGGTATAAAAACAATCAATTCCACATCGGAACACATCAAACTAATTTTGAGAGGCTTTGAACAACATAGTAAGCACTGTAAAATGAAAACCTGGTCTATTATATTTCAGATGCTCAAAACTAGGCCATCTTGGTGGAAATTGAAACATTATCAACACATTTTCTCCATAATCAGAATTTGTAGCCTCTTTCTTTAAGTACTCCTGCATTAAATATCAACAATCACAGTCTAAATTAGGTTACGCAATACTAGAACTAAAACTAACTCCAGAGATCATGTGATATATCTAAACAAAAATCTGGTTCAGATAAATCACATGAACTTAATATTTTGACAAAATTAATACTACAAAACAGCCATATTTCACACTTTCTCTTTGATAATGTTCTACTCCACTCCTTGAAGACATCAGAATTTTGTTCAGCTAAACTTAGAAGCTCAGCATATCCCATTAAAGCCAGTGAGTTCCTTTAAATTTAGGGTTGGTCCAGGAAACCACAAGTACAACTGTTTGATTTATCCCTAATCAACAAACAACAGACCACTCTTTAAACACCTCCCACGACCCACTCACATCTTTTTAAAATATGCCCACTCAAAATAAACCAGTCTACATATGGGCAAATATTGTTACAAACTTCAAAGGCTTGAAATTATGGGTCAGATACAAGGGTTAAATAATCCATTAGAATATTTACCCACATACCACCTCTGGCTTACATAATACTTTGAGCAACATTAAATGAAAGAAACTCATCAAATCGACCCTTATATTGTGGCAATTTCAAGCGTATTTCTTCTACTTACATTTTGAATCACTCCCTTAATGGACATCCTCCGATCCGGAGATGAGGCCAACGCCTCAGCCACAGTAACCTCTTCAGCATTAAAAAAGGCATCTTCAACATCTTTAGCAGTTTCAAAGGCACTCGTAACATAAATCTATAAATAAAATACGCAAAATGTAAAAAAATAACAACATACAACATCACTCATCAAATCATCACCAAAGATAAGATATTCCCATGGTAACAAAAAATCCAAACCACACCAACAAAACCAAGATATAGTGGAATGTTAACTATACAACATGTACACTTCTAGATGCATCCAACTTCAAAAAGACAGATGTTCAAATACTTTCCATTCCTATAAGAACCAAGCAGAAACTTTGTTCTCTTAGGCTAGAACTAAAGAAATTCGCCCAACTGCCCACTCAAAAACAAAATAGACTTTCTTCTGTGAAAAAATCCACCCTATCATTCAGCCTCTTACACGAAAACATTTCATCTTCAACAATATATATATTTTGAAAATGACTAAATCAGAGAAAATATGTATGGTCATAGCTAGTGACACTTAACCCACAAATAAACACATCTTAATTAATATCAGATTTCCTTTGGCAATTTTTTGTACCTTCAAACTTCGTCAGCTACATCATCATAACATACTGTTTACATCGAACAAAATATAACCCCCCAACTCAGCTTAACATGTTTACATCCATGATCGAAACAACATCTTTACATAATTTGCACATGTTGCTCTTTTGTTTTTAACAAAACCATTGACATCATTTCCAAATTTAATAACAACTCTTATTATAATGCCTCCTGCTTGTACAAACTACTAGTCCTACTGTATGCACGGACCTACTTTGTGTGATAGTTGTGCACAACATTATGGCGGCGAAATTCCACCCGAATAAGAACAATATTCATCAGAAGTCTTCGGATCCTGATAAGATATGCACCATAAATTGTAACGTGAAGGGAAGCTCAAAAGGGAACACAATCAGATGCTGCTTATGTGGACATTGGTTTCATGAATCATGTCTTAAACTCTCCAAAGATGACGTGTCAGGGGTTTGGCCGTGCTACACCTGTAGATTACTATCTTCAGACATTGCTCACCCTCAAACTACTGTGAGTAACCTTGTAACCATGAATACTACCCTCTTGAATCTGCTTGAAAAGCAACAAAAACAATTAGACAAAGTTTGTGAGGACCAAACTAGTCACAGTGATGTACTCAAACATATCGGTGATAGTATCAAAGAGCTTAAAGTCAACATAATACCTGAAATTTGTTCCGCCGGCGATGATGAAAGGTCTGAAAGCTCCGGCAGCGATGCTTCCGAAAACCCTGCCTCAGGGCATTTACTTATCGGTGACTCGCTTCTTCGCAATATGGTACCTGTCTCAGACGACTTGACTATCAACTCGCATGGTGGAGCCAAGCTTAACGATATTACTACAAGACTCAAACATCTTAAGAAGAAAAAGTACTGCAGCATAACCTTAGCTTGCGGTACGAATGACACTACTACCAAGAAGACGCCTCAAAATATTCATGACGATTGCAAAATTCTCCTTGATCAAGCTAAAGAAAGGGCAGTTACTGTTAAATTATCCAGCATCCCACCTAGAGCAGATGGTAAGGTCAACTCATCTAAAATTGACACAACAAATGAGCTTCTGTGTAATCTTGCCCAGGAGAGCGATGTCATCTTTGTAAATAACGATACCAATTTCAGATTCAAAGATGGCAGCATTGATGATTCTGCACTCATATTGGATGGTCTACATTTATCTGACGCAGGTGCAAAACGTCTCCTCCGAAATCTTGGCCTCTGTGATAAGGCTACTTACAATCCTCGTAAGGGACCAATGAAGTGGCCTGATCAACAAACTCATAAAACTACCAGACATGCTGCCTCACCAACGTCTGAACGCTTCCATCTTCGCAGATTATTGAGCCAGCAGAATCAAGGTCAACAATCTACAACCATGTCACACAGGGGGACAACAAATAGTTTCATTCCTCGTAACAAGCCACATCAATGGACTCCATCTGGAAGAGGTTCCCAAGCCAGGGGCCCTCACAATAGACCAAAGTACTTCGCTACTCAGCATAACCAGCCAATATGTGATTATTGTGGCGAAACCGGACATACCAAGAACTATTGCCGGCGTGAGCAGCCTGTAGAATGCTGGTCCTGCTGCTCCCTTGGACACAAGGCGAAGCATTGTCCGCTCTTCTCCAACTAGAGTCGTGGCAATGAGGACAGTGCTGTGCTACTCGATGCACCCCCAATTAGTGACATACTCAACCAAACGGATTTCAACAGGTATGAGATCCTTGATGTTACCAACACCTCTGGTGATATTGCTGACAAGTCTGATGATTTACTAGATATTGGTAAACCCCAAAATAATGTCAGCAGTGATAAGCCAGGCAATCATATTGAACCAAAATGTAAGCATGATGTTTTTGGTGAGTGCTTTATTTGTAAGGGTGATTACAATATGTGTGCTAAAAAGTTGACTAAGTGTAAAGGCATCAAGATCGCCCATATTAATGTCAGAAGTCTGTCCACCAAAATGGATGAAATTCGATTTCTGACTAAGAAACTTGATATTGATGTTTTATGTAGATTGGAAATTTGCCCGTACCACCCCAATTTATAAAGGAAAGGGTTGTAAGAAGGACAAAGGTAATTACAGACCTATTTCTGTTGTTTGCCATGTTGCTAAAATTATTGAAAAGGAAGTTCAGGTCCAACTAATTGATTATCTCAATACCCATGACATGTTTACTGTTGATCAATTTGCTTTTCTTAAAAACCACTCTACTCAGTCCTGTCTGCATCGTGTTATTGATGATTTTTATGAAGCTTTTAATGAACATGAAGTCGTTGGTTCTTGTTTCCTTGACATATCTAAGTGCTTTGATACTATTGACCACGACTTGTTACTTTTTAAATTAGAACAGCATGGTATTTCTGGTAATGAACTAAAGTGGTTTAAGAGCTACATTTTTAACAGAAAGCAAGTGGTTAGGTGCAATGGTGAAGTTTCTAGTCCTAATGATATTTCTGTTGGAGTACCCCAAGGAAGTGTACTTGGACCGATCCTTTTTTTACTTTACATCAATGACATCACACAAAGTGTTGATTCAAAGTGCACATGTAATATTTTTGCTGATGATGTTATTATTTACACGACTGGGAGCAATATTAATGAAGTTAATCAGGTTTTGCAGTCGAATGTTGATAGCATTAGTGATTGGTATAAATGTAATCGTCTTGCCATTAACCCTGATAAAACTAAAATTATGCTTTTGAATTCTAGTCGTGGTAACAATGCAGATAAATTAAATATTTCCCTTAAGGACACTCAGCTTGAACAGGTTGACAAAGTAAGGTATTTAGGGATTGAAGTAGACAAAAACCTCACCTGGGAATCACATGTTAGGAATGTCGTTAAATCGGTCGCTTATAAGGTTTATTCCCTTGGTCGACTAAGACATGTCCTAAACAAGCGTCTTCTTAATACCCTTTACAAAACAACCATTCAACCGTGTCTTGACTATGCCAGTTCTGTATGGGGTAACTGTTCAATGACAAGTAGGAAGACTCTTCTTAGACTTCAAAAAAGAGCTGCCAGGATTGTTGCAAATGACTTTGATTATGTTAATTCTCATGGGGATGATATAATTAGAGCACTTTCTTGGCAGACTTTTGAACAGAGGAGGGATTTTTATTTAGCTTGTAATATATATAAATGTGTTCATGGTTTAGCCCCTGACAGACTTTGTAATAATATTGAGATGTATTTTGATAGACATGGATTCAATACTAGAAATGCTGATTCTCTAAATGTTGTTTTACCTAAACCTAACATGGAATGTTTTAAGCAGTCTCTTAATTATTCTGGTGCTATTTTATGGAACAATTTACCTGCTAAGGCCCAGAATGCATCGTCCATTGGTGGTTTTAAAAACATGTATAAACAAATTAATTTTTAATTTAATTTAAACCTCTAATTGTGTTTTTTTTTTTTTTATTATTATTATTATTATTTTTTTTCTCTCTAAAATAACTCACAAAGTTAAACCATGCTTATCTTCTTATTTTTTATTAATGTTTTTGCTTTTTACTTTCATGAATTCTATGTTTCTTTTCTATTTTAATTGTTCTTACTTTTTATCACAGGACCATAATGTAAAACAGTTATTTAGCTGATATTTGTATCCTGTTTAAAGATTTTGAAATAAATAAATAAATAAATAAATAAACTATAATTATTGAACTATGATTTTGGGATATAACCCGTTTCTTTCTACAATACAAACACATTCCTTCTGACAATCCACACATGGTTTTCCTCATCTCTTCATTCTCACAAAACAACGGACGCATCATAAAGCTACAAATAGGCCTATATTCAAACTATAAAAAGAACTTTTCCGGGGCCCAGTAACGTGTTATTTCCCCCCTACGGTTCCACCAGTTTCAACGGAGAAAAAAAGTGAAAGCACAACTAAACGAATTTTGGGCACGTTTAACAGCATCAGTTAGCTTCCTTTTTGATGACTACCACACAGTAGGCGTGATCTATTATGCAGGCACATTGCCGCTTCCAAATCAGGGCTACTTTCCCATCTAATAATATAAACAATAAACAAATAAAAAAATATAAACAAATACCCCTATAGCACTAACTAACAAGGTGGTTTCTGTACAATAAAACTATTGTGTACAATTTACTTTTTGACATAAGGCCATTCTCAAAAACCAAATGTTAAAAAAGAGCCTAGATATTCCTACAACCAACGTAGGAAAAGAAACCACATTCCTGGTCCAAATATTCATAACAAAACCAAAGAACACTGCCACTGTTTATTACAAATACTTCACACACATCTAATCGTAACTTACCTTTGATTTACGATCCAATTTGATGGTCTTCTTTGCAGCATTAGATCCATCCAAATTGAAGTTCATCACCTTCACATATTCCCCTTTACCCAGCTTGCTCGACAAGTGGGAACTATCTTCACCACCGGCCAAAAAGATGGCAACATCTACAATCTCATTCTTTTCAGTTATCCCACGAGCCTTATCCACACGGCCATGCCTGTAGGCTGCCGTTAATACTTTCAAGTTAATCGATCCAGCCATTCTTACAACACAAGTTTCCCAAATCAAAAACAAACAAGGAGCAAAATTGTTCGGCCACCACCTGCTTGAACAAACGCATTAGTACTGCGGGGCCGGCACCAGCAGACCCATCGCCCATGCACACATTTAGAAACGCCTACAAAATTTACAAAATAAAATATTCACAATTACACCTCACAGTCATTGGTTATTTTGGTTCCAGTTATTACAAAACTTTTCAACCTATCATTGACTACTGGTACCATACCGCAGGAAGTCAAAACATCTCACATAAAACCTTTCTTAACAAAACAAAGTCTTGATCGCGATGTACAGTAAAATTATCGTCCAATCGCAAACTGGAATTTGGCCAATCAGGGCACAAAGCGGGAATTGCCGCTAAAAAACTAAGGGCCAATAGCAAAAGTTGTTTTAAGGGCCTATTGGTCATACTGCGGAAGATTAGCCAATTAAAAAAAGTTTAGCAAAATCTGCGTTGCTAGGCAGGATCAAGTACACGTTCTATTCACTTTTGACACAGCTTTTTACAGGCAACATAAGCCCCTTTCACACTATGCTTTTCCCCGGGGGCATCCACGGGGAATAACGGCCGGCCCTTTCACACTAATAACGCTTCACCCCCGATCTGCCACGGGAAATGGGCACACCCCGTAGATAGCCACCCCTGCTCCGGAGTAGGGGTAAGCGGTCAAACCCCGTGGAATTTTTAATCCCCGGGGAATAACCGGTAGTGAGAAACGGAAGCGGGTTTTGCTTACCCCAGTTTATGTGAAGGACAGTGGAAGGTCTGAGTGCAAAAGATAAACGAGCAAGCGGAACCCCGTGGAAAACAGACCAGGGGAATACGTGTGCGGGGACAGTGTAAAAGGGCGCCGGGATAACCGTGGAGTAAAAAAACTCCCGGGGCTGCCCCGGGGTGGTATTTTCCACGGGGATAACAGATGCAGTGTACTTCACACATAGTTACATACTCATTAGGACACAAAACCGTTTGAGTGATGTCATGATGACATCATCCGGTGTCGAATGACATTAAATCAAAGTTTATTATGTCAAAAAATCATAACTTTTAAAGTACACAATGGATTTTTACAATCTATACATCATCGGAAAGGTCATCCAAAACTACGTAATCGCTCCACAAACTTGACCTTGTCTTCCGGTTCAAACCTGGAGTTAAAAACTTCAAAAATTCGTATTTTTTGAAGTATATATCACATGATCACAAATCTTACATCAGATTGTAGAGAATTTAGTCCTCTCCAACTTTTGCGTTGAGGTCACACCATTTTGACCTATACTTGCGGTTCAAAACGGACATTTAACGCATTCTTGTGTGCATGTGCGTTCAAGCATGATCGGCAATGCTATACAACAACCCAATGCCATTATACATGTACACGTCCGGGTGGGTGTGTGCGTGTGTGGCTCAGTGCCGTTGAAACTGTACATGTACATGTGCTACTGTATGATACAATAAACCGCATGTTGTTCATAGTCTCTTCTCAAGGCACGCACTCCACGCTTTGTTAGTCTTTTACACATAGCTTATTTAAACCTTTAAAAATCAACAAAAAATCAACCATTTGAGATATGAACTTAATTCTTCAACAAATGTAAAGGTTAGGGAGGGCCTTTCTTTGTGACCCATTGAGTGACCTCTGTGTCATCTACTTCCGGTCAAACCGGAAATATCTCTTTATTAGAATAATGCTAAGTGCTTGGAACATGATTTTTTCACCATTACCAAGGATAAGTAAGACATATTCCCTTGCACATTGTTTGACCCCTTCGACCTCTACTTCCGGTCGAACCGGAAGTAGCCCCTCATTTAAAAGTAAATAAAAGTAGGAACATGATTGTTCGTAGAAATATCAAACTAAGGGAAGGCCTTTCTTTATGAAACATTAAATGACCTTTGTGACCTCTCTTCCGGTCAAACCGGAAGTAGTTATTCATTATAAAATGCTAAGAGCTAGGAACATGATTCTTTCACCAATTACCAAGGTTAAGGAAGGCCCTTCTCTGTTGTACATTGCTTGACCTCTTTGACCTCTAATTCCGGTCAAACCGGAAGTAGCTCCTCATTTAAAAATGGTTAGATGTAGGAACAAGATTCTCTCACCCAAAACTAACGTTAGGGGAGGTCCTTCATTGTTCTCCTCATTTAAAGGTAAATAAATGTAGGAACATGACTGATGTTCTTGAAGTCCAAATCAGATATTATTTCATAAAGCAATATTTCATGTTTCTATTTTCAAATTATTTTAGTTGTGTTAACTTTATTTACATCAAATAACAACTCTATCCGAACACCCAGTTTTTGTTCTTGGAACAAAAATTCATGTCTAGTTGTTCTGTTTTTTTTTTCTGGGCTTTCTTAGTCGTCGAAACTTGTCCGCAAATTTTCTCAAAAAGTTAAGCTTGTATGAACTTGAAACTTACCATGTACAAAGATATTAGTGAGTAGATAAAACCGCAAATTTTTTGGAACGATGACGTCATTGATGACGTCATGACGTTAAATAAACGTTAAATAATTCAAAAATTTAATAACTCAAAAACGGCAGAAGCTACATTCTTAATCTTTAGTGCATATGAAAGGTCTTGTGATGTGGGACAAATTGTATGCACACCGTGACCCCATTTGACCTTTACTTCCGGTCAAAATCGGAAGTTAAAGTAACAAATCATGTTATTTGGGGCTCTACAGCCTAAGTGAAGGAAGATATGAACAAACTTTCAATAAATAATATTTTTGTTAGCTCAAGAGCATTCTAGAAATGTAACACATGACGTCATAGCTACGTCACAACGAAATTGATACACGAGGTCGAAAAAAAAATTATTTTGCTATCTCAAAAACTAAAGCATGTACGGACTTGAAACTTACTATATACCTAGACCACAGTGTGTATATGATAACGCAAAATTTTTGGAATGATGACGTCATCGATGACGTCATTACATTAAATTGAAGTTTTATACTAAAATAATCATATCTTAAGAATAATACATGCTACATACATGATCTTTACACCATATGAAAGGTCTTAAAATACGTAACAAATCTTACACAGAGTGTGACCCCATTTGACCTTCACTTCCGGTCAAAACCGGAAGTAGTAGTTTTTTACATAAAAAATCGTTTCTGAATAACGTAAATTTGTGTATTAATATAATAACTTAATTTTAAAGCCCTTCGACGATTCTACCAATGTTTACAAAGTTTGACCTCATTTGACCTTCACTTCCGGTTCAAACCGAAAGTATAAGTTTGTACAACAAAAATATGTATCTTATTAATGACACATGATACATTAATAATCGCTACATCAATTTAAAGCTCTCTGACAATTCTAGATACCATGCACAAGGTGTGACCCTATTTGACCTTTAGTTCCTGTCAAACCGGAAGTTGAAGTTTCATATGACAAACCTTCATGCATTAAATAAAAAAGTACAAATAAATGTTTCGCCCGTCAGCATAGCACCAATAGACAAAAAACTTGCAAACAATATTGACCTTAAAATTTGTAATTACGTAATGAAGCCGAACACCGTGAGTTTTTTTACAAACTCTAAATTTCTAGTTTTTTTCTGGGCTTTCTTAGTCGTCGATCTTGTCCGCAAATTTCCTCAAAAGGTTAAGCTTGTATGAACTTGAAACTTACCATGTACACAGATATTAGTGAGTAGATGAAACCGTGAATTTTTTGGAATGATGACGTCATGACGTTAAATAAACGTTAAATAATTCAAAAAATTCATAACTCAAGAACGGCAAATAATACATTCAAAATCTTTGGTGCATATGAAAGGTCTTGTAATGTTGGACAAATTGTATGCACACCGTGACCTCATTTGACCTTTACTTCCGGTCAAAACCGGAAGTTAAAGTAACAAATCCTGTAACAAAGTAATAATGCCTGTCGATTGTCCGCTAACAAAAGCATACTTCATAAGCTTGTATGAAGTTGAAACTTCACACATATTCATAGGACATAAAACCGTTTGAGTGACGTCATGATGTCATCGGGTGTCGAATTACATTAAATCAAAGTTTGTTATTTAAAAAGATTATAACTCCTGAAGTACACAATGGAATTTTACAATCTATACATCATCGGAAAGGTCATTTAAAACTGCGTAAACGCCTTACAGACATGACCCCAATTTGACCTTGTCTTCCGGTTCAAACCAGACGTTCAATGATTCAAAAATTCATAATTTAAGAAGTTTTTATTATATAATCACAATTCTTACATCAGATTGTAGGTTAGGGAATGTCCTATGTTGCACATTGCGTGACCTCCACCTCCGGTTAAACCGGAAGTAGCTCCTCATTCACAAGTTGTCCGAGGTAGGAACATGATTCTTTCACCAAGTACCAAGGTTAGGGAAGGTCCTTCTCTCTTGAACATTGCGTGACCTTTGTGACCTCTACTTCCGATCAAACCGGAAGTAGCTTCTCATTTAAAAATAGTAAGGTCTAGGAACATGATTCTTACACAAAATGCCAAGGTTAGGGGAGGTCCTTCTCTGTTGCACATTGCGTGACCTCTCTGACCTTTACTTCCGGTCAAAGTAGCTACTCATTTAAAAATGGTAAGAGCTAGGAACATGATTCTTGCGGTCTTCGTCCTGTTCCTCCGAGTAGTCATCGCTTGTCCACCACAAGATCCGCAAATTGTCCCTATCCTCTACCGGAACCCTGACTTGATGAAACATCGCTTCAACATCTGCTACCACCGCATACTGCTCTTGACGAAATCTGGAAAGCACTCCTATCAAGCTGCTTGTGAACGATGGCCCTTGCAACAGCTGTTCATTTAGGGATGTTCCACCTGTTATGGACACAGTTTGTCCCTTTAAAACCTCTAGCCAGCGTGTGTGTTTGCTGGGCCGTTAATATTCGTTCTCTACTTTCCCCACAATGTGCTTTGTTTGTGGCACATTTAGTTCTTTCAAGAAGTGGTCATGCTTGAGCAATAATGTGGTATAAAAGGTTTTACATGCCACAGTCGCACCCTCTTTCGATTCTGGGAAGCTCGGGACGGGATGCTGACCGGTGCGAACCTCGGGCTGTGATGTTCACCCTTTCTATAGAGAGACTGGCACTACTGACCGACGGGGTTCTTCGTGATGTTTTGGCGTTGTCCTCCTGAAGGCTAACGCTGACGTGAAGTACTACTGAAGGCTACCCGCCGGTGGTCAGGGCTGGACTCCCCCTTCCGAGCATGTCCTGGGTCGATTGAGCAAACTGGCACCATTTTCTTTCGGTAACTAATAATTCTTTCATATTCGGCCGAATTCTAATTTCATCATTATTTATTCCCTTCGTCGAAAGTTTATGCCTTAATAATTTAATCTGAATTTAACTTCTTTTTGTCATCACCCTTTGTAATCCTTGATTTTGTAAATAAATTAATTATTAATTTGTTATCGTACACAGAATGTCTCAACCGTTTCGATTGTCAGTTGCTGGTTTTCCCTTTATTTAATTGTTTTGGTAATTCCATTCAATTCTTAGTCTGTCGTACGTACTCACTTTGTGGTGCTCAACTATATGGGTTGGTCGTACGTAACAGAATTGGGGGCTTGTCCGGGAATTGAACTAAATTGATTGTTTTTTTTTTGTGTCATTTAGTTTTACCAGCAACTGTCATTATGACATCGAAATTTAATGTAGAAGGGTTCGTAAGTGACTTCGAGGCTAAACCCTCGGAGCCCAAGTTAGATAAGCTTAAAAGGTCAGAGGTAGCTAAGTACTATAATGTATCTGTAGTTAGTAGCATGAAGAAAGCTGATTTAAGAGCAGTGCTTGTAGAATTTTTCATTGATGAAGAATTTCTTAAGGAATCAGTTGAGAAGCTAGCGACTTCGTCTGTAGTTTCAAATTATTCTGAAGAAACTATGATTAAACTTAAAGAGCTAGAATTACAGAAAGTTCAAGCAGAGTTAGAAATAGCTAAATTGAAGCATGCCCAACCAGAGGGTGGGACTTCGTCCCAGAGCAAACACTTTGACCCAAGTAAGCATATTAGACTGGTGCCTCAGTTTCAAGACAAAGAAGTAGACAAGTACTTCTCACATTTTGAGAAGGTTGCCGAAAGACTTAGCTGGCCTTCGGACATGCGTACTTTGTTACTTCAAAGTGTCTTAACCGGAAAAGCTCAAGAGGTTTATTCAGCTTTACCTGTAGAACAGAGTTCAGATTATAAGCTAGTTAAAGCGGCAATACTTAAGGCCTACGAACAGGTTCCTGAAGCCTACAGACAGAAATTTAAGACCAAGAAGAAAACTGAAAGCCAGAGTTACATTGAGTTTTCCCGTGATAAGGAAAATCTCTTTGATAGATGGTGCACTTCTTGTAAGGTTAATAGAGACTATGCTAAGCACAGACAGGTTATGCTATCTTGCTGCACAATCGATCACGACTGTCACTTTACCAGGTTTTTGGGGATGAACAACTGGGTGATGCGGCAGGTACCATACTCGGTTCACCGTCGGCCCAACCTTCTCAGCCTAAGCCTTGCGGATGTAGTCTACAATCGTGTCCTTATACATCTCACGCAATGACTGATCCCTTTCAAGACGTCTCTTTAGGTGTCTCAACCTCACTTCCGCTAGTCGGCGGTTATTTGGCAAACGTGGCTCTGTGGAGGGCCAAGGAAGCCCGATTTGAAAGTGCCCATCGCAGACTGTCACTGTTTTGTCCATTATGTTTCTGGCTCTCTTATCTTCGACAGACTCGGCTATCTCGGCTTCATTGACCTTACAGTCCAATTCCCAGAATCTCTCAACTTGGCGCTGCAAGGTATCATCTGAGCCACAGGCATGATTAACAACAAAGCTGTTGTTTCTTTTATGTCTCACTGAAGGTCCCATAAGTATCCACCTCAGCAAGGATTTAATTGCATATGGCTCCTTCTTATCACCACGTCTTTCCTCCAAGGCCAAAAAGACCTCTGGCACATCGGAACCTTTTAAGAGCATGACTTCACTATTGTCAATGTTTGGAAATTCCAGCCCATTCAGTTGAGGCCACATTGCTACATTTTCTTGCGCTGGAACAGAGCAGTTGGATACGGGCAACTTATTTACAGTCCAGACTCTCGGCAAGTGTACACTCTCCTCTCCATCAAGGCTCTGCACAGTCATGTCAACCTCGAGACCATTGTTTACACTGTCCTCGCTATTTAGTGTAGTTAGATGAAATCTTTTTGCAACACCCTTTAGTCCTAGACGATCAACCAAACGTCTGTCGCACAGAGTTACATCACTCCCATTGTCTAGGAGTGCCCAAGTTTCAATTTGCTTCGTCGGCCCATGTACCTTTACATGAACCTTTACATGAACCACCCGCAAACACACCTTCATGGAAGTCACAGTGGAGTTGCATGTTCCCTTGTCAATGGCTTGTTTAACATTGTTGTCTGCCTTCTTCCCGGCCCCTGTCATGGAAACCGGGGATTTCTTACTGACAACCTGGACTTCATCGACTCTCTCCATTACTGGCTCGATGACCTCCGGTGGATGTAGCAACATGTTGTATTTCTTTCCAGTCTTGCTTCTTGCACTTGGGCTCAAACCTGCAGACATACGCCATATGGGACGGCTTGAAACAGTTATCACAAAGTCTCTTTCTGCGAACCAATGTCAACCTTTCCTTGAAGGATTTCTTAGTGAACTCCCTACAGTCCTCTAATCTGTGAAGTTCAGAGCAGCAGGGACATCTTCTCTGAAAGGAGCCTTCAGCCTTCTGCCCCTCCGTTGCCAGAGTGGTTACGCTAGATAGTGGTTTACCTGTATTTGTTTTAGGTCTAAGACTGTTTGTTGATTGTTTGTGGCAATATTTTGGCCATACATATTGCTTGATACTCTAGCCGCTTGTTCAACAAACTCAGTAAGATTTGTGAAACTTGGTTCCTTATTCAGTACAATCAAATCTTGGGCCTTTTTTGCCCACCAAGATTGCATATGTACAGGCAACAGTCGTTGTACCTTTAACAAACTATCAGTGCAATTCAAGTCTGCCTTATAACCCATTTGAGTTAATGACATTTCACACTTTTGCATGGTACGAGCCAAATCCCACAATGCTTGCCCATCATTAGGCTTAATCTGAGGCCTATCTAAAACCTGTTTCATCATGGCATGTGTGATATGGTGCGCTTGACCAAACTGGTCTGTCAAAATTTCTTTTGCCTTTTTGTACCCTTTTTCGGGTTCCAACAATACACAGTTTTCAATGGCTATTTTAGCCTTGCCCTTACAAAATTGTATCAGATATGACAATTTGCTTCTGCTTGAAGTGGCCTTACTAGCAACATTCACATCAAAATTGTTAATAAATGACCAATAATCAACTGGGTCTCCACTAAAGGAGGCAATCTCAGGCCTTGGAACTGTCATTGATAATACCATATTTTGGCAAAGATCAGCAAGACATGAGTGATTCAGGTCAGTCATGTTGGGAGTGTTGTTATTTTCACCAACACCAGGAGTGTTGTTAATTTTACCAACAGTGTGAGCAAAACAGTGGTTTTGCTCACACCCGGAGTGTTGTCATATTTACACTCTTTTTCATCTGCGTTACCCGCTTTGGTATCATCAACATGTGACAAGACCACTTCATCCAACGTGTCTTCCCAAACCTTTACTACCTTATTAGCAGTCTCTATTTCATGATTTATCTCCATTGAGTCCAACTGTTCTTTAAGTCTTAACTGTTCTCTTTGTAATAATTGTCTCTGCTTCAGTTGCTCAGCCTTTAAAAGTGCCACCTCCTGTCTTGCCTTGGCCACTCTCCACTTGATGCTTGATGATGTGCTTGAACTGCTCTTCGTTAATATCCCAGACGCAGCCACACTATGATCGTCGCCATCAGCAGCAGTAATTTTTGTACCACTTTCCGGCTCCGGCTCATCAATAGCCGCAACCCAATCATTGATGCGTTGATCAAACTCGGTTTAGTTTCTCCTGTGGGATTCCAGCTCAGCCTTCATCGTCTCCACCTCTTGGCCTTGTAGCTGCTCAATGTAGGCATTGTATTTCGACTCACATGCCTGAAATGTGTTTTGAAGATTGGCATTCTTCCTCAGGACTTCATCCTTGTTTTGTCTATCAATCAACAGTTCTTCAATCTGTTTATATCTTTTTGCAAGGTTTCCGTTATAACCCCTGCATGACTTTCGAAGGGCTGTCAAAGCCTCATCAGTTCCTAGTGCACTTCCTTCCATCATGATGTCGTGAACTTTATGTAGTCTTCAACTACATAGAAATTAATTGAATCCAAATATTCCACGCCGGAACACAGTTTGCTGCACTTAATGTTTCTGCATGTTATTTTCACTCACAACTGCATACTGTAACTGCACCTTTAACTTGCAGTTTCACTGTAACTGTATGCTCTACTGTAACTGTATACTCTACTGCAACAGATGTAATAACTGCTTTGACTGTCCTTTAACTGTTGCTCTATGCCCTAACTGGTTCACTATACATGTAAACAAACAAATACATGTCATTACAATGCTGCAATAACCCAACGTTGCTTGAAAACAACCAAATTTTCCCCTAAAAATGCCACAAAATTGTACAATCCCCCCTCCAGATTTACAGAGTGAAACACCAAGAAATGTATATATATCACCCCAAATAATAAAATGGCTTACCCACACTCTTTTGGATCCCAAAATCTTTCACTTTGAATAGGAAAGCACACGAACTTTCTAACTTTGTTTAGAATCACTAGTTTCTTGACAAGTAGAAACCCCGGGAAAAGCAATTGAAAGACCCCCAAATGAGACCCCCAAGTTCACCCCAAAAGGGCGCTATTGCAAAACAAGCTGGCTCGCCGCTACACTCTCTATTCCTTGCTTTCTTTGTCTCTCCAAAAACATCATTTTTGTATTTATCACTCCCATGTTTCCTTTTTCGACGTTTAGTCACTTCACCTTGACTAGAACATGTACTTCCTCTACGTTTTCTCATCTGTTCTTTCATTAATTTTCTTCGTTTCGCAACATTTTGATGTTTTCTTTTTTTTGAGAAATTCTTTTCGCATGTTCTTTCCTTCCTGTAGTCTTATCATTAGTACTCTTATCTGTAACCTGCTTCTCACATTGTTCCGACTGTTTGTCATCACTCTGCTCAGTGTTTTCAGCACAGACATCAAGTGTTTTATAACTATCTTGTTCTTCATGAACATCACTTACTTATGGCACTAACTCATTTACTGATGTGACAACATCATAGTGCACCCTGTGTTTGTGATTTAGATAAATTCCAATATCAGATGTGTCAGCACTCCCCTCGACATTCTTCGCAGAAAATTGACAACACTTATACTTCATCAAATGTGTACATATGTCAATACAAAGCATATGTGCCATTGCCATAATTTCAACCTCTGTTGCCCATGTACCAGAATCAAACATTCTTTGTCTCATTAGATAATCCTCCACATCAGCGAAACCATCTCGCAGAAAACATGTCAATTTATCAGCATTCCTCGATAGATGATTGACACCAACAACTCTCAATTGTACATGGTTACCCTCAGTTCCAGACATAGCAAATGATATAGCTCGGAAGAAACAATTACCATCACCACTTATACATCTTACAGATCTGGGTTTACCCATGGCTCGACATTGTACATTAAGTGTGATACATCAAAACCATAACAAAAAGCGACCTTAGCATCGAAGGTTAAGGGAGAGAATTATAAGACCAGGTCCACTTACATTAACTACTTCCACTTCATTTCTGGATTCACTGTCTGTACTGTCACTACAATGTATACTCTTCTAATCTGATTACTTGACTTATCAAAATCATCTTCAAAATTATAGTATTCCTTATTCATACGCTCTGTATCTTGATGACCAATATTTACATCTTTCCTGGTGCTCGTGTCATCTTTTTCTGGTACTCCAAACAGGTTACACTCCTTCATATGTACTATGGACAAGATTCACTGATCCATTCTGTTCACCCTTTTTGATTATTTCTCTCTCTTTCTTATTCCTTATCTTAATATCCCCTCTATCATCTATCTTCTTACCTACTTCTTCATCTCTCTTGTAGTTTTGACAATGTCTTCAAACCTTCCTTCAGCATCTTCAACTCCATGCTTGCCTTCAGTGCTTCCATCAAATTTCTCAGCTGTCACAGAAATTATTTGAGGTTTATATTCAGTGTCACATTTAGGCTGATTAATGCTTGATTCACAGTTTTTTACATCAGGTGCACCTTTTTTCATGGTCTCATATTTCATATATATATACTGTCTCGAGGAGGTGCAAACCTCTCGACAGATGCACCTTTTCTCATGGCTTCAAACTTTATGTATATACTGTCTCGAGGAGGTGTCAACCTCTTGACAGGTGCTCCTTTTCTTATGGCCTTAAACTTCATAAATATACTGTCTCGAGGAGGTGTCAACCTCTCGACAGGTGCACCTTTTCTTATGGCTTCAAACTTCATATAAAGACTGTCTCGAGGAGGTGCCAACCTCTTGACAGGTGCGACAGGTGCATCTTTTCTCATGGTCTGATATTTCATGTATACAGTCGACTCTCGTTAATACGAGGTCCGCCGGACTGGCCCGTTTTTCTCGTATTAACCGAACCTCGTATTATCCGAGCGCGGTATTTACAATGCACAGTGCATGACATAACGGACGCACGTGTATAAATGCACCCGTACTGCAATGGACACTGCATAACTGTGATCATATACATCTACATGTACATGTACCATGCAAACATACAACATTTTGGGCAAATAAAACTGTTTTGATTTAATTGATTTATTTCGAAAGTCAATTTATGAAAACAATTTACATTTTTCATGACTGAAAAAAGAGCGCATATGACTTTAACTTGCCCTTCTTTGCAGCCAAGTTTCGGTCGCAACGGCCAACATGACAAGTTGAATGTTGATTTTCATTGGTTTTCACATCTTAGTAAGGTCACAGTAATGCGAGATAGCGCATTGCTAAGGCGGGATACCAGCGAACAATAAACGGTCTGGTGTCCACCTCTCATCTGCGTTGTACTACCATTCAATAGAATGGTACCATTGCCAACGCTCAAATAGCACCTCTATTGATCATGATCAACGGAGCGGTAGCACATGCTTTGAAAGGCTGGGATGTCAATTTTTCACCTCAATGAAGGTAAACTATCGATGCCCAACAATTTATTCCCAAAACTCGCTATAAAAGTAAGACAAACAATACATTTGCTCGTTACGGGGCCGCAAGAATACCTCGTATTAACCGTGTTCTCGTTATGACCGTGCTCGTATCATCCGTATTTAAATGCATTAAAACACGCACGGGGCAGTTCGGGACCGGCAAAATACCTCGTATAAACCGGAACCTCGTAACATCCGAGCTCGTATTAACGAGAGTCGACTGTATACTGTCTTGAGTAGGTGCCAACCTCTTGACAGGTGCACCTTTTCTCATGGCTTCATATTTCATGTCTCGAGGAGGTGCCAGCCTCTTGACATGTGCACCTTTTATTCTGGTTTCATATTTCATGTCGCGAGGAGGTGCCAACCTCTTGACATGTGCACCTTTTCTTTGCTTCATACTGTCTCGAGTAGGTGCCAACATCTTGATAGGTGCACCTTTTCTTTGCTTCATACTGTCGCGAGGAGGTGCCAACCTCTTGACAGGTACATCTTTTCTTAGTTTCTCACTACATTGGGGAGATGCACAAAACCCCAATACAGCATGAGAGGGAAGTGAAATGACACATAAATGGGAGGAGATGAATGAAGGTGTGAAATGAGACAATACATGGACACACAGGGGAGACACACTTCTATTGGTAGCCCTCTCCATTATCTGGCCGCACCACCCTGCTGCGCTCTCAGCTTTTGCCGGACTCTGGTAGCTTGGCATCTTCTGTTGACAAACAAAGATGTGTGTCAACTATGTTAAAAAACTACTATAATTTAATGAATTCAAATACATGTAATCTGCACACATCCCCTTTTCCTCCAGACAAAAAATATAATGGAGGGAAGGAAACATACAATAGAGGGGAAAAAGGAGCAGAGAAAATTAATAGGGCAGTTCACATCAAACAGTTTTGCCTGATAGAATGGATACCCCCATAAAATGCACCTGCTGTTTTAATTTTAAATCATGTCATTAACATGACCCACCATTGTGCAGGCATGTACACACACACTGGCGTGTGCCCTGCCATCACGTCTGAAACGCATATATTAATGCACGACTTTTCCAATCAAACAAAAAATGCGAAGGACTCCATTAGGTTTTGAAAGTGAGGAAAAAGCTCATCTGGATTCAACATTAAAAATGGGTGTAATAGAGCCTCCAACTTCAGGATGGGCTTCACCCCCAGTGCTCGTTAAAAAAAAAAGATGGAAAAGTCCATTACTGTATTGATTATAGAGTTGTTAATAATGTCACTTTTAAAGATGCTTTCCCCTTACCAAACATTAATGAATGTACAGATGTTCTGGAGGGTACTCAATTTTTCAGTACCCTTGATATGACTAGTGGTTACTACCAGATAGAGCTCGATGAGGATGACCCAAAAAAAAATGCTTTCACAACAAAGTATGGATTGTTTCAATACTGCCATATGCCTTTCAAGCTATGTAACACCCCAGCAACTTTTCAAAGGGCAATGAACTTGATATTAAGGGGATTGATTTGGAAGGAAGTCCTGGCCTATTAAGATGATGTAATTATCTTAGGGAAAGGTTTTGACGACACTATGAATACGTTAAGCAAAGTACTAGAGAGGTTCTGTCAACATAATCTGAAACTAAGGGCAGCAAAAAGTCTTTTATTCCAAGATCATGTTGTTTTCCTTGGGAAAACTAGCGAGTCAAATAGGTATTGCACCCAACCCAAGTAGCATAGAAGTAGTCAGACACTGGCCTAAGCCAGCCTCGAGAAAGGATGTGGAAAGATTTATTGGGCATGCTAATTATCACAGAAATCACATCAAGGATTTTGCCAAACTAGCTAGACCTCTATATGATCTCACAAAGAAAAACACAAAGTTCAAATGGCAAGATCAACATAAGCAGTCCTTTCGTCACTTGATAGTGCATTGAAAACTAGCCCAGTCTTAGCATTTCCTAAGAATAATATTACCGAGCCATTTATCTTTGATACCGATGCCTCCGCCATGACTTCGCCATTGGTGCGGAGCTGCTTCAAGTTCAAGGTACTTGCGAACGAGTTATCAGTTACGCTAGTTTCATACTTTCCCCGTCAAAGAGGAAGTAATGCACGACACGTAAAGAACTTTTAGCGGTAGTTAGATTTACTAAAAAATTTCGTCACTATCTATTGGGGCGTAAGTTTTACGTAAGGACAGATCATAACAGTCTCGCCTGGCTTAAGCGTTTCAAACTAATTTTAGGTATGCTTGCAAGGTGGATTGAAGAAATGTCAGTACGATATGGTCATTTTGCATAGAAAAGGGACACAACATACGAATGCAGACTCTCTCGTATCCCAGGGGATATTCCAAACTGCGATTGCTATTACGCGGGATGTAACGTTGAGAACCTTCCATGCGGAGGCTGCAAACATTGCTCACGTGTTCACAATGGCAACGGTTCGAGGAGGACGTTGACAACGTCATTCCTTTGGCCATTCGCAAAATTGCAAAGAAGGTAACCCCTCCCCAAGCAGTGCAGATCCCAACACAAACAGTTACTGATGACCATGGTACCGGGGACTCAGTCCCTGACAAACAGTTTGTACTGGATGAGGGACAGACCCCTGTGGTCTCATCCCCGGTTTGTGGTCTCACCCATAGATCCAGATCAATGCCAGGCTTCCAACTCCAATTGCCAACTCCAAGTGGGAAATGTATCCGTAAGCACATCAAAGGAAAATACCGGAAGTTCTGTTGAGTTAAACTCTAACAACCGCAGAACCATCAATTTTCACCAAACACTCACATTAACAGTTAAGGGACTTACAGCTCAAAGACCCCGATGTCAAACACCTGGTGAATTGGAAAGAAAATTCAATCAAAATGGCTGGTGCATTTACTCCCCCACAATCTGAACTGCATGCTCTGTCCCCTCCAGTAAAATATTTGTGGACAAACGCCCCCCTCCTCCAGTTGTCTGACGGAGTTTTGTATTATAAGTGGTACAATGATCATTCCCATAGGTTATTCCTGTTAGTACAGCAATTTTACATAGGGAGGTGCTCTAACCTTTGTCATCATACCAAAATGGCCGGACATCCGGGTTAACCAGAACTTTGCAAAAAGTGCGACAGATATCATTCTGGTACAAAATGGCGGAAGATGTCACGCTACATGTTAAGGCATGTAGAGAATGCAGTGTAAATAAGAAAAAAACACGCAAAGCAAAAGCACCAATGACGAAGTATCATGCGGGGGCACCAGCTGAAGGGATACATCTGGACATTTTAGGTCCATTCTCGCAATCATCATCAGGCAATCGATATATACTGATGCTGGTTTGTAAGTTTACTATTGGTTAGAGGCATATCCTCTCTCTGATCAAACTGCAGAGACTGTTGCAAAAGCTGTAATAGACAATTTTATCTCTCGGTTTGGGTGCCCTCTGCAAATACAAACGGACCAAGGTAAAAACTTCACAAGTTTTTTTGTGACTTACTTGAAATCACAAAGACTAGAACGACCACTTATCAGCCCTGCTCTAATGGCCAAGTAGAAAGGTACAACCGAACACTTATAATGCGATGTCAATTAACGGGGAGGGTACTTCAGTGCGATGAAGACTTACCCATATTAACAGCTGCTATCCGCTATCTCCCAAATAGACATTCAGACATGACCCCTAATTTAATGATGCTGGGCAGAGAAGTAAGGCAACCAGTGGATTTAGTTTTTGACATACCGTCCAATATTCCAGGAAGGGACGGACCTAACACTTATGTGAGAGACCTGAAGTCTAGAATGTCTAAGGTCCACTCTCTAGCGCGAGACCAACTTGGGGTATCGCAGATACACCAAAAGAAATATTTTGATTACAATACACATTACACTTCCTTTGAAGAAGGTGATGTAGTGTATAAGCTATGTAAAACATCCAAGTTTGGTCGGTCTTGAAAACTACAATCTGCTTGGCAGGGACCCCTTCTGGTTGTCCAGGTTCTCTCTCCAGTGTTGTACAAGGTGCAGGGAAGGAAAAAGTCCAAAATACTTCATCATGACTTACTTTAAAAATTTGGGGATGGGGAGATTCAATTTTGATTGCGTAGACTGCGTCACCGATTACTAGGGGGGAAGATAGATCTAGTAGACCAAACATCACAGGAGCAATCCATTCAGATAGGTGATTTATTTGAGTCACCAAACCAAGAGGCTCCCAAGGCAAAAGAGAATCAGACATACACCACTAGAAGTGGACGGGTGGTAAAGAAACCATGTTGGTTCTAAGCCTGTTTGGATAAGTTCCCCAATGAAGAACCCATTACACTTAACTTTACAGGATGGAAGAAGAGCTATTTGTCCCCGACTACACGTGGAGAGAATCAGATGATGATGACTTGCCCTCACTGGAATTCAACCCAATTGCTTGTGCACCCACTTCTGGTATGCCCAACTGCAGTGAAACAACTGCTGCTATATTTGATGGCATGCCGGCCCTTGAGCCTGTTCCCGTTCAAGAGAAGTATGGTGACATGCCAGCCCTTGAACCCATTCCTGTTTTTCCCTCACAACCAACCACTGTGGAACCACCAGGTACCTCTGCAACTTCCAACAAAAAATCAGGGCGACCACATAGGAAAAGTCCAACGACCATGCAAACCTGTCCAGAGCCTGGATGTGGTCATGTTACTAAACATCTGAAACGGCATGTCATTCGCCAGCACATTGGAGACCGGTGGTGGTTCCTGTACCCTTTACTCGGATGCTGGGAGTGCCAGAATCTGGAGAACGCGGCCCATGTATGATCCCATGGCGACTTTTGTGCTGGGTTTTGTGGTTGCGGGTTTTACATCATACCTGTGAGGTCTCATCTGAGAGAATCATCTGATGACTTGTTGGCGCTGGTGTGTGAACAGCAGCTGGGAGATGTTTTTTCTTTTTTTACAGAAGAGGAACATGCAGTCTGGGACGCGTATGACGTTTTCACCGGTCTTCCTCCCCTGGCAGACTGAAATCTACTGGCTCCGACTCGCATCTCTTCGGTCTTCTATTGGAGGACACTTCAATGACTCTTGATAAATAGCTCCTCTACAATCGATCCCCATGGCTTATTCATAGATTCACATTACCATGTGGACTGGTTCATGCAACGCGTTAATTACTCCGGCACTTTAAGCCAATACTTAAACAGTCAGCAAGAAGCAAAAGAGGATGGTTTTCAGGGCTGGGTCGCAAACTTTTGTGATCCAGAGACATATTGCAACTCAGTCGTGGCTGCAACTTGTCTCGGATCACGCCGTTTATGCTGCAGTTGGGCTGCACCCCAAAAAGGCGCGCAATTTCTCCCCGGACACAGAACTGGTACTCCGACATCTGTTGGAACATCCTAAAGTCTGTGCCCTGGGAGAGATCAGTCTTAACTATTCTGGCTCCTATAGGCGCAACTGTGAAACTCAGAATACAGTCCTTCGGAAACTCCTTGCTGTTGCCCTAGAAGTTCATAAACCAGTTCATTGCAGGGATGCTGATGCCGAGTGTTTTGAGATTCTTGCAGAATGTCTTCCCTGTTTTTGGAGAATACATTTGCAGTGTTTTATGCAAAGTTGGCAGGGAGCGGGGAAGTGGTGTAGTGCCTTTCCAAATTTGTATTTGGGACTGAAACCGCTTATTACCTGGGGAGCTCCTGGACCGAGGAGCGTCACGCAGAATATTCCTCTGGAGCGACTGCTTCTCGAGACAGACTCCCCCTACTTTGTTGTTCCCTGTAGCCTTGCCGAGACGACTACCTTCAGCATCCCTACGATGGCAAAATTGGTAGTACAACAGGTGGCTAGCCTCAAGGGAGTTGAAACTGATGAGGTACTGCTGCAGTGCCTCAAGAATACAAGACGAATGTACGCAACTAATCTATAGTGTGGGTGTGTTCTTGAGGCATTGTTGCATAATAACAGTTTCACATCTTTTGACGACCAACATTTTTCCCACAGTTTTGACGAAAAACTGTTCGGATGAATCGAAAAGGTAGTAATATTTCTTTGCATTGCCTTTGAAGGTCATGCAAATAAAATCAAGTTAAACACATTTTTCCTCACAGTTGAAAATTTTTCAAATAAAACAGTTTCTTTGATTAACAATTGCTACAGTTTGAAACTGATGTTTCATATTGTAGCATTGAGAGAATTAGTTTTTTATTAAAATGAGACCAACTAAAAAAAAGTGAGTAAACATGTCTTAAGTTTCTTTAAGCGTAAATTGGTAAAGTTAATGTTAAAGTTAATTTTGAAAAAAAGGCTATTTGGGGTCAAGCTTGAAGTTTTGCTAATTTTGTGTCCATTTTATTTTATTTTCTTTTTCTAACTAAGAAATCAGATATTATTCATGCATTTTTTATGACATTCGTTTTAGACTGGGTGTTCAAATCTATTTACGCTGAATGAGGAAAATAAGAAAGAAAAGATAAAAGTAAACGGCATTTTCATGGAATTTTGTTGGTCACATGTTTTACCTCTTTCCTTCCAGTTAATAACAATCTGAAGATATAGCTGTATTGCATATTGAGTGTATTGGTATTGAGTGTATATATATAGACGTGTTTCTTTTTATGTCGGGCCAACGTCGACAGATAAAAAGGTCGAGGAGATATACTTATAAATTATTTGCCTAAACTCAGGAGATTCTGAACATTTGTCTACATTATACCAATGCTACACGGCTGAAAAGTTTTGAAGCTTTGCAAAGTCGTTTAGTAAAGCTGACAAATGAAACTAAAAAGCAAAGAAGCAGAGGTATGTAAATATTGTGTATATGCATGCTTTAATATTTAAGTTTAATGACAGTTGTATGATGGTAAAAGGTAAATTTTGTGTGAAAAAAAAAATAAAAAAAATTTAATAAATAAAATAAATAAAATAAAACGGGAAGAATACATGTGCGATTACGCAACCTCAATGATCGACTGTACAATAAACCAGTCGGGTGTGACCGGGGGCACATGAGCTCCATGCTAGCCCCAGCCACGTCATTCGTATCCTGTAACCAAACCTGAGTTTGCACACTTGTCGTCTATCGTCTCAGTCTCCCAGGTTTACGGCTCACCCTCGGCTCCACCAGTAGCTATATTATTGGTAAATATGCTCCAATATAACACAGTGATTGAACGTACCAAATAAGGATCATGCACATCTATATGTTACTAATGGACGGTGTGTTTGCATTCTCACAAACATGACTTTCATTCAAGACACTCAATGAAAACAAATTAAACTAATTACTCTTTAAAGAGGAGACTTGGTGTGCTGTATCCCTACACATTCCTCCCCTTCCCTCAATTATATTTGAGCCTGCAGTTTGTTTCTCTAACACAGGATAACTGGGGGAAAAACCACTTAATACTGCTCTCATTCCTCGTAATGAAATGTTTTTTAAGCAAATCACACAAAGGTCATGAACTTCTTTTGATGTTTTGAAATAAGACCAATTGGTAGACAAGTACGTCCAGTATTGCAAGTAGCTATTAAAGAACGTACACACCGTCCATTAGTAACATAGATGTGCATGATATTTACCAGTGCACTAGGAACGTTTAGGCAAAACAACCATAATGACAACCTTTTCAACACAAAAATTTCAACGTTTTGAAGCTCAAACCATCGTAAGAAATTGCTTTCTCAAACTGAGTGATGCATTTGCTTATTTGAAATTTCCAAAGGCTATGTATAAATGCTCACTTTTCCAACATTCTTTAACTTTTTTGCAGTGACCATTTATGCCTACATTATAAAAAAATAACAGGCAAGTGGCTACATAGTCGTTCAACGCCAGAAGCACATAACTAAAATAAAACCTCTTTTTTATTAAAATACTGGTAATCTATGAAACAGTAATGTCACAACATACAACTTTAATAAAATGGCTTAGTAACTGTGTTATTACAAAAAGCTGACTTTTGGTGTGACTTATCGGTCACGGCCTGTATTTGCACGTAGTTTGGCATCAGCTCAAATGACGTAGTACCCACAATAGGTCACATGATGACATGTACACATTGCTCGCACAGTCGGTCCATTAAAAAAAGACAAAATCTTCTTTGGATAAAACGCATCACACTATTTGGGGCAAAGGAAAATAAAAATAAAATATAACGAAGGCTCCACTACACTAACATGACTAACAAGGCCTAAAAATAAATTAACAAA
The DNA here is from genome assembly GCA_911728455.2 of Marthasterias glacialis. NCBI lineage: Eukaryota > Metazoa > Echinodermata > Asteroidea > Forcipulatida > Asteriidae > Marthasterias > Marthasterias glacialis. The sequence goes on from OU452220.1 coordinate 19,230,730, forward strand.
CACTGAAAAAACATGTAACTTTTACGAGACCATATTTCACCTAATCAATACACAGATATACTGCACACTGAGTACCTTTCCATTTGTTGGATTTTTTCTTTCAAAAATTTGTATTGTATACAATAGGCCTAAAACTGACTGAATAAATAAAGATAAATTAATTATGATTTATATTTTTATAAAATGCCAAAAAACACACAACCTACCATTCTCGAGCAAAATGGTTGATGGCTAGAAATCTGGTTCCCAAGGTCGATCGTAAAATTGCCTTAGTACTCCCAGAGGATCAGACTAAGAGAGAGACTGGTTCTCGGTCCCTACATCGTTTACGTTCTGATTGAATATAGGGACCAGTAGCAGAAAATGAAAATTAGCATGTACCAGGCAGATTTCTGGCAGGTATATGCTAATTATAATTAGCATTTAGGTCTACGTCCTCCCATAATGCAATGCGGCCTTTACACAAAACATGATGGGCACAGTCTCAGAATCTCCAATCGTGCAGACTAATGTTAGTTAAGTTATTCTTCTAAAGTTAACTTGAATTTTGGTGTTGAAGTACACACTTGTGTTAGTGTCAAACAACATGGGCATGTCACAAATGTCATCTCTAAAAATAAAAAAATTGTTACTGCACCTGCACAAGCGGGGGCCTATCAAAAGGGCCACATCGGTAGTAGCCAGAAGAGAACGATGTAGGGACCGAGAACCAGTCTAATATACTACATCACAGTCGCTAAGTTACACTGGACCTACACTAGATTTCAAGTCTGAGATCGAGGTTATTTTTTCTTTTTCGGGCAATAACTGAACCTGTGTCAGACATACAAAGAACTATGATCACAGACTTGGAACCAAGTCTACACTGGACCCAACAACGCTTTTATTCACCCTGGACATTATCTGGCGTGTGTATAGGGGTCCGACCGAGTGAACGCTCATGTGTTTGTTGGAACCTGTGTAATGCCTTACACATTCAAATTTCAAAAAACAGGGAGTAACAAAAAACTGTTCCAAAATCCATGAAAGACCTCAACAAGATACTTTAAAATCACCTGAACTACGATGGAGATGTTGCCGGTTATGATGATACGATTGTGTCAGATTAGACTAGCCACTCCAAGCCCGATCTTTAGATCGGGCAACTTGGCTTGTGTACTAATATCTGCCATAGTTTAATTAGGTCTGTGGCAAATCAACTCTACGCGCGCGCTCAAGTATGTTTGCCGCAAAAGTCTCACAAACGATCTGCAGACTTACATTGAAGGTTGCGTTCAGAAACTTGAACATAGCCAAATCAAGTGACAAGGTACAAGGTACAAGATACAAAGACAAACAATTGGAACAGCTGTGATTTTGTCCTAAAGACAAATTCTTAGTGTCTAGTTTAAATTTAATTTGTATCCAACAACAGTGCCACTTATTTCTTATATTTTGAGTAATTCCATCAAATGGTGTCCGGGACCCCAAAATTTGAAAGTAAGTTTGAAAATATGATAGCTTGGCAAGTGAAATCTGTATTGGTTTCATAATCTCTACTTAGTTTTATGGTTTTTGTGGTTATACCAAAATTATGATTACAATGTCAAAATCATAGTTTTTGCCCTCTTTTAAACACATTTCAGTCTATCACTCTAGGAATACAATAAAAGACATAAATTTTTTTTTTTTAGGTCTTTAAACACTTTTAGTTGGGGATGCTCATCCTTAATTTAGATGTAATATTGGTATTCATTTTCGCATTACCATAGCGATGCTAGTTTAAAATACACCATAATCAGCTAATTGTGAACGTTATGTCCATGACATTTTAGGACAATGAGTTTTCATAGAGACTTTCATAAAATTTTCTATGCAAAGGTAGTTTAGGCACTATCACCTTTGATTGGTTAGGCACTATCACCTTTGATTCGCCTTTGATTGGTTCAACACTTAATTGTGTACTATATTTTGTTACTGCTATTGACGGTATAAACAATGTACTCCATGTTGTGAATATCATGTGCTACAGGGTCTTCAACTTGATTTTTATAGCTTCTTGGTAACTATAATGTTCACCTAACTAGTTACAAGATTCTCTATACCTCTGATACAAACATGATCAATTAATGTATCAATCTCTGTTGTTGCATCTGTTACACATTGCATATATCCATGCTGACATTATTTTTTCAACTTGTGAATGATTTCCATAAATGTTCTCATTGAAATCTCCCATCACAATACATCTTCTGCTGACCTTGTGAATGTCAATAATTAGTTTTGTCAGAATATTAATGAAATCTTTCATCTGATAAGAATGCGGTCGATAAATAACAGCGACAATTGATACATGAGAAATTATATGAAAAGCAACATTATAGATTCTTTACTGAAAGATTTAAACGACTGAATTGCTTTTCTGTCTTGCCATACACAGGAACTCCTCCATGACTTAGCTGCTGTAAGGTATTCATACTATCATTATTTGACAAAGCTTGTATTTGATGGAAGCTCCTGAATCCATCTTAATTAACATCAATCATTTGATCAGCATTAGTCCAAGTTTCGGTCAAGCAAATGAAATCTGATTCCATCATCTCTCTTTGACATCTCAAATCTCCATAATGAGATAATAAACACTGTATGTTATGTAGCATTACAGTAACATCATTGAAAGTTTGGGCATCATCAATAGATTCCTCAAGTCCACTCACAACAGGCGTCACCTTTAGAGCTTCTGCTACTGATTTACCTCATCAACTTCTCATCAAACTCTTCACTAACAACACCCTTCAGTGAAGTAACACGCCTTAAACTCACATATGCCTGACCTGCTGAAAATGTTTTTTCAAGACACACCACAGCTTTGTTAGTAGTCATACCTTGTACTTTATGTGAAGTGCGTGCCCATGCAAGTTTCCAATGGAAATTGTTTCCGGGTACATTTCTTTTCAATGTGCTCTTCCTGTATCTCAATTGCAACAGAGTTATGATCATGAGGTGCTTCTGAGTCTTCTTAGTTTAGAACCCACAGTCTTATTATCAAATCTTACATTGATACACTTAGGTCCAAAATGATCAGGTAATATGGCTATGCCAGTCTCTGTTCCAAATGCTCCATTTACAAGTCCATCAGCTACATCTATTTTGTTTTCAGCATAACTCTAGCACCAATTCCAATTAATAACGATGTACACAAACTACATGACCATGCCGATTGTAGAGGTTTTTCTCTGTTTCAGTTTACCATTTCCATCTTTCTCATAGTCTTTCGCTTCTCCATAAATAGCATCTGAACATTTCTCATGCATTCTTTGTAGATTGTATTTATCAACTTATTTGTTTGTGGGATAGATATAAACACCATCTAAATCTTGTCCAGTCTCACAACTTTTCAGCATAGCTGTTTCTTCATATTATGTCAAATTATCCTTTTTTGTTTTTACTCGCAATTTGTTCAAAACTTCTGTAAACTTTACATCATCTCTCTGTCTCATAATTTTATTAAACTCAACTATTTTAAAATTGTCAAGCCATAAACTAGACTCTATTACACTGTGATGCAATGATTTTCCTTTCACTGGGGGTAACTGACAGAAAATTCCAACTGCAACAACACTGACATTTTCAAAGGCACATTGACCTCTGGTTTGCTTAATCTGCCTCAATCTTTCATGAATATAACAGCATTTTTTGATCAACCATAGAAGTCTCATCAATAATTAATATTTGCAATTGATGAAGTTTGTTTCGCAGAGTACTAATTTTCTCTTCACCAAGGAGTTTGTATGGTAGTGACATATCAGTAGTAATTGAAAAAGCACTGTGTATTGTAAGTCCATTAATATGAAATGCAGTAGGTGCAGTTCGTATTACAGATACATCATCAGGATTCGGATTCATTCTACCAAGTATTTGTACAGCTTCATTATATATACATTTGATTAAGTGAGATTTTCCTGTGCCTGCCCCACCAGTAAAGAGCATATGGAAGTGTTCTGGATTTTTCCCTTTGACTTTATCAAGACACCATTGTCTAATCTTATAGAATATTTGACTCTGCTTGACATTCAATGACCTCATTAAACATTGCACTTCCTCTCTTGGAATATTGGCTTTGTTATACTCAATGTTATAACTCCTTTCTTCTTTCTTAACAGATTGCAAATCAGGAATAGCTAATTCATCTTCATTTTGCTGTTCTACTTGATCAACACAATCATTTCTCTCTGCTTCAGTTTCTGGACAGATTCACCCTTTAAACTCATGGCTGTTTTGGATGATTTAGTATGTGTTGCCATTTTGTATTTCAAAATCTGGTGTACATTTTAGTAACCCAATCAAATTATGTACTAATTGAAAGCTTACATATGAGCTATATTTTGATAACAATTGTGGACCCACAGGAGCTTTGTAAAAACATAACCATTGTTAACATATTTCAATCTTCAAATTTCATATTTTTCAAATTATGCTATTTCATAAGTTATAAAAAAAAATGATTGGAAAGGTTTTGATGGTATTTTGTGAATTTACCATACCAGAGTTTTTTACCTATCAAAAACATTTTGAAAAAATTTAAGTCGCCCAAAAACTATATAACATATTGCCATATAATTCACTAGATTTAATAAGCAATCACGACAAGTATTCACAAGTTTGCATAGATTTCCTAATCTTTTATGAGAAATAATTGCATCATGTCATACAACAATGTAAAAAATTATATTTGTGCTAAAAAATATGAATATTCTCACAATTCTTATGATCATGAACAAAAGTGACAGCTGTAAGTAGTTTGAGTGTCATCGCTTGATGCTGTGCACATTTTCAGTTTTATGCATTGCGCATGAACACACAATGTAGTTCACAAAAGTTACGCTAAGTTGTGCCACACAGGCACTGCCTGAAATACAACTGTTTACAACTACAACAAAGGATACTTTCTTAAATAAAATTTAATAAAATTAAATTATATCAACTAATTATGTGAAATACTGAGACACCATTTATATTGTTATGATCCGTTGCAGATTCAAGTTTTTCTGTTGCAAAGTGGCAAAAATGCAAATAAAAAATTGTAGCTTTTATTTTGCAGATTTTTTTTTTACTTTTAGGAATCCAACTTGCAGGAACGAAGCACAATAATGCAGTACTAAAAAATACACTGATCCGATGACCACAAAAACGTTGGTGTTGTAACATAATATGCGTAAGCATCACATGCAGCCTTTAGCGCGTGTCACGCTGGCGTTTTGTAAAATTGGAACATCACTGTTTGAATAGGAAACATGTGCGCTGAATATGCAATATTGATGCCACCGCAGTTTCAGACAGTGTAGTGGTCATCGAATTGAAAGAAAAATTAAAAGTGTAACTAACGTGAAAAAGTTGGAAAGGTTTTGCCGATGGGTGATAATAATTACAGCTCATGAAATTGCTTGAAGCAGTTTATAGTTGGGATAATACATAGCGCAAAATTACAGGAGCCACACTTCCATGGTGTGCGTGATTCCTTCTTGTGCCAATTCCAACAGTAGTGCAGATCTTTCTTTTTGAGGCTCGTTTTGATATGTCTTCTACAAATTGAATTTTTTCAGGGAAATGAAAATGGTCAGAATGGGGTCTACATGGGGTGGGAGGATCAAGTCATTACTAACAAGATCAAAGACAATTTGTTTTTGGAAATTTTTTGTGACAATGCTGGTAATCTAAGTGTGGCATTCATTTCTGTGCATGATGTAAGTTAACAACAGCAATATCAATGAAGTGGTTAAAAAGTGTTTTGTACCAATTCCTAGTCTTTTGAATAACACTGTAGTAATGAACCAACTGGTCCGACAGATCTATGCCGCCCGTTGATTGGTTATAATCTTTGACAGCTGGTGGGATTGGTACATTTATTCACTGAAATTCTCCCGTTTCTCCATTTTTAGCTTTTCTTTACACCGTGTTGGTGCCACACGCATTGAGGACAACATTATTACCTGTCGGGTATCTTACCATTTTACAAAGAGAAGTTCGTTAGCCCTAAGCCAACGTATTGTCCCCCATGGGGCATTCTTAGCTATTCTGTTTTCTTTTGATTTCGGAAAACATCTTCGATTTTACCCGACTGTCCCACAGGCTAAAGTCTTCCGTGCGTAGAAATCCCGAAACAAAACGGGACTTGAATAGAACTTATTAACAAACAATTTGTACCCTTTTTCCCAAATATGGGCCCATAAGTTGCATGACGCCGCTGTCTCAACTGCTGTTCAATATGCTGATCATCTTCAGGTACTGATCATCTTCAGATTCTGATGTTTGCTGCTCGATGAGTTGTACTTGGGGGCGTCTTTTGCGCAAACTTCATCGTGCAGGGGTAACTAATAAAGAGCTGGGTGGAAGTTCGTTGTCTTCTGCAGGATCATGTAGTTGGGATGGCATAGGAGCAGAACTAGTGCTAGGCTGATGGGGATCAATTGCTGGGCATCTAAGCCTGCGTACATTTTTCTTCAGTGGAGGTGGAATAAAGATCGCACTTTCATCACTGTCAAGACAAAACTATAAACAATTGAGTTTGGAACAAAATTTTCTAATATGTTATCATATAAATATTAAAAAGTGTGCAAGTGAAATATAGTGCCCAGATGTTCTCAAAATAGTAGTTCTCAAAGGCACTTTCAAAATACATACGTAGGCCTACACTAACATCACTATACTTGGGCATGTTACAATTTTCTGCTGCGTCAGACTTTATAAGTTTTCTTCAATAGTTACAAATGTGAAAAATCCAAGCTGCTATTTCAGAAATGGGGTAACATTCCAACTAAAAACAGTAAAATCTTCACAAATTCTTCTGACAAATCTTACCAGTCGATGGTTGGATCGATGCCTTCATTCAACATTTCTTCCTCACCACTATCGAGATTACCGTTTTCGTCACTCTCATTGACACAACTCAACAAATCTAGAACTTCTTCATCTACCAGTGTCCTTCTTGAATATTGGACATAATTTGTAGTCTTTTCAGGCTTCTTTCTGGGCATATTGGAGCTGAAAATAGTGTGTGAATCACAGAATCATGAACAGAGTAAACTGGCAATAGCGTGTGCATTAAACTATGGTGCTGGCGTGGGGACGCCATAGAGTTATATATGAGAACTAGAGGGAGCACTCGGGATGCCCCGCACGGAACTCCACTGACTCACCATGGGCAAAAATCCCTATGGGTCACTTGCATACGAAGGTCCACTTAGAAAATGGCTGCTGTGTGAACGAATGAGTGACCAGTGTAAATGAATGGTCCGCGCCATTTTTTCAATGGACAAAAATGCTCCTGGTCGGGCCGTCTTGCATAGTTTGTGCGCCCTCTAATTCTTATATATAATTCTATAGGGGACGCACATTTTTGTGAATGAAGACAAAGAGATAGTATGGTTTTTGTTTCGCTCTGTATTGGTTTTACTGTAGTTCCTTCTAGGGGTACCATACTATGGTTGGAAAGCTTATGTCTTCAGCTTTCTGATGGTGTAAAATTCAAACAAAAGAGGGCAGCAGTTGCTTGACAACTGTTTTTCATTGGAAGGCAGTGTCCAACGGATTAAATATATGATTATATATCGCCATTTCCGGATAGACTCACCCTGTAGATTGTTCCTGTGACGCAATCTAATCCACCCTTAGAAGTTCAAATGAATATTCAAAATTTTTACAATAGGTGTGCCCCCTTGAAATAGCATGCGTTTTCCAGAAAGGTCATCTTTTGTTATATGTGTTGCAATTTATTCGTATCACCTAGTGGAGCTAACACTCGACAGCTTGTTAATTTTTTCTTGGATTTACTCAAGTTTTCTTGAACTCTCTTCTTCGTGTTGCCTAAGGATTCAGCTCTACCAGTTAGACATCATGTAAGTTTTGCTACAGCTCCAGCCACGGTTTCGAAGGTTTCGGATGATGAAAAGGTCGTAATCCAGCTTCTAGTTGTCGGACTTTCTTCAGTGCCCAGATGCCTAGCAGTTTTACTATCGTGTAATTCAAGGAGTACATCCTTTCTGTAGATGGTGGGCAGTATTGTCTGCCATTTGATGGTCTTCCCATCTGCAGACTCCCACCGTCTTGACAATACCCCTTGTCTTAACCGTAACTGCTGCCATTGCGCCCAATACGTCTTCATCATTGCCGATTCCATTGATATATCCTCCCAGTCCGGCCTTTCAGCATCCCTCAGAGCACGCATAATTGGTCCAATGGTATTATCCTGTAATCGGGCCGTCCTGAATTCTTCCTGGGCCAATAGTGGTTCGAATGTCGGTACTTGTGTGTGGCGATCGGCACGTTCCATGCTCACTTGCGTCCGGGGTGCATCCTCGGAATACGCTTTATTTCCTCTTCCAGTTCAATTTCGTTGTTATCCTCGTTTGCATGTCCACCACATTGTTTACATGGTTTCCGGGACAACGCGTCCGCGTTATGATGTATCCGTCCAGGACGATGTTCAATTTCAAAGTCATAAGCGCTTAAGGTTTCCAGCCATCGCGCCACTTGTCCTTGGTTTCGAAAGTTTATCAGCCATCTGAGCGCCCCATGGTCAGTGCGAATAGTGAATTTTCGACCATACAGATAGTGCTTGTAGTGCCTGACATAATTCAACACCGCTAGTAGTTCCTTCCGCGTCACACAGTAATTCCTCTCGGGTTTGCTCAAGGTTCGGGTGGCACAGCCAATCACTTTTTCGGCGCCATCTTGGAATTGAGACAGCACTGCGCCCAAACCAAAATTGCTGGCGTCCGTGTCTAGCACATATCCTCCTTCTACACGTTGGTATGCGAGAACCGGAGCCATTGTCAATCTTTCTTTGAGATGATTAAAGGCATTCTCGCATCCCTATGTCCATTGGAAGTGTCAATCCTTCTCCAAGAGTTGGTGTAGGGGCCGAGCTATACCGGCAAATCCTTTGATGTATAGACGGTAATATGACGCCAAACTAAGGAAACTCCTGACGTCACGCACACTTCTGGGTGTTGGCCATTCCTTTACTGCTTATTTATCTGGGTCTGGCGAAATTCAGTCTTTCGTTATCACATGCCCCAGATATTCCACGCTTTGTTTGAACAGCATACACTTTTTGGGTGTTAACTTCAACCCTGCCGTTCGCAAGTTCGTACTACCCGCTCCAATATCATCAAATCTCTGTTCATCGTAAACGCTGAAATGTCTCCCCTGCGGCTGGTATTCACTCCTTTCTGGGTGAAAATCTTGGTGCACAACCCGTTTCGTGACCACCGGAGTAAGGCTGCTTTGTTGCCATCTCGCTGATCCCACTGTTACCATGGGCGCTACCGTAGTTCGGTACTCGTTTGTGCGGGTAAGTAGTAAGCGGATGGATTCAGAATGAGTTCCGGTATTACTCCTATTGACTTTCCCATAATATTTCACTTGAGGTGTTGAAGTTCCGGTGTGAGCACTGGCGGAGAGGGCGTGTATGGCGACTGTAAAACGATACTAGCTGTACTTATCACTGTCGTCCCTGGCGTTGCCTTCGCTACTCCTGATCCTGGGTAACTACCATCCAGATCAGAGCCGAACTCACCAGTCTGGTCTACAGTAATCAAGTCGTCATGGCTCTCCATCGTTGAAGTCGTCATTGTCGCTCCTATTCGATCCGCAAAATCTCAGTACTTCACAGTCCAATAATATTTCTTCCACCAAATCCACAGATAACTCTTGCACCAGATCCACAGATAATCCCTTCATCAGTTGTAAATCCTTTCTTGATAGATTGTAAATCCCACCGCTGCCACCAATGTGACGTCTGCCTTCTGCAATCGGTAAATTGATACTAATGGTAGCGCAGTATCCCAATTTCGGTTGGCGTAACGTCCTGCGGTTGTAGGCCACAAATCCAAAAAGGAGTCTTTATGTCTGATGCAGCTTGCCTTTACTGAAGTCATTAACTGAGAACAATAATCTCGATATCAGGAACTATGCTTCCTTACAGTAGAGTCTCAGCTCTATTTATTCAACATCACATAACTAATGAACAGCTTGGGCGTAACTCCGGCTGGTTTGCTATAGGTCTCACACCAAACTCTATAAATCAACCCCTTTTACACAAAACATCTGCCATGAACACTGTACAAATAATCATTACCGATCAATGGTGCAATACATAGTATTTTTCCATTAGACCACACCTTCTTGTGGCGATAAGATAATTAAAACCCCTTTTAATAATGACCTCATCCCCTCCTTGTATACACGACATAATCTACTGGTGTTAACCCTCCCCGGTAATTGACTCCCCAATTTGCGTATAGCTGAAGGTGAAATTACCTGCAGCGCTAGTGATAATATAGACAGATTGACCTGGCCGGAAACCCACTGTCCAAGAATTTAGGGGTATACCCAGGAGCGTCACAATACCGTGCGGCTACCGCCGCACTGTGAGGGTGGTGATGGGCAGGCCAGGGCCCTTGACCCCATCCCCTCGCCTGGATACTACCAAAGACCACATTGAGTGGTGTGAAGTCAGAGTGTGGTTTTCCGCAACTCATTGTGCGTTAAACATGTGAAGGGACACTGCATGAATCTATTATTAACGGAACTTTTGAAATGGAAGATATACTTAGATACGTTACGTTGTGCGTTGTAGCCCGCACCACTATCATGACTAAGTCATTATAACAGCGGCAGCTGGTGTCGCACGTTTTTTTTTCTCGCAGAGTCGCGACAGCTCCATGTTGACTGAATTCATCCAAGCGTTTTATTTGTAATTGCGAGTCCGTGGGCCTTTCCCTCTGGTCAGCTGCATCATTTAGTTTTCCGTCCTCCGAATATAGTTGTGTAACCCTGAAAATTGTACACTTGAAAAATAGAAACACATAAAACTAAAAACTTAACTGCTGGGGAACCTCGCTTAAAAAGAAAATAGAGTCAGATCACGAAGAATTGAACATAAGAGGGCCAGTGACTCAACACAAAAATAAAAATGTAAACTGTTAAATGAACCTGAAAAATACACCTAATACTTGACAGTGACTATTTTTCCCAACCATAACTGAGCCACCAAACAAAATCTGCAGTAAAACTATATATAGCAAACTTTGGGAGAAAACGCAGTGAACCGTGAGGGAAAGCACAGCCAAAGCGAGTCACAAGTTAAAATCAAAACAGCGATAGCAGCAATCCAGTATCTCGCTCAAAAAGGAAAACTTTTTAAAAGGTAAGATCATGGAGAAGGGCAATGCTGTGTGTTGCAGCTCCTGGCATGCACTGCTGACTGCTGTTATCTAAATTTCACAAATAAGATTATACAATGGGTGACTGAACACTACCAAGTTTTACACAAGAGGGTCATTGTTTTTTAACCAAAGGCGCTTAAGCCGGGGTAATGTAAACAATGCGAAGGAATCAAATGCGTTGCATCATAATCAATGAAATGGCGGTATTGAGTGTGTACAACATCAAACCATAATGAAACTTTCATCTGCTGGTAAGTTTTATGTATTTGTTCCCGTTTTCTGCTAATATTTATCATCATAATTGAATTGTAAACTAGGCCTACTGACGAAGGAATTGTGGGTTTTTTTTGGGTTTTTTTGCTTTTGTTTTTTTCCAAGTACGGACAATGTAAATCTACAATGACGTTGTACTTGGTAGGTTCTCCCATGGAGGGAGGAATCCTCCATGGTTCTCCATAAGACCCCACAAGAAAGTTTTAACAGGATGTTGGTTGTCACAAGGTGGTTTAAAGGACGATGGGGAATGCTCTGTTTGAAGGACTTCATGGTGGGTTGGCATATGGTGGACTACTGGGGGAGTTTGTTCCAGTCTTTGATAATCCGCGGAAAAAAATTAGTTTGAATATTAATCCTGTTTAATTAAGATGTCTATGTTGTGTAGGTGTGATATAGGGTAAATTAAGCCAGGGTACCATAAGCTTGACCCCATTCCCTTTTCCCTCGCTGATAGTATTCCTTTATAGGGTTCTAGGATTAACTTCTGAATTTCCACTCCAAGTTTGGGTTCTTTTTTTATGTAATCTGTGTCAAAACTGTCATTCAGCATGTTCAGCTTGTGGTTTTGAAGTAATAAATATTTTTTTTTTTAACTGAAACTCCTGTGTTCCCAGTTCCTAACTTTATTTTTGCTTCGCGACTTAATATTCTCACCCGATCCTATTCCTATTTTGAAGCGAGTTGTTCAAAGCGATTATCTGGTGTTTTATTTTGTTTGTTATTATTATTGTTTGATTTGGAGTGGTCAATTTTCCCAGGTAACATTTTATGTTACATGTATGTCTAAAAATATTTTATTCGACTATGAAAAGCTGTTATAGACTACCTTTGAAAAGCTTGGTTTGCTTGTGTGAAGTGTCATTGCCTGTTCTTGTCATTGCTCTAACGGTAAGTAACATATTTTTCCAGTTGAAAACGTTATTTACTCAAATTACATTAACTTTAAACGTATCAACGATTCAATTTAGGATTGTTAGCACCCCCCTATGATCAGCCGGAGTTATGTAGCAAGTGTGAATTGTTTATTGTAGTACTTGTACAATTGGTGTAAGCATGGTGTAAGTCTCATCATGGAGCTGGAGGTATGGTCACACCATGATCACACATGTTTATTATCTCCTTTGTTTGATTATTTCAAATGAACTACAATTATAAGAAAAACATGATATAGATAATGTGAAAACAAACAATACATTTTCCCTAAAAGATTTTCGCGAAAGAATAATGCACACGACTTTGTAGTAAAAACAGTTTCTGCTATTTTGCTGCAAGTACTTTAAATGTTGAAGCGTTTCAATTTAGAATTGGAAAAAGTCAGCCGTTTTATTGTGTATGATCATAGTCCTTGCTTTATAGTGGTACGTCATGAATTCGACATTAAAAGCTATTTAATGAAACAGTTGGTTTCACAAAATGTGATCATGAACAATTCTGGCACACGAAATTTCATACAATGGTCACAAAATTAAGAAACATGCTTGTGTACCACATAGTTTGAATAGTTATAATTGAACGGTACACGTAAGAGCTGAACAAATAGAGTTGCGCACTTTTTTAAGTAAAATATTGATAAAAACTGACAGCTGTCTTCAAAATGTACCTTTAAATTTGAGTTCTTTACAAACAAGGTACCTGCTTGAAATCCAGGCTCTGCAGTGGTTTTTGTGTAAAAGTGATATGTCACGGGTTAAATTGTCCTATCGTGACCATTCATACTCAGAATTTGAAACCTAATTTACAATGTGTGTATGGTTTTATTACTACATTAGACAAAAAAGTAAAAATACGAATTGTGGGTTCTGTGAGTTTGGCTGAAATCATGAAGGTAGAATGCAACAAACTCAGGGCTGCTCGTTAGACAAGAGTGACCTTCAAAACAAATTTTCTTACTTTATATTACTTTTGTATCTTACGTTATACTTATACCATGGAGGAATGAAGAGACAAAAGGGGCAATATGTGCCGCACTTCCTGAGCAATAAATTAGTTGTCCACGCTGGACCTGTGACAGTTTTATTGCCAATCTAGCCAGCCCCGACAGCTTGAGCCATCCAACACCATAGAACAGACCTCCACCCTCGGGGGGTGTCTATATGCATAACGCATGCGCGTAACAGATCACTGGTGGGCGGCTCAAGCAAGGCAGGGTACTTTAACGACAACAAATGAACACTTAATTATTGCAACACGATGGTCTTTGGTGCCAAGACACACAAACAAAATATCTTAGACAGCTCTGTTGTAATGATGTCTAGAAGACTTAATAAAAGCTAAAAAAAAAAAAAAAAACTATGGCTAAAGAGAAGTCTACCCTCTCCAGAAACATATTAAAATGCAATAAGAAAAAGGAGAGGATAGACACTCTAAAACAAAAAGCCAAAAAAAGGCAGCAGTTTGTTAAAAATATGTCAGACAAACATTTGACTGAAATGAAGTTAATTGCTCTCGGACGGGGCTTAAACTTCATTCCCACACCAGAAAAGCCCAAACGGTCTACCATCCTACGCCATTCGAAACTGCTCTTCAGAAAAATGAGATTACACTTTTTAATGGCGGGGAAACAGAGCAAAGCCATTTACACCCTTTCCGGATGCCATCAAAATGGAATCCTTCTACTACCTTCAATACATACCTAGAATCATACATTGAAGGTACACTGGAGGAGTTATCCAAAATTAAAATAAAAAATGTGGCATCGAATATGACTAAAGCAGAACGCATCGCACTGACTGACCTGAAGAAAAAAACAAATATTGTCATAAAACCATTTGACAAAGGCAGGGGTGTATGCGTTCTAAGTAAATCAGACAATATAAACGAGGGGTGTAGGGCAACTATCTGGGCTGCACTACGAGATGGTTGAGAAGGAAATGACAAGTGAAATCACAGCCAAGGTCTACCAGGCCATACGTAGTATGTTTTTAGAACATATCATATCCAAGGAGATGTTGAGTTTCTCAACCCCCGTAACCACCAGATCGAAACACCCAGCCTCTACCTACTACCGAAGATCAAAAACAAAACTCCAGGTGGAACAAGGTTTGTCGGAAGGCCGATTATCAGTGGTTGCGGGGTCCCAACTCAACAAATCTCAAAATACATGGACTTTTTTTGCTCCTAATTGTCAAGCAACAGAGCACATACACACGAGACTCCTCATAGGTTCTCAAAAAACTTGACAGTTTGACATTGGACAAGGAATATCTCCTTATCACCTTGGATATTGTTTCAATGTACACAAACTGCCCACAAAAGGAAGCAATAAACTCAGTTTGTGATGCCTTGGAAAGGGCCCACTCGGGGCTGTACGCTATACCCAAACCAACAAGAAAACATGCATGTTGTCTACTAGAACTTATTATGGGTGCAAAAGTCTTTGAATTTAATAACAAGCTCTACAGACAAACGATAAGTGCGGCGATGGGCAGCGAATGCAGTCCCGAAATCTGTGACATCACTCTATTCAAATACGAAAAAGAAATAGTCCTCCCAACCAACCCTGAAATAGTGTGTTACATGAGATACAGGGATGATGTATTAATCGTCCACAATGGCAACCGGAACAGGGCGGAGGAGTTTATTAGGACGCTAAACAACTTACACCCAACATTGAAATTCACCTCGGAGATCTCTGAACAACAAATCACCTTTTTAGACCTTGTAATTTACAAAGGAAAACGCCTTCAAAAAGAAGGGAAACTGGACTCTCGAGTTGCAACAACAAAAAATGATACTTTCCAATACCTTGCTCGAGATTCAGCACACATGAAACTTGTATTTGGCGGCGTAATTAAAGGTGAAACAACTACATACAAACGCATATGCACACACTCAAAAGATTTTGCGGAGAATGTCAATTTCTTCAAGACTAAACTATTAGAATGTGGTTATAACACGGAAGAATTGACCCACTTCACAAAAGCAAACGAAGACCTGAGGAATTCAATGTTGGCTGTATCACCTAATAACAAACAAGAGACAAAACCTCCACTTGTATTCACTTTGCCATATTTTCCACAGATCCATCATTCCACTCTAAAACGTGCTCTCCCTAAACACTGGCACCTTTTAGACCATTTCAATACTTTCTTCCCAGCCCCACCACTGTTGGCTTACAAACGGCAAAAAAACATAAAGGACTCAATAAACGGAGCCAGATTGCAAGACCCCACCGAGAATAACTCGCTCAAAAAACTAGATGAAAAAAACTTGTGAATCTTGGTCGAATTGTTGGAACAACAGTACTGGGCCGAATAATAATAAAAAAATGTAACAAACAGTGAGAAACAAGGCTCAAGCGAATTAGATGTGACAATGGGCAGTGGCCCACCAAAATAAAAAAAAAGAACATTTGCTCTTCTACTTTGACTCTTGAGCTCTATACACTCACATGAACTACAACGGGTTCATGTTGGCTTGCACCAAGATCCATAAAAAACTAAAAAGAAATAAACAAAATGGTGACTGACGCAGTGCATCTATAAACGCACAGAAAATATGCTCTGACACCCCTCCCTAAGAGGCTATACACAGATGGGTTCAGCATATTATCACTGGTAAACTTTGAAATTGGGCAACCCGCTCTTTCATTAGCCTTTACGTTTTTTGTACTTTTTTGTAAAAAAATAAAAAAAGATATGTATGACCATAGCCTATGGACATTCCACTTCCCACAAAGAGGTCTTCGTATCTCCAATTTAAACAACTAGAAGTGGTCCAGGAATGGTTAATTACCTGATGCCCCCATAAGTCATCAATTACATAAGCACTTGCTCCCCCAGTCTCTCAATTGCCACTGTCGGAAACAGTTTCAAATTTCCCGCACTCCAGTAAGCATGATGATAATTGGCCGGAGACTGTCAGAGCGAACCTGTAGCTGAGCAATAATTTAATTCCCCCACCCCCCCCCCCCCCCCCCCCGTAAACACCCCTTCCCTCATAAACCACACCACCCGACCTTCCTAGTCATATTTACCTTATGTTGTGTTTTTCTAATGCCATGCATTTCTCGTACATATAAGGATGCCGGCTTTTTAAACGCGATTAACATCGTATAGCTATCACATTTAAGAGATCAAATTACATCTTTCCTGGGATGTCTCCTAATAGATATCAAACCTTACCAAAAACTTCCTGGAAGATGTATTTTGCTCCTCATTACATTTCCCGACATATCCCACCAACCACCGACCAACCAACCACACTACCCCTCGATCGCCCTCCCCCTCCCCCACTTGTCCATTTTATAACGATATAACGACTCCGAAGGTTTCAAAATAGCCTGTCCCCACACTAGTGCTCATCTTCCAATGAGTGCACCTAACCAATACAGGTGTTTGAAACATTGTGTGAGTGCGTACTGGTTTCTCATTTTCTGTCTGTCCTATAATTATATTTATATTTTTATATTTATTGGTTTATTTCATAATACAGCATTTAAAAAAAACCCCAAATGTACAGTATGGCAACCGATAGGTTGAATTGCACTGGTACAATACAAACGATTTCTTAAAAAGTGACTAAAAGGATAAGACAAAGAAACTAAAATTAAAATAAAAAAAAACACATTCAATTCGGGATAACTTACACACACAATTTGTAACAAGCGAGTACTTATAAACAATCAAATGAATACAAATAACTCCAGGTCTACGGATCATCATTGCACATTCAATAACCTAGTCAAATTTGGGATGCAACTGTCTCTGTATCTGTTGGTTCTACATTTTATAGTAGTTAATTGGTTTGCATTCCTTAAGCCGTTGTTCCTGGTGGGTGGGAGCCAGTCCCGAAACCTGTTTGAGTTGAGGAGTTATTGTCCAATGAGTGCCCAATATCCTTCATTATCCATTTGACGACAAATTCCTCAAATATTTTCGCGAAGAAACATGTGAGAGAGATTGGTCGTAGTTGATCAATAGCTGGTGGTTGTGTCTTTGGCACCGGAATCACAATGGCCTTTTTCCAAATATCTGGTACGATTCCCGCACTGAGGGAGCAGTTAAACACTTCAGCGAGGGGGGAACAAAGTTCATACGCGAATTCCTTGATCAGACGAGGGGGGAAGTTATCAGGACCACCGCTTTTGTTCAAATTCAGCTTTAGTAGTCCCTTGTACACATCTTCTGGCGATATCGTGGGGGGAGGACTGCGTGAAGGGAGGAAGGCAGGTAAGTCATTTATATCCAGCTTAGGAATGTCTTCAGCTGCGGATATAAAACGGCGATTAACCTCATTCGCAGCTTCAAAAGGTGTCAACTCAGGTATGGACATCTGCTTACGAGTATTGAGACCGGTAATTTTTTTGATTTGCTGGTGCCATTGTCTAGGGTTGGATTTCTTCAACCGGCTGACGTTCAGCTTATAGAAGCTCTCCTTAGCTCTCTCAGCCTGATGACTTTGTTGCGCAAAAATCTCCACAAGGCGAGACTACCACGGTGATAGGCTGATTGACGTTTGTTGATAAGTGATTTGAGGTGAGGCGAAAACCAGGGCTTATCATCACTATGTGCTGATGTTGTTTTTGTTGGGAAGTGCTTGTCAATGGCAACAGAAAGCACGGTGTAAAAAGCTGTTGCCTTAGAATTAGGCGAGGTGGCTCTCTTGGTGTCAGACCAATCGTGGCTACAGATCCATTGTCCAAATGCTCTTTTGTCCGATTCCCTAATTGGTCTAATCACTTTTTTATGAATGTAGTTTTTCTTAATGTCACGGGTACGAGGCCTCCAAATCACAGACTTATGGTCGCTCAGACCCAGCGGTGATGATGACTGAGGTTCCTGATAATAATGCTGAATGTTTGTAAGAATTTTATCAAGTGTCGCTTGACACCTGGTAGGACTGGTTACAACTTGCTTCAAACCGTAAAGACGACATATTACGTCAGTGTCTAACTTGTTAAAATCTCCTAAGATGACGGCACCGGCCCCAGGGAACTTAGCCAACAGGTGATCGACCGTGGTTGATATGTGTTCAGGAGCAAATCATGAGGAGATGCAGGAGGATGATATACTACACATAAAATCAATCCAGTAAGGGGGCGTAGAAGGCGCGGGGGATGGGCCCACACCCATAAAACCTCAAGTTCGGCAGGAACAAAAATATCAGTCAAACTCCGGATTTGGACGTCAATGCTTGTATAGAGTGCCACTCCTCCACCCCTTCTGTTTGGACGGGGTTTACTCTGGAGATTATAATTGGGAATGGCGAAATAGCTACTGTCGATGCTCTCAGGAAACCAAGTTTCTGTGACCGCTGCTATGTCAATGTTTCCAGCTTGGAGCATCAAATCCAGTTCATCAATACGTTGGACTAGTGAGCGGGCATTTATCAGGATCATTGAGGGTGTATTGGCAGGGTTTTGAAGAGCAGTGTTGTCGCTCAAATTGGTAGAGGGACTTACCAAAATTATGTTTGCAGGGTCCATCACTCGAGGTCCGAGGAGGTCATTGTGCTTAAGCTGTTTTCGCTGGGTTAACACAACGCCAATACGTCTACCGCGGCGCTTTCCCGCTCTACATTCACGCTTAGTTTTCTTAGTTCTCTTGGATTTGCACAGATCGATCGATTTTAATGTCTTCCATTCGTTACAAGATATATTAGGTTTAAGGTCGCTATGTTTTCAGGCAATGAGTTCCTTTCTGCTATACTGAAGACGATTTCCCGGGAGTGGGTGTTGGCGGCCATGTTCGGTTGGTTCCCGTCCGTTGTTAGTGCACAAAATCTCATTCAAGTCTTGTTGTGGGGTACCAGTGGTAATGTTGTTGATCACCCCTACTGTTAGTAGGATGGCATACAGTACATGTGTGTAGCTGTACGATAGCATGGCGACAAAGATCAATTTTCAACTTAAAAATGATCAGTTTTACACACAAGCCAATTAAAATACATGGCCCAAAGTGCTACACTGGCTGGAGCATCCAGGGAACAAACAGTATGACGAACATTTAGCAGGAACAAGCCACAAAAAAACGTTAAAATATGGTTAAAAAACAGAAGAGAGGTCGCTGCGGTGCGTGCTTCGCGCTGACCTCTTCACATGTCCTAAGGCCCATACACAAAAAACTGTTTGATGCACATGCTTCCAAAAAAACTTTAAAAACATTAAAAACTGTCTTCGTGGCAACACTGTCTTCCCTATTTACAATCTCTCTGCATGCTACATGTATGATTCTGCTCTTCCTTTTCAAACGCATTATGCGTAAGCTAGTGAGCAACAAACTCTGGTCCCTATACAATATGAAGGGGGAAAAGGGAAAAAGAATGTTCGAGAGCACACGGCTGTGCACGGTAGTTGTCCGTCAGTACTACAATTTTTCTGTGTCTATTTTCGGGCTGCACTGTGTGTGTAGGATTGTAAGAAAACGATTATCGTATTTTTTCCCACTTGACTTAACGCCTATTGCTACACAGTAAACAATTGACGCATCAAAAGTAGTAGAAAACAAGTCGGCAAACTATGGGTCTGCTGACTTGGTTGACGAAAGTATCCTGTAATGCATTTTAAGGTTGTTCTCTTCCCGGGAAAAAATGTGGCTTTAAAAGGCAGTTAGTTCACCCTGCCCACCCCCACCAAACGCCACCCACCCCTCGAGCAACTTAACTCGGATTGTTTTGACAACAAAAATAACAAAATAAATGAATTTGTTTTTTGACCTTCGCTCTCAAAAAAGTGTACACCCAATTTACAGCATTCAAATAGGTATTGTTGTGAGATTAATATTCACAATGCAACTTTACTTTCCAAAAGCTAAAATTGAGTCCGGAATTTCCAGTTTTTAAAGTTGTAGAGGTCGAAGGGTATGCAACAATAAAGGCAAACTGTACGAATGAAAATAACTCATTAACTACATGACTGTGATGAAATAAAGACGGAATCAAATTCCAGTTTTGGAACACTCCCATTTGCAGTTTCTTAGCTGTTGACACGAAAATTCTAAACGACAAAATTAAAGGAATCTCTCAAACAATGTCTTTTTAAGTTACATAATTTAGATAAAGTAAATGCTCAATTAAGTTTGCCGTAACGGCGTGATTTATTGCATTATGCATAATTTGTATCCTAATTTCAATGATCTAGATATACTGCAAAAAAAAACCTTCAGCTTTGGCAAAATCAAGTATGTACTTGTACTAGTTGAAAATGATGTATAAATATTTACAAACTTTCCAGTAATTAAACACCTTTATAAATGAATGGGAATAACCTGTAGTTGTCATTGACTGGTGATATTTTGGCATCAGATGACATCTTGCAGCGTATTTTGGGAAACTGACATGGTCTCTATCGTAACAAACTAACATCACAATCACTTGTAAATTTTTGATGATTTTGGAATACAAATTCGGACTTATAAGCTCTCAAATGTGAGCCCATATTAAAACAAAATTGATCGTCATCAATTTCTGCCGATAAGAACAGAATTGTTTCTTAGTTTTTCTTATTAGAATTATACACTTTTCTTATTAGAAAGTTACACTTATTGCCCAATTTCAGGCTAATTTGATTTTTTTTATTGTTTATTATTTTTTTTTTAATTCTTTTTTTATGCAAGTCGCCAGACACACATGGCCTGTTGGCTACAATAAACTGTTTCCCAGGGACCGCTTAAAAAACAAACAAACAAACAAACAAACAAACACTCAAAAACAAAAACCACAAAAATGTCACCAATCTAGGTTTGCCGCCATTTGTTCATGTAATTTGTCACCCATTTAGTATAATTTTCTTTGAGCACACAAAGGCACCTCCGAAGCAAAATCATGGGTGCGCCAAACTTTCGGTTTGGTGACGTCACAGCACTTTGAAGCAAAAGCTAAACATTGTACCGGCTTTCTCTTTTTAGCCTACCAACATAGTAATTGGACAAGGTTCAAAACAAAACACGCCAAATTTGGTAATAAAAAAAGTGACAACTTTTTTGAACAATAAAAAAAGATATGTTTCATGTTTAAAAAACGCTATTTCAAGGGACCTTTAAACCGTAAAAAGACGGCCTTGGAGGCTCAACTTGTATAATAAGGGCCCCTTCTCCTAAAGATTTTCGCCAAAATTCAATGTCCGGTTGCAACCAAATTTGACATGCGTATAGTTTAATTCATTAACAGATTACGATATCTATTTTATTATTATTATCACCATTATAATTATTATTTGTTCTGTTAACCGCACTTATCATTGTATTGTGAATAATGTCGTATAAATATTATGTTCTATTTCAGAACCGCGACAGTGAAGGGAGCGCTTCCTTGTTGAACATTCCATTATTCAACGCCGTCGATATCGATGAAGATTAGGACGAAACCTTAACCTCACTGTGCCCCCCTCCATTTTTTCCAAAATTCTACATGGTGGTTCAAAATAAATTCGAAAATTTGACGAAGAGGGTAATTTTTGGTCAAAAAACGATTTTTTCCATAATTTCAATATT
The DNA here is from genome assembly GCA_911728455.2 of Marthasterias glacialis. Taxonomy (NCBI): domain Eukaryota; kingdom Metazoa; phylum Echinodermata; class Asteroidea; order Forcipulatida; family Asteriidae; genus Marthasterias; species Marthasterias glacialis. Next base: position 19,252,643 of record OU452220.1, read on the forward strand.
TGATTGTCAGAATTCCATACAACTTTGCATATTTGTCTATTTTGACATAATCAAGATTATTAGAATGATTTTCTTTACCAGGGTCACCATTGAGGGCACGAAAATAGCACTTTTATCTTATTTTGGGGAAAATTATGTTTTTTTCCTTTTTCCACTTAAAATTTGATGTTAAAGACTATCTTGGGGGCCCAGTGCGCAATATTGAATATGTTTGACAGTTTTTAAGTATTTTTACGTCTGAAAAGTTGAAATTTCTGATGTTCTGATGATACAAAATTATGCATAGTTTAGCCCTTAAAAAACAGCTAAAAAAACAAATCAAAGATGGCAGCCAATGTAGCGGCCATTTTGAATTGCCACACTGCATCTCAAACTATTGTGTGACACATTGCAGTCACAAGAATAAATGTTTTCAAAATTCAAAATTTTGGTGAAAATCACAAAAAAGCAAAAAACACTTTACACAAGGTCAAATAAACGGTTGCCATGGCAACCGCTGATCCTCGATAACAACAATTTTTTTCTAGAAATGACCCTTAATAATTTTGAGAAAAGTCCGAAAATTTGGCGGCGATCGAATGCAGCGTTAAAAAGTTACAGGAAAAAAGGATAGGGTTAAAACGAAATGATTTATTAAATTAATTTGTAAATGTTCCAATAAATATGCTGCCATCGAGTTTCTGAATTAATAACCATTTTGACACAAATTTCGCAGTTTCAACAATTCTATGTTATATGGGTTTTTATTACAAGAACAACAAAAGTGTATTAAAAATTGTTCAATGAAATACATTTACGTTTAAATAACTGAAATACAAAATCCACAAGTACCTCCTGGCATTCGTTTGTAAAAATAAATGTTATTTTTATATTTCACCAATTTTTTTTTTATAGGGGTTGGGGGTTCCGTGTAGGAGGTATTTTTTGTTCCGAGTAGGAAACTTGTAATAAACGTTTCATAATGAAGAAATAATTTGTCATGATTTATTTTTAATTTGGTTCATGCACCTTAAACTATTTACGTTGCTGCAATGTTTCAAAACATTATGGAAACCTTAAAACTACACTATGTGGCAAACTACACACTGTTGTAACAACGTTTTATAAGTTTTCATATGAAACGTGTCAAGGTACCATAAACTTAGTAGTTACACTGCATCCTCACGTTCTTGAAACGTGCAGGGGATTTGACTTAGTTTCATCGCTGCAACGTTTGTTATAAAACGTTATTAAAACCAAAAAACTACACAATGCGGCAACGTTGTCATTATTGTAATGTAAAAGTTGTCATGAAGTCAGAGGAAACGTGCCAGGAACGCGGTACTTACATTGCGTCTTTACATCCAAGGGAGTCGACAAAGTTTCATTGCTGCAATGTATTTTATATAACGTTATTAAAACCAAAAAAATACACATTGTGGCAACGTTGTAATACTGTAATGTATAAGTTGTCATAACGTCAGAGGAAAAGTGTCTTGAACGTGCCAGAAACGTGGTATTTACATTGCGTCTTTATGTTCTTGAGACGTTTAGGGGAGTCGACAAAGTTTAGTTGCTGCAACGGTTTTCATACAACGTTATATAAACCCCAAACAGCACGATGTGGCAACGTTGCAATATAGTTATGTATAAGTTGCATTTAAGTAATAGGAAACGTATCTTCAACGTGCCAGAAACGTGGTATTTACAATGCAACTTTACGTTCTTGAGACGTATAGGGTAGTCAACAAAGTTTCGTTGCTGCAACGGTTTTCATACGTTATATAAACCCCAAACAGCACGATGTGGCAACGTTGCATAGAGTAATATATAAGTTGCATTTCAGTCATAGGGACCGTATCTTTAGTGTGCCACAAATGTGGTATTTACATTGCTTCTTTACGTTCTTGAGGCGTATAGGGGAGTTGACAAAGTTTCGTTGCTGCAACGTTGTATCAATAACGTCGCCTTCTCCAAAGTCTAACCTTATTACGTTGTAAGAACGTCAAAGTGTTAGCTGGGTTAATTCCTCGTTAGAATTATTTACAGCACAGTGTATTGTGAGACAAAGTGAAGTGTTCTGCCCCATGCACAAACTCTTTAGCTTTGGCAAAATCCAGTGTGTACTTCTAGTTGAAAATGACGCATAAATATTTACAAACTTTCCAGTAATTTAACACCTTTATAAATGAATGGGAATAACCTGTAGTTGTCATTGACTGGTGATATTTTGGCAGCAGATGACATCTTGCATTGAATGTAGCGATGGTTATACAACGGCCAATGACTGCACCATTGCATATAGCGTACGAGACAGAAACATGTGCTTCAACGAGAGACAGATACCCACACGGCAATGCCATCCCAAGCATAAGAGGTTTATGCTTTTCCTGCAGATAGCATAGGGGTATATCGGATCGGAGAGACAACAGAAGCCAATGGGAACTTTGGCTTCCGCGCCCCAGGGTAGGGACATGTGCAAAAGCAGGTTAAACAACACGACCTTGTTCTATATAAGGACTGAGTATCGGACCAAGTAGAAAGAGTGACTGCTTAGGAATGAAGGGCCATGTTCACTTGGGACGCTAAGCTGTGGGATTGGAAGCAGCAGTTGTTCATGGGATCCGGGCACAAGGAACACGGCTATCGGCACGGCAGCCAGTCACTGGTGGTCATTGGCCGTGCTTCACCCATGAACTGTGTTCAGTGTGCAGGGTAGACTCCAAGAAATGTATGGCCAAAATAGTTTAAGTCAGCGGACGGCTCCAAGCCCACATGGAAGCTGGGTGTGGCCCGCTTGCAAGGCTTTCGCTTGGTGTTGAATTATGCAAGACTTTCGCTGGATATGCAAGAGGGTGATATCGCTGGACCCTCTGACAATCCAGGGTCCGTCAGTGGAATGTGTACCACGTGACCGGAAGGCGGGAAGGGACCTTGCAGGGTGTATACAGGATATTGGAAATCTAGCAATATAGAAAATAGTAGATGGGTCAATCAACGATCGTAGTGGATTGATAAATTGACTATAGGAACCCCAAGAGGGTGCTAGAACTAGAAATATGTAGGGAAAGAATCACAACAGTACATTGCATCAATGTGGTACTTTCTCAATACCATTTATAACTCTGTTTGTATAATGCATCACTGTGGTACTTTCTTTGAATGTCATTAATCAAATTCATGTTAAATAGCACATCCGTATATTTCAATTTAATTTTACTCATTTGTGTCTTTCTGTACATTAGATTGCAGTTATATCGAACTCTGTCCGCTGCTATTTTTTCTCTCCTGTGACAATCATTAAAATTGTACAATGTTCTTCTAAAAGCTTTCACTTTTCCCTTACTTCTTTCATTGGTAATGTTTTTTGCCAGTATTTATTATTTCTTTGTTTTCTCTTTGTACTGTTCTATTAGCAATTGCAACTGATTCACATGTTTTGTTATTATCCATCTATCTTTTCAGTGCTGTACTTGTATGTTTACGTTTCTTTTTCTTTATCACTTTCATTTGGTCTATCCATACCATCATCTTCTAGTTCTTCCAAACAATCATCAGATAATTGGGCTTTATTGCAATGTATTTCCTGATCAACATCTTTTGTTTCAATACTTTCCTTCCTCTCATTGTTTCTACCCGCATCAAAATCAACTATTTGTTTTTCATTGATATTCCTTTCCAGTGGTTCCTTCTGAACAGATAAGACAACATCATATTGTATGCCGTTAGTATGATTCAGATATATATTCCTGCATATGATGTTACAGAAGCAATTTCTGCTCTCTTTCTGGAGAATATAAACCACCTATCGTTGAATGTGTATACATCAGTTTCCAGCACGTGTGCAACAGCCATGATCTCTACTTCTGTAGCCCAGACTCCAGAACAAAACATTCTTTGCCTTTGAACATACTCTTCAACATCAGAGAATCCTTCACGTAAACATGTATTATACTGACTGCCATGTTTCAACAAATGATTCACAGTAGCTAGTCTCAATCGCGTATGATTATGTTCGCTACCAGAAACAGCATATGAAATAGCCCTGAAAAAACAGTTTCCATCACCTTGAATAATTCTTATACAATCAGGACATCCACCTGTTGCACATTCTTCTGAAATCACAGACTGAGAATAAAATCTGCCTATTCCAAGTGATTAACCTAATGATGTCTTATGTTCATACTTCAGTGGAACAGACTGAAAACATACTGCTTGAGGTACTTCCACTATTTCAACATCATCACTGTCTCCCCTTTAGACATGGCCATTTCTATCTTCAATTGTCATCTCCTCATGTTCTAAGCCGGTATTATATTCACAAGATGATTTACAGCTACTAGCATGATCACTTTCTTCACACGTTATTCCTTCTACGCCTCGAGTATTTACAATACCTGACCCTTCATCAGCATCTTCAACCGCATCATTAAGGCATCTATTTGTATTCGGTTCGGTTCGGTTGAGTTCGATTTGGCTCGTCTCGGCTTGGCTCGGTATAAAAAGGATGCTTATAACATTGGGGATTCTCCATAGGTCAATGACCCCGAAGGTCACGAGGTCAAAGGTCAATGACCCCAAGGAGGGAACCCCGTCATAATCGTCAACCATCCTTTTTATATTTTTTAATAATTGGTTTTAATAAATCACCTAGGTTTTAAAATTATTTAAAAAACGTTTAAAGATTATTTTTAAACATTATAAATGGAGTGTATGTTTAAAGATAGACGGTTTCGTGTTTAAGCGCATTATCAATAGCGCAGCTTTATCTTTTAATAAACTCATTATGTTTAACGTTACGTCGTTGAGAGATCATTTCTAATCGAGAAGAGGATTCTACGATTATGTGTACCATCGAGAAGGAGGCTTTGGAGTTGCTCAACACTAGGGTCGAGGGGCTATTCCAAGTAAACCTAAAACACCTTCATCTTACGCGAGCGAGCCTTACGATTTCGAGGACTAATTTAACTATAATGACAACCGCGTACAACGTCGTCGAGGAGGGGTCTATTCTGGTTTACCGAGGTTCGTCCCACTCGATCCCTCCCAGCTGAGTCGAGCCGCGTATCGTGTCATCGAGCGAATTGGGATTTATGAAGAGATTTATAAACTCGTCAACTAATGCGTCGCTGGATGTTTTGCTGGCTAAGATGACTTTTATTATAGATCTGACTCGATGCGTCGTAATAATGTTTGATTTTGAGTGTCATTGTACATAATTGTAATCTGTTACTTATATTATTGATCTGTACAGCGCTGTGATCCTTGAAGGGCGCTTTATAAATGTCTTTATTGTATTGTATTGTATCGAACGTAAACCGTATCGACGGCTGAGACCGGTACGCGGGGTTTATTTAAACTCACCGCGAACGTCGCCGGTACGATTAATAAATTAAACCAACAATCGAAGGAGCTTCAATTTTATATCGAGGAAGAATCTATTAAAATAAAGGTTGAGAATGAGCTGGGCACGAATTTTTTTTTCTACGAAGTAAAACCGAAGAACAAGATCCAACGTGCTGCGGGAGCGGAGAGACTATAGAGCAGGACGGGTTGTCTTTTTGTTTTGAGTACGGGAGGCGCGTGGAATACGTCAATAAAACACCGTCGCGCATGAGATGGATCGACAACGTGCGCCCGCACACGTTCAAGCGTAGGGATCATTTTGCGCGTGCCCTTAGATCGTTTCAGGGGCTTCAGCGTACAGACGAAGACGACCTTGAACGCGTATTGGAAAAACTTAAGGCCGAGCTTCTTTTCTACCGGTGGATAGTTTTGATAAAAGGTGGACCCACCCCACGGTTTATTGGCGATGGGAATGATGTCGAGGATCGTGCTGCTTTTGGCCGGTTCTTTTTTTCCTGCGTAGGTATGTAGGTATAGGCACCAGACAGGTTGCGCGTCTATCCTCCCTTCATTAACACCGAATGGAATCCACTCTGCCTACGTATTAAAAATTAACATATTTTTCAGACCTTCAGTCATCTTGGGGGACAGCCGACCGTTATTTCGATCGAATGAAGTGTTTATCCAGTCGCTATTTCCCACGACTACACTCAATAGCTCGTCGGCCGAGTACATCCCCGGAATCACGGGCGTGATTTAATCATCTTGGTCGCCGTCTCCCGTTCGTTTTGTAACACTTTCGTTCATTTTTACGTTATAATGTACGGCCCACACATAGACACTCCCTAACCCGATCGTCTTTCCTCCAGATCTATTATCGATAACTAAATTTTCTAATGGACACCATCATAAGTATTTTAATCAGCTCGCTGCGGCCAAGTGCAGCGCAGAGGATTAAAAATGCATAACAATGGGAACAAAAGCCATTGTCTGCCTTTCTAAACATCGCGACCGGCCGCGAGCCACTGACCATCTATTTTTACCTCCATAAAACTTACCGTAAAGTGTTCATGGCCCCTTCATTCAGAAACACTAAAACCGTCGTGGATTGTTCTTTTGGACCGAAATTCTCGCTAAAGGCTTTATTTTTTATCTTCCGAAACCATTCAATAGTGATTTTTGGGGATAATAAATTCATTGACAGAGGACGTGTCTGACGAAAGCCTGCAAACCACCACACAGCAACTCTGTGTTGAGTAGGCTACATGTAGTATAATTTATGTACATTTATAGATATAAAAACAGTGTACTCATACATGAAGATCACATGCGAGCCAATTATAATCATAGCGCACTGGTTTTCCTTATATTTATATTTGGCTCGTAGCCAAGTTGGGTTGCCTGCGCTCTATCTAGCTCTGGAGACTTCAAACCATAAACAGCAAAAAAGACGGGTAGAGTGATGGCGTGCGTTGGGCAGTATTTGATTAACATGTTGAAAAGATGATAGGACAATGATTCAGTTGATTCTGAAAAAAAAAACATTTAAAAGGACAAAAACAATACAAACTAGAAATGAGGTGTTCGTAAAAACGAACACAAGGGGGTTTCAGCTTCATAGATAAAACCGGAAAGATATCATTTAGGTTATGGACGTTAAAAAAATACTATTTTTAAAGAATAATCTAATAGGTATAGTGAAACTTGACACTTAATGATGTCGTGATGACGTCATCTGTTTTATTGAACAAGTGGTATTAAGCTTTGTAATGATATACAAATTTCCCATAGGGAAGTGGCAATGTTAAGTTTGGCGTTATCTTCTTGCAAAAGTCGTATGCAATAGACCGGGCTAGTCTTACACATATTTGAACATCAGTGACCCTGTCCGTTCTTATCATAAATTGAGTTTTCCGTATGTGCAAATGTTTGTTCATGTATAACGTAGTTATGATTATACAAATATTATAATCATAATGTTGGGAGAACTAGCGATGAATTTATTATGAGAGAAAGAATAAATTGAACAAATCAACGAAGTAAATGGAGAATAAGACTTGACCTCACTTTAACGTTTGGCTTCCAAAAAGAGCAAAAGTTTAACTGACGTTTATTTTATTGTTAAAGCTTGGTAATGGTTGTACAAATTCGGTCGGATTCAAAAAAAAAAAATCCATTCAGTTCAATCATTATATTTTGTTTCAACATATTTTTGATTCATTGTTATTTTAAATTGAGCCTTCTTATAATTATTTAAAACTGGAATTATATTCATTCACAAACATGTGTATTGCTATGTAGCTATGAAAAATAGTTGATGTTTGGGAAGTAAAATTTGGCATTGAAATTATGAAAGTAAAATAAATCTAACCAATCTACAAAGATGCGTAAATTTTTGTTCAAGTATAATGTAGTGTATACACGAATGATTGTTCAAGTATAATGTAATTTATGGTTATTAAAATATCATAATCATACTGTTGGGAGCGCCAGAATTAGCAATGAATTTATTATGAGAGAAAAAAAAATAGATTTAACAAATCAATGAAGGAAACACAATAAGAATTGACCGCACATTTTGGTAAGGTCTACTTTTTTAAACTGTTGAAAAGTTTGGCTAAATGACGTTTTATTGTTAAACCTTGCTAATGGTTGCACAAATTTGGTCGGATTCAAAAAAAAAACAATCCATTGATTTCAATCATTATTTTATTTTCGATTCAAGTTATAAAAAATGTGAGAAAAAAAATACTACGCACGCCGTTTGCCATTGCATTTTTGGTAAACACTAAATGTTGCGGCCAAAGAAGCGTTGTGATCGAGTGTCTGGTTGGCAGACCCCAACATCTGCGAATAATACCGGTAAGAGACGTCAGGGAATATTTGGTCAGGGAACCAGACTGTATGATCAATAGCGCGAGGCTGATTGTGTTGCGTGCGCTATTTGTGAAAGGAAGGTAGTTCAAACTTCAAACTTCAAACAAGTGTTGTTGTTTTCAGTGATTGTCGCTATGGCCTCTGTGCATTTTAAAGTGTTGTCACAACCTGAAGAACGTGGAAAAGGCATTGTCAGTGACGTGTTGTTACCAGATGGTACAATAAGACCATTGTACATGCATGACGAACGTCACATAGCAAAGATTGTTCAAGGACGTTTTGTGAGGGTCAAAAACTGTAATAGTGTGACATCGCCCAATGGACAACCACTGTTCAGACTCAATCCAAAATCACGGGTAAGTAAACTTTGTTTTGCCTTTTTTTGATTGAGTCAATCACTGTGTAATTTGTTTTTACATGTATTTCTTCACATTTTAAAGTGTGTTTTTTTTAGGTGAATTTAAAGCATAAGTTTGAATTCATGAAAATAGGTTTGGTAAATACATTACTAGTAGTAGGAATAAATAAGTAATTACAATAATATTCTGAGATTTTAATTTAAGTTGATCTGCCGATTACAAATATTGTGAACATTAAAAGTAAAGTACGCCTAAAAAAGTAAAGAAGCATTTTGAAACGATTGAATGTATGAATGGCAAAGTGGATTTCTTCAAACGTTTTAATGTTATATTGTTAGTCATGAAATTGAAATGAAGTCTCAGTTTTATTTCAATTTCTGAATTCTTTTGTACTTGTTATAATTAAAATTGCAGATATTTGATCAAGCAGAGGTCTTCAGTGGCATTGCTGATGAGGTTGAGAGAAAATACTACAATGCACCAATCGTAGAAATTCCACATGCAAGAACTGTAACTGAGTATGAACGTTTCTCAGTGAGTGGTAAAGTTACAAATGTAAGTAGTGATAATTTGGTCAAGTGCTTGTTGTGAGTTCATACCAATAATGTTATTTTTCAAAGTATTGTTCCTTGAAGAAAATGGTATAAATCCAAGCTTTTTTGATAATATTTAACACTTTAGATAGGTAGTTGTGGAACAAATAATGCATTTAAATAGTCTAGGTGTTTTGATGTTTAAGAGAAAAATTGTGTTTTACAAAATACAGGTGTCTCCAATAAAAAAAGGGGAAAATTCTGTACGAAAGGAGTTGGAGATTTGTGAAGGTGAAAGCAAAATCAGGATCAATCTTTGGAAGGCATCAGCTAATGAGGAGCCACAAGTCAACCAGTATGCGACTGTGAAAAGTATTTACCACAAAGATTACAAGGGAACCTCTTCATAGAATAGCACCCAACACACAAGTATTGAGGTCAGTGTAGTTTATTGGTGTACTAAAACAACCCCAGTGCGCAGTGCATCAATATTGTATATACATGACTCCATTAAAGATTGGCTTTTTATGAGCCCTGTTGAATAAAGAGAGGTTGTGTTTAAGGAAAAATGTGGTGATTTGATTTGAGGTTTTGCATGCATTAGAGTTCACACTGTTTATTTAATTAATGAAGAAAGGAACAAGGAAAATATATATTGTTTCTTGCAAAATGACAGTTCCTATAATATTATGAAAAGTGATTGAAGTGTTTTCCCCTCTTTCTTTTATGACAACGCACCATTGTAATAACAGCTTTAACTGAAGAAGATGGGTAAGTGATTTACATAAAGATATTGAAGAAGATGGAAAACAATACAGGTTTTAACATCTCCAATCATCCTACAGAGATGTAGATGAAATAAGATTGGTGTCCCATGCTAATACATATAGAAGAAGCATAATTGACATGTGACTGTAGCTGTTGGAAAGTATAAGTTTTTGAAGCACACTGAGTCATTGTTTTTTTTTTTTTTTACTAGTGATCATGAAATATTATTTTGAGAGGATTAGTGATTATTCGTTACAAGAAAGTTGATTACAGAAAGTATATAATATATCAGATCTGGGCAGAGTGGTGGAAGTGGCATGCTTGCCCCACCCTGAAATGCAAATGTGTGGTCATGACACTGATAATTAGATTCTATTTTGAAACTGCATGCATGATGGAGAGCTTCGAAATATTTGGGAACAAATTAAAGTTATCATCTTTATTGAGATACTGTTGTGTAATAAGCAGCATGCATCACCTGGCAGTATAATTAGCAAAATTGTTCATCAAAAAAAAACGTGTGGCTCCACTACTGTGTATAATATGATTTTGAAAAACCTACTAATTGTCAAGGTAGTTGTTTACAAAAAGATGCAAAGGTGCATGACATGCATTGCATGGTTTAAAAGGACACAATTTTGAGAAATAATGGTGAAAACTTGAAATCTTTTTAAATAATGCATGGTTTTTCTTTTTTGTTTTCTTTTGTGTTTTGTTGTCTTGTTTTTAAGCAGATATCTTGAATTACTGACCGATGATGATGAGACCTATACTGTGGCCAGTGACCTTCTTCTTGGGAAATTGCTGATGGAAAATACCTCGGAGATGCAAAAGTCATTGCCTCTGACAGTCACTGTGCAGTTTGTGGAGAATAAAATAGATGATGTTCAGCCAATGTAAGTCCCATGGTTGTAATAAAATGAACATTCACAAATATTTTGACAAAACACTGTTTAGTATAGATTGTTTTGATGATTATTGTAGAAAAACAATTGAAATGCTGCAGTGAATTAGTTAGGAATGCTGTTAATATGCACAGTTTATTGCTGCAGATTAGAAAAACAAAGTGCTACTTCTTTATATAGCTACAGGCATGCCAAGGGCATGTAAGGTATACAACAATATAACAAACAAAAGATTTTAAAAAAATGGAAAGAAAGAGATGCATTATTATACAATCTTAAGTGATTAACAAAACATACAGAGCAGAGTGAGCTGTTAATTTGTTTTTGTCAGATTAGTTTGCAGTGGTTATTGGTTTTATTGAAGCTTCTGGCTAAATTAAAGTACCGGTAGTGCAGTTTCTTCAAAAAAGGCCAGATGTACTGAGTGTGGGTCAGACAAAATTATAATAAAATTAATGTCATTGAAGATGCATTAAATATAAATATTGTTTTCCTTCTTCAACAGTGATGATGCCAATGATGAGGACAATTCACAGGAATGAGTGTGATTGATCAAGGACAGATAAAGCATTTGTGCATTCTCATCAAGTAAATTTTGTTTAAAAATAATTAATCAGTGGGTCAGTACTAATTTGGTAGTTGGGGGTATCACATGAAAGTCATAGATAAAACTATCATGTCACTATTTGTTTACTCCATTGGATGCAAAAAAATGTTCTTTGCTATCATTAAGAAATCAATGATTTGTGCAAGTATAAACAATAACAAAAAAACGTTATTTTCTTGATACAAAGTACCAATATTATATTGTGTTTGAAGAAATTATTGTGTGTTACTTTTCACATTAAAAGTAGTGTATACAGTTATTATTTTGTAACTCTTTTGTCAGGTACAAAGAAATGTCTTTTTTTATTTTTCTATTACGAAAAAATAAGCATTTTGTTTTTTATTTTGCAAGTATGTAGAATTCAAGTTTTGTTTATGCTAACAACATGTAGAAAGAAATGATTTCAATGATTTAACTTTTCCAAAATGTGCAGAAATGAATGATTTGTTTACTTTCCAATTTTGTCATTTGTTTATAATTGAGAATATGATCAGAGGCCAATTTCATAGAGCTGCTTAAGCACAAAATTGGTTTACCACAACAACATTATTGTTACCAGATTAAGGTTTCTTGCCAAAATGTAATTGTCTTATGTACCATCTGTGACAGGTAAAATGTTAGTGTCGCTTAGTTGTATATTTAGAGGTCCAATGGTCTGCTAAACAGCTTTATGAAATTTGAGCCAGGTGATGCTGTTAAATCAAACAAAAAGTATTTGTTGTTTGTGTCTTTTTTATGACGAGCTATAGGTTGTTGTTTACTGTTGAAAGAGATAGATGTGTAGTATTGATTATATACTTCTGAAAGTTTCAAAATGAATGATTGTTTTTTCATTGGTCAATAAGGGGGGAAGAATCGTGTGACTGTAGTAGTAAGTTAAGTAGCCAATCAGGTATAAATCAATTTCTTACTTTTCTTAATTAAATACAGTGCATTCAGGTTAAAATTGTAGATGGAAGTCTCTTGTAGAGTGTCCAAAATTAGCCAAAGAAAACTGAATATGTGGAAAAAGAAGACTTACTTTTATTATTTGAAGGTTTTATTTGTTTAATTTTTGTCAATGACTAACTGTTCAAATTATTCTAACCGATCAAATTATTTGTGTACTGTCTAGATGGAAGTTTTAAATCTGGTGGAAAGTAATCATTTTTTGAGTGTCCAAAACAAGCTAAAGAGCAAAAGTAAAGTATTTTTTTACTATTTGAAGATGCTATTTGTTTGCTGTTGTTTATGAACAAATGTTGATGTTCAATTAATATTAGAAGCTATTTATTTACCATCCAAAGAGGTTGAAATCAAGCATTTGTTGTTTTTCAAGTGTTTTTGGTTTGGTTTTTAGTTATTTTTTCAGTTAACAAAATAATTTGACAAATAAAGTACCAATAAAGTGTAAGTGTTCAAAAACATGTCTTACATCTGGTGGAATGCAATAAAAACTAGCTTAAAAAACAAAAACAAATGCTCACTCTTAACACGTGAAAACCAAAGACTAGTTTGTTGAAAGTGTATTTAGAGCAGTTACATTTTTTACTAAGTGTTGGTATTCAGATTTTTTTTTGATACTTTTTAATTAAGTTTAAAGAGAAAATATTAGGGCCAACTGTTGATTGTTTGTTCAGGTAGAATTAAAGCATCCTTTTCTTTGCTTTAGATGTGTTTTAATCAATCATTTGTTTAATGGTAAGAAACGTATTATTTCGTACTGTAATAATGAGAAAGAAATTAACAGTTAAAAAGTAAAAAGGTAATTTTAAATGTCAATGTGTTCAAACAAAAAAGCAAATGCTTGCTCTATTGTTAAATTATGAGGTTAAAAGTGTAAGTTAAAGTGGTTATTGTTGACAGTGAGAAAGTATTTGCTGTTACTGTTTTGTATGATTGATTATGTCCAGTGGTCAATGAAGGGGCGAAAACTAATTCTTTGTTTATTGTTAATTAGTACAGACATTAGTTATGTTTTGTAAACTGTCAAAGCAGGTTGAAATAAAGCATTTTGTTCTTTTATATCGTTTGAAAATTAATTATTTGTGTACTGGGGTTAATAAGTTTCAAAGCAAATTGTTGAATGAGTCAAATTGGACAACAAATTGTGCATAATTAGTTAAACATTCTGGACAACAGGATAATCTCCAGTCAGAATAATCGGGTAGAACTCTAAGCTAAAGTAATGTGGTTGAAAGGTATTTTTCTTGTGTCAAGAAAGCTGATACGGAATTGAAAAATCTATTATTCAAGGAGTAATTATAGGGAAGTTCGACTGATGACGTGTGAAGTTTTATTTTTTGGGGGAATACTTATGAGGAAGAAACATAATGTCTGAAGAGCGCCCTCATTCTGCAAGTGCTGCTGAAAATAGCTCGATAGAATGGTGTCAAGTGTCCACTCCATACAACTTAAATACAAACACATTGGGGACCAGTTTACTTTGTAGATTGTGGTGAGTACATGGATGTGTGTTTGTAAATCTTTTCGGGTTTTAAACCATTATTTATTGGCATAAGAATCAGATTTGTTGTGCTTGTTTTTGAAGAGATATATAAATGCTTAGTGTCTGTATTGTCACTGTTATAATGATTGGGGGTTGCATAATTATGTTTTAGAGTCGCTGAAACCATGGAGGTAGAAATTTTTCTAATTTCTACCTTCAATCTTCATGCCGAAACCTAGTCCTAGCCCAGGTAGGACGTCAGTCTCCGTTGTACTACACTAACGTCCTACCTGGGCTGGCCGAAACCATGCTGAACTGCATTCCATACATACATGTAGCCATGGTGCTGTCAATTGTCAGATTATTGGAATGGTAGTCCGACTAGCATAAGTGAGTACAGTACCTAGTACCAGTCAGTATAGTACTAGCATAGCAAGTAGTAACTACTGCTTGTAGTTGTACTGCGGCGAAGGGTTTTAACATCTGGCGAATTCAATAGAAGAGGTCAAAATTCTTCACCGCAATAGTGGGGCTTAATTTCAATAAACTGGATCAAACAACACCATGTAGTCATACCACACTAGCGAGTACCACAACATGCCTTTTTTTTTATTGACAACACACTGTTAACACATATTTTGATTATAACATACTGTCTAACAGTGTCTAACATTGTCTAAGTATAAAGAACAGACTTGACGGAGGTGTAGTCTGTAGAACTGTTTAACATGATATAGGCCTATGTATTACTACACTAGGCTTAAGGGTACAGGAAAATTTTGATTAGTTTGAGGTTAAATTGAATTAGTATTATTATTATTGTTAATATTATTAATTGAGTTTTCTTTGCGAGCAAAAAAGATAACCTTACAAAAGTGAATCGTTTACTCCAGTTCTAGTTGTAGAACTGTTCGTGTAACTTAAGTCTAGAACTGAGTCTCAGGACATGCAGTATCTGAACACTATGCTTGTTGTCTGCACTCTTGCCATCATGTTGTGTATGGACTACGCCATTTTGAGTATGAGTGTGCAGGTAAAAAAATTATTTCGAACTGACCGTTCCTTACACTGGTCCAAAAAATGGATCATCACCCCTGTAGCATACATGTTATGGTGTGGTCCTGGCTGTTTGGGTGTGGATTATGGAGCTGCCCAGAGAAGGGTTATTTCTTGAACAGAAAATTGTTATGTAATTGATATAGAATTACCCCCCCCCCCTATTGCCAATAAAAAATTGTGTTTAACATCCAATTTTTAGTAAAAATAAAGTTTAACATCCAATTTGTCAATTAAAAATGTGTGTTAGAGGTGTGGTGACGTTACTTTGCATGTTGTGTGTAATTAGTATGATTGTTTTAATTGCCCAAAAGTTTGAAAAGGTGTTGATGTAGTTATTTGGACTAGCTGTAGCATTGATCAAGGGTGTTGTTGCAGTGTGTATGAGACACGGTGTTCCTGCTAGGCTCCAGGTCTGCACATTTCGGCAACAACTGCAGTGCGTAGACAGTGTAGCCTACATGTAAATGCACATGAACAACATACATGTGTATGGGTTATTACACCTAGAGTATAGGGCATATACGGTATACACAGATCCATGCACTGTTAATGTGGGAATGTGCTGGAATTTGGAGGGGGTATGGATAGCTTAAACATAAAGGAGGGCATGCAAATAGGTTTTGGCCGGCTGGATTGCCTTGATCAAGCCTAGACCAGCTGAAGTGATGTGTTTTATTATTTGTTGGTTTATCTCGTGTACAAATACCATGTCCATTGGAGACAAAAATTGCCATAATGTTCTACAATACGTTATAAAAACTGCAGGATGTAGATAGTAATACTATGTCAGATTAGTTTTGACTTGAAAGTAATCTTGATTGTCATGAAGGTTAATAGGGCTAAGGGATGAGATCTGAGCAAACAAGAAGATTTATCAGCACTACATGTAGGTGAGGGCATGGGCAATGGGTGGTCAAAGGGTGGGGGGAGGGAGTTTGTTAAATGTGATCGTTGAATTTTTAGTATTAATATAAAAGTATTTTATGATTTTTATATTGAATATTTATGG
Source organism: Marthasterias glacialis (assembly GCA_911728455.2). Taxonomy (NCBI): domain Eukaryota; kingdom Metazoa; phylum Echinodermata; class Asteroidea; order Forcipulatida; family Asteriidae; genus Marthasterias; species Marthasterias glacialis. The sequence continues at coordinate 19,268,513 of OU452220.1, forward strand.
AATATTAGTGTAAAGAATAATTTGTTGAATAAATAAGAGGAATTATTAGTTGAATGATGGTGGTTCATGTAATATGACAGATGTATGTAACGTACGCTTTTGGAATTTATTGGTTGTGTATACATCTGCCAATTAAGATTTATGGTCCAAATTTACATGATCATGTATTACATGTACATTGTTTCTATCTTTAGACCATTGGAGTTGATAAAAAAAATTCTTGGCATCATTAAGTTGAATTGAAAATTGGGGTATTTACAAAATATTGTGTCATGTTTTTTTGTTTTTTTATTATTATTTTTTCTTGTCTGTAAGTTTGTTTTGTTTTGTTTTATTTTGTTTTGATTTGTTTGTGAGGTTTAAGGTATTGCAGTATTATTTTAATGTGTTATATGAATTGTTTTTTTCTTTTCAACAGCAATTCAAATCTTGGATACTGATGTAATGTTTTCTTCTGGTGGTCAGCCTATGCTTCCTTTGGAAATGAACCCTCCTGGAATGAAGCCTCCCTTGGGAATAAAGCCTTCTTTGGGAGTGGTGCTTCCTTCGGGAGTAGTGCCTCCTTCGGGAGTAATGCCTCCTATGGGAGTGATACCCCTTTTGGGAGTGATACCCCCTTCGGGAGTGATACCTCCTTCGGGAGTGATACCTCCTTCGGGAGTGATACCTCCTTTGGGAGTAAAGAACAAAGTATGAATACAAACATACAAAGAATGAAGATAAGCACAAAGACACTGAAAGTAAACAATAATTCATTTTATCGACTCAACGATCAAATGCTTTATACTCAGCATACACTCTATTTACCTTTAGTGATATGGAGCGCATGGTGGGAGACAGTATTCCATAATGTTTACATCGTGTATCATTCCATGTTAAGTGCAATGTACGCACGTGATGGTCGATGCCTGTGTCTGTGTGAGCATGCGCAGTTTTCTTTGGGGACATTAGGTTGCTACAGTAAAAAGTTTTTGGGATCAATAATTTCAAGGGTAGAAAATTTGGCTGACCAATCAGGGCAGGGCTGGACATATCATACGACTTCAGGTGGGGCAAAATTCTGACCAATGGGCTTTTGTTATGGGATTGTTAGCCAATGGGGTTCCAGCATTATTGGCGGCAATAACACCACCCCTGGGAAAAGTTTTTAAGTTTTAGCGTCACTTTGTCACAGCTTTTTGATTGAGCAAGTTCTCGATAATTAATTTAACATTGTCTTACGTCGTTACTAATGTTTTGGTTGAAAACAAGCATACGCTTGTTTATGTGATTGTGGTCGGAGCTTTTGGGAGAAGTTTGTGAGCATTTTAGCAGTTCTCAGCTCTGTTTTTTGGCGTTGAAGACCCACGTTTTTCGGGAGGAAGCGTCAGCGCGGGACGGTTAACTGGACGGTAAACTTTAATAACTAACGATATTGGCGGAGCTTGCTTGGTCCAACAATCCAGCGCTCTCAGTTTTGACGGGTCGCCGGTGGGACGACAGAAAGGAGTGTCTTCGCCGCGTGAGGTGGCGAGTTTTTCGACGGAATTGACTGAATAATTGCACTTTGTGCGACGTTGACGAGTTGAGCCGTAAGTAAGTTAAAGTTGAGGGATGCCGCGTCCCAAGCGGGTATTAAATAGGCCTGCCCGCCTCCAAGACAACATGGTGACTGCACAGCCTCATTCAGCTCCAAAGCGGGCGAGAGCGAACCCGCCACAGGGCCAAGCGGCTTCGACGTCAGCAAGCACAGTAACCAGGGCAACGTCCAACAAGGTGGTGAGTCTGCATTATCTCGGGGTGACGATTTGGATGCCAGTAATGACAATGTGGTTATCATTAATAATACTAGTAATGTTGGTGCTAAGGCTAGTTCTGCTAGTAGTAGTAGTACTACTAGTACTACGAGTGGTAGTACTAGTAGTGCTGGTGATATTACTAATAATACAATTGACGTTGGTGGGAGCTTAGTATCACCAGGGTGTAGTGGAGTTCAAGGGTTTGTTGTTGGTAATGTGGGCGTAGTTGCTGACCCAGCTGCGGTTACTCAGCCGCAGGTTGCCAGTGGCTTGGTAGCAGGTTTGGGAACGCTGACGACCGTCCGTAGTATGAAAGCGGGGACTCCGCTTGGGTTCTCTGTTCCCACTTCCGTTAAGCAGAAAATATGGGGTGGGGAATTCGTTGATTTGGCCGGGTTGTTAAGTGATAATTCTGTTCGGTTGCTGTCTTACACTCATAGGCAGCAAAGTCAAAATACGGACTTAATTTTTGCTTTAGAGGGGGGCCAAATGGTTCTTAGGCCCGCAGCGCAGCCGAAGAGGAAAATCGATAGTTTGGATAAGTGGCCGTCAGCTTTTCATGTTTTTATGGCGATATTTATCGAGCGACATCCAGGCCGGGCCGGGGAGTTGCTTAAGTACGCTGAAACAATTCGGCTGGCATCTATGCAGTTCCCTGGTCACGGTTGGCGTTCGTATGATGAACAATTTCGGCTGCGCCGTGCGGCGGACCCAGCTAGTTCTTGGGCGGATATGGATATTGAATTATGGGTAACTGTTGCGGCGGTGGCGGCAATTGGGCCTAACCCCCGGCCTTTTGGTGGTAATAGTACTAGTAGGTTAATTTTAATAACTACAACAATCGTTCCCAAGGTAACCAGGCCCAGGGTAACGTTAATCGATTAGCGGGCACTTGTTTTGCTTATAATAAACCCCAGGGCTGTCACTTTGTAGGCTGTAGGTTTGCGCATAGATGTAGTGGGTTCGCGCAATTTGGGCACAGCGCAGTTTTGTGTCGTTCAGTGGGGCAGGCGCGGGCTGGCCGCTTGCCAAATTCTGCAGGCAGTAGTGGTAGTGCGCATAACGGTGGTGGAAGACGAAGTTTCCAGCGCCCTGCGGCGGCAGTTGGGGCGCAACAGGCTCCTCTGCAGGCAGGTGCGATAGTGCTCAAGGGTAAGCAGAATAATTTTCGTTCTTCCAACACCAATTAAACTGTGCGTTTTGAGTGCATGGATTGAGCACTGTCCTGATAGGCAAGCAGCGTGTACTTTGCTTGAGGGTTTTACTCATGGTTTTCGCATGGGGTATGATGGACCTAGGTTGGCTCGGGATTCGGATTGCCTCCAATCTGCAGCTCTTCGCCCGCAGTCTGTACGTGATAAGCTTAGCAAGGAGAAAAGTGTTGGGCGCATTGCTGGCCCCTTTTCAGACCGTCCTTTACCGCGGTTGCAATGCTCGCCCATTGGCCTTGTTGCGAAGCATGAGCCAGGTTCATTTCGGCTTATACATCACCTTTCCTTCCAAGCAGGGGGTTCCATAAACGATTTCATTCTGAAAGATAAGTGCGTGGTGCATTATGCTTCGTTTGATGCAGCGGTTGATCTCGTTATGAGTGCGGGCGACGGTGCGTGGTTGGCTAAATCCGACATTAAGTCTGCATTTAGGCTTTTGCCAGTTCATCCTTCTGATTATGAATTGTTGGGATTTAAGTTTGAAGGGATGTTTTATTTTGATAAGTGCTTGCCAATGGGCTGCTCTATTTCTTGTTCGCTGTTCGAAATGTTCAGTACCTTTTTGGAATTTAGGGTACAGCAAGTTACTCAATCATTGTGTGTTACTCATTATTTAGATGATTTCCTTTTTGTTGGTCCTTCGGCCCAATGCTGTGAGCATTATTTGACAGCTTTTACCACAATTTGTGGTGATTTAGGTGTGCCTATTGCACACGAGAAGACGTTAGGCCCAGTACGTACACTAACTTATCTTGGCTTAGAAATTGACACAGTGACTCGGCAGGTCCGTGTGCCCTCAGAGAAGGTCCGGGCGCTGTGTGAACAAATTCATGGTGTCTTGGGCCAGCGTAAGATTTCTTTGGTGCAAATTCAATCCCTTGTTGGGTCATTGAATTTTGGATGCAGGGCAATTTCCCCGGGTCGGGCTTTCCTGCGACGGTTAATTGCCTTAGTAAAGGGTCTCAAGAAACCCCATCATAGGGTGCGTATTTCTGCTGGGGTTAGGTTAGATTTACTCATGTGGCTCGATTTTTTTGCCCATTTTAATGGCGTGTCTCCATTTAATAATAGAGACTGGGACAATGCAGTTGAGCTCTTTACAGATGCAGCAGCATCGATAGGCTATGGGGCATATTTTCAGGGAAAATGGGTGCAGGGTCGTTGGCAATCTTGTATTATCAAAGATCCACCATCCATCGCCTTCCTTGAGTTTTTTCCACTTGTGGTGGCTGTGTTGTGTTGGGGCCCGTTGTTAGCGGATCGCGTTGTGCGGTTCCGTTCGGATAATAGCCAGACATCTCGGTGCATTTAGTGCGCTTGTTTGTATTAGAATGCCTCGTTTTAATATCAAGTTTAAGGCGGTGCATGTTCCGGGGGCTTGTAACAATTTGGCTGATTCTCTGTCACGTTTTCAGATGGACCGATTGTGGGCGGCAGCCCCAGACGCCGATACACAGATGACCCCGCTTCCGGGTTTGCCGACAATTTGGTGAACGGGGAGATTGCTAGATTGTTGTCGTTAGCCTTTGCACAGAATTCCCACCGAACTTATTCCACGGGTTGGAATGCCTTTTGCCAGTTCACGAGGGAAAAAGCGCTGAACATTAGGTTACCAGTTTCAGCATTACTTATACAAGAGTTTATTGCTTGGCTTTCGCTTCGGGGCTTATCATCTTCCACTATTGTCACTTATATCGCTGGGGTTGCGTTTCATCACAAAATGCATGGGCATGCTGATCCAACCAACAATTTTTTGGTTGCCAAATTATTAGAGGGTTGCAGAAGGGATAAACGGGTGTGTGATAGCCGTTTACCAATAACTCTCCCGATTCTAAATCTTTTGCTGAGGGCCTTATCCCACATTTGTAGTTCGTGCTTTGAAGCTGTGCTGTTTAAGGCAGTCATGTTGTGTGCATTCTTTGGGTTTATGAGGGTGGGTGAGTTTACGGCTGAGGCGAAAGGTCGGGTTCAACATGCACTACTGGACATTGCTGATATTCAATTTTGTCGGGAAGGGGCTAAGTTGGAGTCAGTACTTGTATCCTTTAGGTCAATAGAATAATCAATCTGGATGTTCACAGGTTATCCGGTTGGTTTGCTCTGAAGATGGTTATATTTGCCCAGTATTGGCCTTGTATGAATTTGTAACGGTTCGCCCAGCGATTCCTGGTCCGCTGTTTTGTCATTTTGATGGAGGTCCCTTGACACGCTATCAGTTCAATGCGGTGCTAAAGAAGGCTCTTCGATTTTGTGGCCTTGGGGATCAACAATATCTTGCTCATTCATTTCGCATTGGTGCGGCTACTGTTGCCTTTCATAAGGGGGTCCCAATTGATGACATAAAGCAGATGGGTCGTTGGCGGTCAGATGTTGCTTTGACCTATATTAGGCCGGCGGCCTTATGTGCTATGCCCGGTATCGCCTTGGGTTAATCGGCATGTATTTTCTTTTCGATATTGTGAACAGGTAGCGTATGGATAGTAGGGGATTCGTTGGTTCGATGGGCACAACAACCTTTAGGAGTGGTTCCACAGGTGATATGGCGAGGACGAGGTGGGGCACGCCTATGCCAGCTATCCTCATTGCTATCATCAATTCATGGCCCTCCACCAGCTATAATAATTATGCACCTGGGAACCAATGATTTGGTACAACTTAATGTTTTTGCCATTAGGCAGAGTATTGTATTTTTCATTGATGAGTGTAGAGCGGCTTTTCCGCAAGCTATCTTAGTTTGGTCCGATATTCTCCCAAGGGTTTTTTATTTTGGTGCGCATTCGCAAAGGGGTGTGGAGCAGCAGCGAAAAGCCATTAACAGGTGGGCAAGGACTTATAGTCACAGGGTGGGGGGTCATGTCTTGCGCCACCCGCAGTTTGTTTGGTCTGATCTTTCTTTGTACAGATATGATGGGGTCCATCTTTCTGCGACTGGCAACAGGATTTTTTGCAGTAATATGGCACATTGCATTAATAGTCTTTATGGGTAGATGGGTTTTTTATTGAGCTTGAGCCTCTCCCCCCTTTTTTCTTGGGCCGCGCCTTGCGCGTTTGGCAGTTTTTGGGAGAAAAAAGGACAAGGTCATGTAGGATTGTTATTATTAGTAGGTTCAGTATTATTTAGCATGTTCTGTTATTAAGTGCCAAGTGTATAACATAGTGCCCTACGGTTCCTTAGGGGCTATGTATAGGCTCACATTCCTTTTGGGTATAAATTTCAAATTGGGTATTTCTAAATTTAAAGGTTTAAACTGTAGTCTATCTTTTGAAGCTGTAAATATAAAGTGCCTTTCGGTTCTGAAGGGGCTTTTCTGGCCCCTCGTGCATTCCCACTTGGGGCATTTCAATTAGATTTTAAGCACAGGTTGGTTTGCAGCTTCATAATTGTTACATTGTACATTTATTGTTAATAGACACAAAGACGAAGTGTGTTCTTGTGCAGCCGTACATTTTGTCTAATTTTGCTGTCAATTATGGGCGAGGTAGTCCATTGTTTTTCCTTTCTAGTCCGGACGAGGTGTCCATTGTTCTGTTAATTTGTCGGGCGAATAGTCCATTGTTTTCTTTAACTTCTTTCTCTTTCTTGTGGTATACGGGCGAGGTAGTCCAATTGTTATAGGGCGAGGTAGTCCTTGCTGACGAGCAAAATATTTGTGTTGTAAGGGCGTGGTAGTCCTTGGTTAAGTTATTGGTTTTGTGTGTCTGTTTTAGCCGGTTTGCCCTGTGTTTGGTATCCGGCTCCTTGCCAATGGGTTGAGGCGTTTAATTTCTAGTTTTGGGAGCTTTCAATAAAAACAGCTTGAGCTGTGGCGGAAATTCAAATCAGAAGTGTCCTGATAGTGTTTTTGTTATATATGAGTATAATTCATTTTATCGACTCAACGATCAAATGCTTTATACTCAGCATACACTCTATTTACCTGTAGTGATATGGAGCGCATGGTGGGAGACAGTATTCCATAATGTTTACATCGTGTATCATTCCATGTTAAGTGCAATGTACGCACGTGATGGTCGATGCCTGTGTCTGTGTGAGCATGCGCAGTTTTCTTTGGGGACATTAGGTTGCTACAGTAAAAAGTTTTTGGGATCAATAATTTCAAGGGTAGGAAATTTGGCTGACCAATCAGGGCAGGGCTGGACATATCATACGACTTCAGGTGGGGCAAAATTCTGACCAATGGGCTTTTGTTATGGGATTGTTAGCCAATGGGGTTCCAGCATTATTGGCGGCAATAACACCACCCCTGGGAAAAGTTTTTAAGTTTTAGCGTCACTTTGTCACAGCTTTTTGATTGAGCAAGTTCTCGACCCACCGCCTTCCCCTATACACCACCGGTCTTGTTTGGGAGAAAAAAGGACAAGGTCATGTAGGATTGTTATTATTAGTAGGTTCAGTATTATTTAGCATTTTCTGTTATTAAGTGCCAAGTGTATAACATAGTGCCCTACGGTTCCTTAGGGGCTATGTATAGGCTCACATTCCTTTTGGGTATAAATTTCAAATTGGGTATTTCTAAATTTAAAGGTTTAAACTGTAGTCTATCTTTTGAAGCTGTAAATATAAAGTGCCTTTCGGTTCTGAAGGGGCTTTTCTGGCCCCTCGTGCATTCCCACTTGGGGCATTTCAATTAGATTTTAAGCACAGGTTGGTTTGCAGCTTCATAATTGTTACATTGTACATTTATTGTTAATAGACACAAAGACGAAGTGTGTTCTTGTGCAGCCGTACATTTTGTCTAATTTTGCTGTCAATTATGGGCGAGGTAGTCCATTGTTTTTCCTTTCTAGTCCGGACGAGGTGTCCATTGTTCTGTTAATTTGTCGGGCGAATAGTCCATTGTTTTCTTTGACTTCTTTCTCTTTCTTGTGGTATACGGGCGAGGTAGTCCAATTGTTATAGGGCGAGGTAGTCCTTGCTGACGAGCAAAATATTTGTGTTGTAAGGGCCTGGTAGTCCTTGGTTAAGTTATTGGTTTTGTGTGTCTGTTTTAGCCGGTTTGCCCTGTGTTTGGTATCCGGCTCCTTGCCAATGGGTTGAGGCGTTTAATTTCTAGTTTTGGGAGCTTTCAATAAAAACAGCTTGAGCTGTGGCGGAAATTCAAATCAGAAGTGTCCTGATAGTGTTTTTGTTATATATGAGTATAATTCATTTTATCGACTCAACGATCAAATGCTTTATACTCAGCATACACTCTATTTACCTGTAGTGATATGGAGCGCATGGTGGGAGACAGTATTCCATAATGTTTACATCGTGTATCATTCCATGTTAAGTGCAATGTACGCACGTGATGGTCGATGCCTGTGTCTGTGTGAGCATGCGCAGTTTTCTTTGGGGACATTAGGTTGCTACAGTAAAAAGTTTTTGGGATCAATAATTTCAAGGGTAGAAAATTTGGCTGACCAATCAGGGCAGGGCTGGACATATCATACGACTTCAGGTGGGGCAAAATTCTGACCAATGGGCTTTTGTTATGGGATTGTTAGCCAATGGGGTTCCAGCATTATTGGCGGCAATAACACCACCCCTGGGAAAAGTTTTTAAGTTTTAGCGTCACTTTGTCACAGCTTTTTGATTGAGCAAGTTCTCGACCCACCGCCTTCCCCTATACACCACCGGTCTTGTTTGGGAGAAAAAAGGACAAGGTCATGTAGGATTGTTATTATTAGTAGGTTCAGTATTATTTAGCATTTTCTGTTATTAAGTGCCAAGTGTATAACATAGTGCCCTACGGTTCCTTAGGGGCTATGTATAGGCTCACATTCCTTTTGGGTATAAATTTCAAATTGGGTATTTCTAAATTTAAAGGTTTAAACTGTAGTCTATCTTTTGAAGCTGTAAATATAAAGTGCCTTTCGGTTCTGAAGGGGCTTTTCTGGCCCCTCGTGCATTCCCACTTGGGGCATTTCAATTAGATTTTAAGCACAGGTTGGTTTGCAGCTTCATAATTGTTACATTGTACATTTATTGTTAATAGACACAAAGACGAAGTGTGTTCTTGTGCAGCCGTACATTTTGTCTAATTTTGCTGTCAATTATGGGCGAGGTAGTCCATTGTTTTTCCTTTCTAGTCCGGACGAGGTGTCCATTGTTCTGTTAATTTGTCGGGCGAATAGTCCATTGTTTTCTTTGACTTCTTTCTCTTTCTTGTGGTATACGGGCGAGGTAGTCCAATTGTTATAGGGCGAGGTAGTCCTTGCTGACGAGCAAAATATTTGTGTTGTAAGGGCCTGGTAGTCCTTGGTTAAGTTATTGGTTTTGTGTGTCTGTTTTAGCCGGTTTGCCCTGTGTTTGGTATCCGGCTCCTTGCCAATGGGTTGAGGCGTTTAATTTCTAGTTTTGGGAGCTTTCAATAAAAACAGCTTGAGCTGTGGCGGAAATTCAAATCAGAAGTGTCCTGATAGTGTTTTTGTTATATATGAGTATAATGTGCATGTAAATGTAGTAATGCCTCCTTTGAGAGAAAAGCTTCCTTCGGGTGAAGTGCCTCCTTTGGGTTTGAGCAAAGAAAGAATATGTATGAATATCAAATCACAGAGACGAGATGTAAAGATGAATGTCAAGACACTGACGGTGATGAATATGAAGCCTGTACAACATGTTGATGAAGTCTGTATTGCTACAGTTGATGTGAAAGCTGTTGGAAGTTTGCTAATGATTCAAGATTTCCATATAGAGTAAGTGTTTCACAGGACAACAATTTCAAGGTTAATGGTGATAATAAGTGTCTTGATGGTTTGAAAGAAGGCACAGAGGAAATACTGAGGTCAATCAATATAAAGTGGATGGAACTGAATGACATTGTGAATGAGGTATTAGTGTGTAGAAATGAAATCATGAATACTTGGAACATCATAGAATTAGATTACCAAGCTATCTCTGTGATTATGAAGTTTGTTGATATGAAATGTAATAAGCAAAAGAGAAAAGACAGATTTTGTCATTCCAAAAAGTTATTGACAAATTATTATTGTGGAAAAAGTAAGAGAACAACTGTCATGCCTAAGAAATGTGTAAGAAGAATTGGAATAGGTAAGGCAATTAGAGCAAAGTGTGATTGCTGTACAAAGCAGGAATGGCTAAACGCGGCGGAAGATGAAGTAATACATGTAGATAATAAGAGTACACTCTCTACTCTCAAAAAGTTGGATACATGTAGTGTTATTAGAAAGGATACATGTATGTCTTGGAAAATGCCATGTGAAGGCACAAATGTTAATAGATGTTCGAGAAGAAGGAATGATATCAAAAAGAGGAGTAATGCAGGATGCAAAGTGGAACCTACATGTACTAAAAAACAGACTTGTAATATGTTGAAGGGAATGTCTAACGGCACTGCCTGTCTTAAGTGTTGGATATGTGAAGAGGATGTACATATATATAATTCATGTGTTGGAAATGCAATAGAGTGTGAGAAATGTGATGTTTATTTTCATTTAAAATGTACTAAACTATTGAGCATGAAAAGTTTATTGACTGATAAAAATTTCTCATGGATATGTTTGAAATGTGGATATTCAAATTACTGTGTAAATCTGTCTTGTGACTTTGGTATGTCTGCAGGTCCAAATGGGTTTGATTTAAATGTATACTGTGTTGATGAACATTGCTGTAGCGAAGCAGTTGATGAGAAATGTTTGGATGACAAAGGCAGATTGCATGTACATGTAAGTGAATTTTTGTATAAAGAACAACTTGAGACAGTAAATGCAGAAGACAAGCAAAGTTTATCAAGAAGGAACATGAATAAAGAATTAGTTGAACAAAGTGGAGGATATTCTCTGAGAAGTAAGAAAAGAAAGGAGCCCAATGCAGATAAATTGGATGTCAGTGTAGAAAAAACAAAAGAGGGAAGACCTGTCATGGGTAACGAAATTAAAACTAAAAATGATGCTAAACAGAAACAAGAAAAGAATGTTAAATCAAAAAAGAGAAAGTTGTCTCCAGGTAGACAAAGGATTGAGAAGAAAGTTAAGATAGATTTACATATAGGTGCAAAGGATGTAAGGACATCAGAAGTTAAGGGTGATGTTGTACAGGGTAATTTCCATCAAGGTGATTGTAGATTTGGTGCTAACAGCAGAAAGCAATGTGTTCCAAATAGTTTGTCTGCAATTACGTACAGTCATGTGAAGGACTTGAATAAATGGTCTGATAAAGATATGGATTTCGTGTTAAATATTGGTAATGAATTGTATGGCCATTTATCCCACAGTAGTACTATGAGCAATGATTATTTGTTGATACATGAGTTGCCAAATGAGTTAGAAGTGTATAGTAAACATTTCAATATGAAATACCATGAGTCAGTAAGTGGCACTTTTGGTGATGAAGATAATTTGTGTCAATTTAACATGATGTCAATGAAATCTGCACTTGAGCAAAATTTACAGAATTTCAATGCTTGTTTTATGTTTTCATGGAAACACATTTGCAGTAATATCTCAGTATGGTATGTACTATATTTTTGATTCTCATTCCAGAGATAGCAGTGGGCACCAAGTTAGTGAGGGAAGAAGCTTACTGAAATGTGTTCCTACATGGCAAGGTGTGTACAAATAGTGTGGATTTAGGTAGTTCTATGAATCTTAATAGTAATGAGCAATTTGAATTAACTGGTGTTACTATGTGGTTAGATAATGATAATGGTGACATGGTATGCTGTAGTATTATTAACCGTAAGAATAACGATGTTTTTGAAATTAATAAGGGTTTATCCAAAGATGTGAAAAGTATTGGAAAAGAACGAGGTGATCAGTGTGGAATGACAAACAAGATACATGTACCTTGTAGGGATAGTGATGTGTCATGAAATGAATAATGATAAGAATGACAGTGGAGTTGAATGTGTAGGCACTGAGCAGTCATCTGGCTTTTATTTCTTTCCGCTGACATATGATTGTATGATAGAATTGTGCAAGAGACTTGGTATTGTAAATATTTGTTTGCCATCTGACAATGTGTCAAAAGAATGTTGTAATTCGGGTAAACCTCATTGTATCCAAAGAATTAAAGGAGATGGTAATTGTTTTTTCAGAGCTATTTCTTATGCAATATCTGGTACTGAAGATAATCACGTGCAATTGCGAATGGCTACTGGCAATCATTTGTTAAGTCATGCCGATCACTTTGAAGGTTTTTTGAGAGAAGGTTTGACGATGTCCAAGATTATTTAATGAGGCAAAGATTACTTGATGTTGGTACATGGGCTACAGAGGTTGAAATAATGGCTATGGCACACATGCTTCAATTTGATATTTATACTCATGATGATGTGTTAAATAAGTGGTACAGGTTTTCTGCACAAACTTTTGATGGCACTGCAGCGACAACGAATATGGGAATTTATTTGAATCATGGAAACAGAGTTCACTATGATGTAGTTTTATCAGTTGAGAGTAAAGAAAAGGCATCAAAAGTAATCGAATATTAATGCAAAGACATTGTCGAGAGAGTGATACGTGTGGTGGTCCTTCTAAATGTAATAACACATGTAATGAGTCATTAGGAAGTAATACACATGTGGAGTCCAAGCAATTAAGTAAATCAAGTAGAGGAAAGGTTGAACCAAAAACTGATAAGGAAAACATTGGAGCAAAGAAATGTGATAAACACAGTAAACCCAAGAGGAGAAAGCGTGTAAGTTTGAATGCAAAAAGACAAGCACAAAAAGAAACTAGACATTAAGATTTTGTCTCTAGGACAAAATCAAAGCTGTTCCAATTGTTTCGTCTTTGTATCTTGTACCTTGAACCTTGTCACTTGATTTGGCTATGTTACAGTTTCTGAATGCAACCTTCATTGTAAGTATGCAGATCGTTTGTCAGACTTTAATTATGAGTATCCTGTTTCAAACGGAAGTAAAGGTCATAGTGTGGTCATGCTTAATAGCAAATTGTCACATGTGATGTAAGCTACAAATGGTTCAAAGATTATGACTCTAGGACATTTGGCACAGGAGATATGCATTTTTTAAACTTAGAGCTTCCTGTTTGGGCCGGAAGTAAAGGTCAAAGTGGGGTCATGCTGATAACCAAATGTCATATGATGTAAGCTACAAATGGAACAAAGATTATGACTCTACGACATTTTTCACATAAGATGTGACATTTTGAAATTTTGAACTTCCTGTTTGGACCGGAAGTAAAGGTCAAAGTGGGTCACGCCTGTAAATCAAATGTGACATATGATGTAAGCTATATAACAACACAAAGATTACGACTTTATGGAATTCACTTCAGGAGATATGACGTTTTAAACTTTTGAACACCCTGTTTGGACCGGAAGGAAAGGTCAAATTGGGGTCATATGTGTAAGTAAAATGTCACTCGTGCTTTGAGCTTTAAAATGGTACAAAGATTATGATTCTACGATATGTACTTTGGGAGATATGATATTTTCACTATTAAACTTTGAATTAATGTAACTTGATACCTGGTGACGTCACGATGACGAAAACATGTTTGCCTTACTATGATTTTCTGTTATTTACAAGATGGTATCAGTTTTATTTCTATGCGATGCCTTTGAACAAAAACCCTAAAAATTCAAAGATTCAGCAAGTTTCATGTAGAAAAACATCTACCGATAGAGGGCGCTATAGCATATGAGCAGTCACAATAAAAGCCAAACTAACATCTGAGAACACCATTATGAAGTTTTAAACGCTAAGAGATAGTGCTACCGCATTTATATTTGCAGTTTTCCCAAGAAAAACCTGAACAGGTTCGCAACACCCAAAATCCTCATTGGATTTACGTGTGAAAAACAGGCGAGTGCGCACTTGTGTACAACTTTGCTATCAACTCTGAGTGGCGAAAAGCGGCGCAATCCACACAGCGTTCCAGATCTACCAATGGTGCTCAGATTGAACAATTAACGGTTAATTAAAGTGAAATTACGTTGTGCTTTGATGAATTGTTATGGTCTGGGATAACTCTTGGTTAAAGTATTTATGTTTGCAAATTGACATTTAGTGATAACTTCATGTTCTTAGCTTGATTTTTAAAGAGGATTTTAGTTTGTCATACCAATTTTAAGATTAGGCATGAACAAAAATCGTGGACAAATAGAATACGGCGTTGACAGAAAGTATAATAGTGAACTGCAAAAAAGTTGCTGCAAACGTCTGAAGTTGTACTATTTGCCATATAAAAATTATTTCTGGCCAACGGCGAAATCGCATGTACAGCTGACGTCCGTTAATGTCGTAGCTCTGTACCAGATCTTCACAGAAGCTTGGCCCGTTCAGAAGCTTTAAATCTCTGGCGGAGTATTTGCACGGTCGTCTGCTAACGCAGCACGGCGGAGTGTTAACCGTGTGCGATCTCAATCTTCTGAACCAGAAAAATCCTATACAAATACGTTGGCCCGGAAGACCGGTTGAAATTTAGACACATTATTTTCCGTAGTTTGGAACCATCTCGAACTTGTCCACTACGAGAAATCTTCGTCACAATAATGTGGGCCCGGAAGTCCGTTAGGAATAAAATGTTAATACTCGATCGGAATCTGGCCTGATTAGACTTTTATAAGTCTGTTACCATAAAAAGCCCCCGCCTTTACAGAAAACACAATACGTCGGTCGCAGAGAAAGTGTTAGGACTTGATCAAATTTAGAAACTTGTTTCGTGTGTTTTGTACACAAATATTAAATCTGTTATAAATGACGTCATGATGACGTGACATACACAAATATGCTACAGTGCACATCTACATTATAAAGTAAGTTTAGAACTGAAAAAAATTTGACGATCGGACGTATACCTCTTGAGATATGGTGTTTAAAGATTGCCTAATTGAATATTCATGTCATTATAACTCGGCTAATTAATTAAAAATTTCAACCAAATTTATTATATGATAACTTCATGTCCTAAGCTTCAATTTAGTATAGGATTTTAGTTTGTCATACTTACTACACATTCTAAGATTAGGGACGAACAAAAACGTGTACAAATGCTATGGGATTTTGAGACAAACAAAGTATAATAATAATTAGACATTAAGATTTTGTCTGTAGGACAAAATCAAAGCTGTTCCGATTGTTTCGTCTTTGTATCTTGTACCTTGTACCTTGTCACTTGATTTGGCTATGTTACAGTTTCTGAATGCAACCTTCATTGCAAGTATGCAGATCGTTCGTCAGACTTTAATTATGAGTATCCTGTTTGAAACGGAAGTAAAGGTCATAGTGTGGTCATGCTTAATAGCAAAATGTCACATGTGATGTAAGCTACAAATGGTTCAAAGATTATGACTCTAGGACATTTGGCACATGAGATATGCATTTTTTAAATTTAGAGCTTCCTGTTTGGACCAGAAGTAAAGGTCAAAGTGGGGCCATGCTAATAACCAAATGTCACATATGATGTAAGCTACAAATGGAACAAAGATTATGACTCTACGACATTTTGCACATAAGATGTGACATTTTGAAATGTTGATCTTCCTGTTTGGACCGGAAGTAAAGGTTAAAGTGGGGTCACGCCTGTAAATCAAATGTGACATATGATTTAAGCTATATAACACAAAGATTACAACTTTATGGAATTTAACTCAGGAGATATGACGTTTTAAACTTTTGAACATCCTGTTTGGACCGGAAGGAAAGGTCAAATTGGGGTCATATGTTTAAGTAAAATGTCACCCCTGCTCTAAGCTTTAAAATGGTACAAAGATTATGATTCTACGATTTGTACTTTGGGAGATATGATATTTTCGCTATTAAACTTTGAATTAATGTAACTTGATACCTGGTGACGTCACGATGATGAAAATATGTTTGCCTTACTTTGATTTTTTGTTATTTACAAGATGGTATAAGTTTTATTCCTATGCGATGCCTTTGAACAAAAACCCTAAAAATGCAAAGACTGCAAGTTTCATGTAGAAAAACATCTACCGATAGAGGGCGGTATAGCATATGAACAGTCATCATAAAAGCCAAACTAACATCTGAGAACACCATTATGAAGTTTTAAACGCTAAGAGATAGCGCTACCCCGCCGCATTTATATTTTGCAGCTGTGTGAAATTGCCACAGTCGTAATGATTTTCAATGAGAAATATTTTGTTCTTTGAATCGGCTCCAAAAAGGTGAATTCTTAATAAAAAAAATTTTTTCGAGGATGGCAATAATTGTGGTCTGCAGAAAGAAAAATTGCCGGCAAGACGGTTGTGCACACAATTTTGTACAGAGCTAGCTGTGCTCACTGACTTGTTCAGGTCGTTCGTGAATGAGATTGCATCAACGTTGATGGCGCGCTTTACTTTTTACGGCGTCCACCCTGGTCCACCCACAGACATAAAGAACCTACTTTATGTCTGTGGGTCCACCCCCCCTACCCAACAATCGGGTTGGCGAGGAATTTTTGCTACGCTCTGAGTGCGCGTGCGTTGTCTCTCTCTTTCTGTTTAGTCGGATCCTCGTGTGGGAGGACTATGCAATTCACACTGCCACGATCGAGCTTCGCGCGCTTGGGAACCAGATCCCTATAGCCAACAATCATTTTGCTCGAGAATGGTAGGTTGTGTTAAAAAATAGTTTTGGTAAATAAATTATATTTTGTGTTTTTATTAGGAGCTCTAAGTAGTAAATTTGCGAGAAAATTTTTAGAATAAGAATGCGATTATCTAATGGGATGGGAAACGACAACATTGTTGTGGTTGAGTGTGTGGTAAACTATAAATTAGTGTAGGACATAGACTTACGATTACGTTAGTTTTTTTGGCAATAGTCAATACGTTAAGTTTTTAATAGACAGTAACCCCTACAGACAGTACACTACGTACACACACTGAAACGGCTTCACTAATTTTTTTTTTTTTAATAGGCCTATTATTAATGGGTAGCCCCTTACACAGTATGGCAGTAGCTTAGTAGTAGTACAAAGTATGGCAAGGATTGTTAACATCGGCAACCGATGTCAAAAATCCTTGCCACACATGTGGGGCAAGACTACTCCTAGTCCTAGAACTATGAGGTTCGTTCCGCTATCGTCTCCACGAACCTCATAGAGTGATATGTACAAAATCCTATTCGAAACTTTCTGCCCTTCACGTTTACATGGCTACAGTTCTTTTTTGAAATCAGATCTCGCCAAAATTAGGCTCTATGTGTTCTTTCAACTCTCATCGAGCGTTGCACTGGTCCAGAAAATCCACTCCACAAACTAAAAGTTGTTAAAAAGTGATAAATTTTCACCGTTGTTTAGATCCCATTCAAACAGTATTGCAACAAATATGGCGGTGGAGTTGCAAAATTAACTGGTACGCGGAACCAGCCAATAGGACCAGCGCACCGCATACCAGCATACCAGTTAATTTTGCAACTCCGGTCGCCATATTTGATAGATGTATGTCTCCCCTGTGTGTCCATGTATTGTCTCATTTTACTCCTTCATTCATCTCCTCCCATTTATGTGTCATTTCACTTCCCTATCATGCTGTATTGGGGTTTTGTGCATCTCCCCAATGCAGTAAGAAACGAAGAAAAGATGTACCTGTCAAGAGGTTGGCACCTCCTCGAGACAGTATGAGATTCAAAGCCATGAGAAAAGATGCACCTGTCAAGAGGTTGGCGCCTCCTCAAGACAGTATATACATGAAATATGAGACCATGAGAAAAGATGCACCTGTCGAGAGGTTGGCACCTCCTCGAGACAATATACACATGAAATATGAGACCATGAGAAAAGATGCACCTGTCGAGAGGTTGGCACCTTGCGACATGAAATATGAAACCATAAGAAAAGATGCACCTGTCAAGAGGTTGGCACCTCCTCGAGACAGTATGAAATTTGAAGCCATGAGAAAAGATGCACCTGTCAAGAGGTTGGCACCTCCTCGAGACAGTATGAGATTCGAAACCATAAGAAAAGATACACCTGTCAAGAGGTTGGCACCTCCTCGAGACAGTATGAAATTCGAAGCCATGAGAAAAGATGCACCTGTCAAGAGGTTGGCACCTCCTCGAGACAGTATGAGATTCGAAGCCATGAGAAAAGATGCACCTGTCAAGAGGTTGGCACCTCCTCAAGACAGTATATACATGAAATATGAGACCATGAGAAAAGATGCACCTGTCGAGAGGTTGGCACCTCCTCGAGACAATATACACGAAATATGAGACCATGAAAAAAGATGCACCTGTCGAGAGGTTGGCACCTCCTCGAGACAGTATATACATGAAATATGAGACCATGAGAAAAGATGCACCTGTCGAGAGGTTGGCACCTCCTCGAGACAGTATATACATGAAATATGAGACCATGAGAAAAGATGCACCTGAAGTGAAAAAATGTGAAACAAGCAATGATAAGCCTAAATTTAACACTGAATGTAAACCTCAAATAATTTCTGTGACAGCTGTTAACGAGAAATTTGATGAAAGCACTGAAGGCAAGCATGGAGTTGAAGATACTAAAGGAAGGTTTCAAGACAATTGTGAAAACTACAAGAGAGATGAAGAAGTAGGTAAGAAGATAGATGATAGAGGGGATATTAAGATAAGGAATAAGAAAGAGAGAGAAATAATCAAGAAAGGTGAACAGAATGGATCAGTGAATCTTGTCAATAGTAGTCATGAGCCAGGAAG
The DNA here is from genome assembly GCA_911728455.2 of Marthasterias glacialis. Classification (NCBI taxonomy): domain Eukaryota; kingdom Metazoa; phylum Echinodermata; class Asteroidea; order Forcipulatida; family Asteriidae; genus Marthasterias; species Marthasterias glacialis. Next base: position 19,287,101 of record OU452220.1, read on the forward strand.
AAAAGCAATTAAGCTGAAGAAGTTGAGAGTGAATGTCCTGACCAAACAAAGAGTAAGTAGTTTGAAAGCACTTGATATGTTGAAGGCAAAGAAACAAAGTTGTTGTAGCAGGAGACAGGTATTGGAGTGTGTCGTAGAGTTTTGTCGGGTTCCAAAGCCAAACAGAAAGAAGATCAGAAGAAGAGAGCGTAAGAAGATGCTAAGAAGGCATAAGAATGGCAAGGTGGTGGAAGTTCGTATGTCGAAAGAAGAGGGAAAGAAATACGAGAAGGCACAGAAAAATATTGAAAGTCATAGAAGAAGTTTGAGTTGTGTTATAAATAACATGCTTGCCAAAACAGTGTTGCACAGAAAAAAGCGTAATGACGGAGAAAACTTGAATAAAAACAGCGTGTGTACAGAGGTAGTAAAGGAGAATCAAAAATCAAGGATTTTCTGTAAGAAAGAAAACATTGAGGATCAAAAGAAAAGAGAAGTTGATCAATGTTGGATATGTGATGATAAATTGAGTCCAATGGTAAGAGCAATTGAATGTGATAGTTGTAATGTGGCGTACCATGTACATTGTATGGGATTTGCAAATGTGGAACTTTGTGTAGTAAACAAGCCAGTATCATGGATGTGTTGCAAATGTGGACGATGTAATTACACAGTGTCTTTGTTTTATGATTTCCCAATTGCTACAGATGAGAACATACGACAGTAACATCGGAGAAGCAGTATTTGAGTCATATGCTGACAGTGACGATTTCAAAATCAAAGCAACTGAAGGTGAGGCACAAATTGATGATGTCATGATGGATTATGTAATTGTTGATAAAGTGCGGAACAGGTATGCATGTGATGGTGCAGGTAGAAAGCAAAGTATTGTTCATCAAAGTGGAGGTTATAATTTAAGGAACAAGAAAAATAAAGAGAAATGCAAAGGAAATGGTGTGAAGCAGAGCCAAGAGCAAAGGCACAAAAATAACAGTGAGTCAAAGTCTGGAGGCACTGTTGAATCTCATGTGTGTTTTCCAGTGGTCAGTCAAATAGACAATGATGTCAAAAAGATAAGCAAGAGAAAAGCTGAAGTACATGTGGAAAGTTTGAATGAAGACACGGTACATGTAACTAAGAAAAGATGTATGAAAATCAGACCAAGGAAGCGTAAGAATATTGAATTAAAAGGAAATTTGAAAAATAAACATGAGGAAGTGGTTGTTGATAACAGTAATGAAATGGTGGATGCAAATGCTCAATTAAGACAATTACATGGATCAATACTTGCACAAGGAAGTTTTCATCAAGGAGACCAACGATTTGGAGTAAATCGTGGTAAACAGTGTGTTGCTAATTGTCTAGTAGCAATGATGTATAGCAAGAAAAAACATTTGAAGAATTGGATGTGTAATGATCTGGATAATATTGTTAAGACTGGGAATCAATTGTATAGTTTCTTACAAGAAAGCTCAACAATGAACAATGACTACTTATTGATTAATGAATTGCCAACTGACTTAGATGTATTTGACACACAGTATAGCATGAAGTATCATGTGTCTATATCAGGTACATTTGTTGAAAATGCTTGTCACTTGATTGAATTTAATATGATACCATTGAAAACTGCACTTGAACAAAATCTTCAGAAATATCATGCATGCTTCTTAAGTTTCCATGGAAACACATTTGCTGTAATTGCTCAAGATGGCGTGTATTTTGTATTTGATTCCCATTCCAGAAGTATGCACGGCTGTATGGTTCAAGATGGAACAAGTATTCTGATGCAAGCAAGTGCATTTGAACAGGTATATACTTATTGTAAAAATTTAGCTCATTCCATGAATCTGTCTGATAATGAGCAGTATGAATTAACTGGTGTATCTCTTTGTGTCAATGGTGAAGCTGTAACGTGTACATGTACAGATGATGAAGGTTCAAGTGATCAACAGGGCATAGTAGAACCCATAGAGTTGTTTTAATATGGAAGAATGTGACTTGTTTGAAGTACCAGAAGAAGATGACACAAACACAAGGAAAGATGTAAATATTGGTCATCAAGATACAGAGAGTGTCAATAAGGAATTTTGTAATGTTGAAGATGATTTTGATAAGTCAAGTAATCAGATTAGAAGAGATATATATTGTAGTGACAGTGCAGACAGTGAATCTAGTAATGAAGTGGAAGTAGTTGAAGTAAGTGGACCTGGTCTTATGAAATTCTCTCCGTTAACCTTCGATGCTAAGGTCACTCTTTGTAATGCATATGGTTTTGATGTATTACACTTGAAGTCCAACACAGTTAATGTACAATGCCAAGTCATGGGTAAACCCAAATCTGTAAGATGTATAAGCGGTGATGGTAATTGTTTCTTCAGAGCTATATCATTTGCCATGTCAGGAACTGAAGGTAACCATGTTCAATTGAGAGTTGCTTGTGTCAATCATCTGTTGAGGAATGCTGATAAATTGACATGTTTTCTGCGAGATGGATTTGCTGATGTAGAGGATTATGTAATTAGACAGAGAATGTTTGATACTGGTACATGGGCAACAGAAGTTGAAATTATGGCAATGGCACACATGCTTTGTATTGATATATACACATTTGATGAAGTATATAACTGGTGTCAATTTTCTGCAAAGAATGTTGAGGGAAGTGCTGACACATCTGAAATAGGAATTTATCTGGATCACAAACACAGAGTGCACTATGATGTTGTCACATCAGTAAATGAGTTGGTGCCACAAGTAAGTGATATTCACAAAAAACAAGAAGATTGTTATAAAACATTTGATGTCTGTGCAGAAAACACTGAACAGAGTGATGACAGTCTGAACAATGTGAGAAGCAGGTTACAGATAAGAGTATTAATGATAAGACTACAGTTAGGAAAGAATCTGTGAAAAGAAGTACTCCAAAGAAAAGAAAACGTCTAAATGTAGTGAAAGTCAGACAATTAGCGAAAGAACGGATGAGAGAAAAACGTAGAGGAAGTACAAATACTAGTCAAAGTGAAGTGACTAAACGTCGAAAAATGAAACATGAGAGTGATAAATACAAGAATGATGTTGTTTTTAGAGAGACAAAGAAAGCAAAGAATAGAGAGCACAAAAAGATGAAATACAAGTATGATGAGAAATACAGAGAAAAGGTCATTGGGTCAGTGAAAGTTGAAAATAAAGAAAAATATCATTTGAGTGAGAAACAAAGGGCTATGAAATTTGATCAAAGTCAAAGAAAGTACAAGACTAATTTAAAGTTTCAAGAAGAAGTAAAAAATGGAAGTAAAATGAAGTATAAAGAAAAGGAAAATTTCAGGAATAAAGTGAAGAATGCAAGCAAAGTGAAATACCAAGAAAATGATGAATTTAGGAGTGATGTAAAGAATGCAAGCAAAGTGAAGTATCAAGAAAATGAAGAATTTAGAAGTAATGTGAAGAATGCAAGCAAAGTGAAGTACCAAGAAAATGATGAATTTAGGAGTGATGTAAAGAATGCAAGCAAAGTGAAGTACCAAGAAAATGAAGAATTTAGAAGTGATGTGAAGAATGCAAGCAAAGTGAAGTACCAAGAAAATGATCAATTTAGGAGTGATGTAAAGAATGCAAGCAAAGTGAAGTATCAAGAAAATGAAGAATTTAGAAGTAATGTGAAGAATGCAAGCAAAGTGAAGTACCAAGAAAATGATGAATTTAGGAGTGATGTAAAGAATGCAAGCAAAGTGAAGTACCAAGAAAATGAAGAATTTAGAAGTGATGTGAAGAATGCAAGCAAAGTGAAGTACCAAGAAAATGATGAATTTAGGAGTGATGTGAAGAATGCAAGCAAAGTGAAGTACCAAGAAAATGATGAATTTAGGAGTGATGTAAAAAATGCAAGCAGAGTGAAGTATCAAGAAAATGAAGAATTTAGGACTGATGTGAAGAACTTAAGTAAAGTGAAGTACCAAGAAAATGAAGAATTTAGAAGTAATGTGAAGAATGCAAGCAAAGTGAAGTACCAAGAAAATGATGAATTTAGGAGTGATGTGAAGAATGCAAGCAGAGTGAAGTACCAAGAAAATGAAGAATTTAGGAGTGATGTAAAGAATGCAAGCAAAGTAAAGTACCACCAAAATGAGACTTTCAGGAACAAAGTTATTTGTGGGATCAAATTGAAATACCGTCATAACCCACAATACAAGAAAAGAACAATTGAGAGAACAGGTCACAAGTATAATGTTGATGTTTTTTATAGAAATAAAGTGAAGAAGGCTTCAACATCCAAGTATCAGAAAAATGAAGAATTCAGGAAGAATATTAAAAGAAAGAATAAGAGTCGATCACTGCTTAAGAAAGTGAAGAAATGTGATATAAAGCATGTGATCTCTGAGTTTAACATGGAAATATCAAATGGACCGGAGTATGTGTGCGCAGTGTGCTTGAGACTGTTGTTTCGTAAGCAAGTCATCAAATGTAACAAGAATAAATATGAAAATAGTGATTTTATCAGTGAAAAATATCTACACAATTGTGATCATAATTGTAGATTGCAGTGTACTGTGCGTGAGTCAAGCAGGTCCTGTTTGTGGATGTCATACATGTCATCTCAAGTTGTTGAATGATAAGATACCTGCTGAAGCTTCTTGTAATAATTTGCAGGTAGTAGACATTCCTGAAGAGTTAGCATGTTTGAATAAGTTAGCATGTTTGAATAAGTTAGAAGAGCATCTAATTGCCCTGAATGTTCCATTTCTAAAGTTGATGGCATTACCTAAAGGTGGACAGCATGGTGTACATGGACCTGTAGTATGTGTACCATCAGATGTGTCTGAAACAGTGAAATCTTTACCGCGATCTCAAAATGTAGATCAAATAATACGTGTCAAGCTCAAGCGGAAATTGACTTTTAAAGGATACTATCAGTATCAATTTGTGAATAAGGAGCACATACAGACTGCTTTACAGTACCTGAAACACAATAACAAGTGGTACCATGAGATTGAAATAGACACAGACTGGAATAATGACTTGGCAGAGAATGTGGAAGAGGAAGATAATGGAAGTGAAGTTACAGAGAAAGTTGGAGACAATGTTAATGATGACAATGCTAATGAGATAGAAACAGATGAAGAACGTTTGAGAGGAATACCTTTAGATACGTGTTTACAGACTGCAAATATTGGACAAGAAGTTTTGGATCAGTACTTTGACGATGTGTATTGTGTAGCACCATGTGAAGGAAATAATCCAATCAGAGTGCTTATGGACCCGTCTAATGAGTGCAAATGTTTTCCAGTCTTGTTCCCTAAAGGTGGGCCAGTATTTAGTGATAAGCGTGATGTGGAGATAACACTTTGTAGATATTTTAACAACAGACTGATGAATGTGGATAATAGATTTGCAAAGAGTACACAGTACATCTTTTATGCTCAATATCTGTCTGAATTAAAGCAAGTCATTTCAAGTGTTTCTATTGCATTAAGAAAAGGCTCAGGCAAAATGAATGATGGTGAGAATGTCACTGCTAAAATGCTTAATGATAAAGTCAAGTTGAAAGACATGTTGAAATCAGACCAGGGATACAAGTTCTTGAAACCTATCAGAGGAACTCCTCCTTATTGGCAATCATGTCAGAAGAATATATTAGCAATGGTAAGACAGCTTGGTAGACCGACATGGTTCTGTTCATTTTCTGCAGCTGATTTGAGATGGCCTGAATTAATCAATACACTACTCATACAACAAGGTGACTCAAGGAGTATTGAAGAATTAGATTGGAATGACAAATGTCTGTTATTGAGAAGTAATCCTGTAACTGTTGCGAGAATGTTTGATAAACGATTTCATACATTTTTGAAAGATGTGATAATGTCAAAGGCAACACCGATTGGGAAAGTTAAAGATTATTTTTATCGAGTAGAATTCCAGCAAAGAGGCTCACCATACACTCATTGTATATATTTTGGATTGAAGATGCACCTAAGTTGAGTACAGAGAGTGATGATGAAGTGGCAGAGTTTGTTGATAAGTATGTCAGTTGTGCATTGCCATCAAAGAAAGAAGATGGAGAGTTGAATGAGATTGTAAGCAGTGTACAGCAACATAGTAAGAGACATTCTAAGTCATGTAAGAAGAAAGGAACACAGTGTAGATTCAACTTCCCAAGGCCGCCATCAATGAAAACATTTATTGCCAATCCAGAGCCATTGGACATGGATGATCCTGAGGATTACTGTGATAATACACTCAGTGAAGATGATGCTAAGGAGTTATTGAAATCAGTGTGGAGCGCTGTTAATGATGAGAAAAATCAACACATGACAACTGATGAACTGTTCAGAACAATTGGTATAACACAAGATGATTTTGAAGAAGCCAATAATGTGCTCACTAAAAAAGTGAATATTGTGTTGAAAAGAAAGCCTCAAGATGCTTGGGTTAATCATTACAATCCTGACTTGTTAAGATGCTGGAATGCCAATATGGATATTCAGTATACCACTGATGTATATGCGTGTGTATGCTATGTTATCAGTTACATGAGCAAAGCAGAACGTGAGATGGGACAATTACTGAAGCATGCACAGAGTGAGTCTGAAGAAGGCAATCAAGATCAGGCATGAGAATGGGTGACGATAAAAAAACAGGAAATCAATTTTTTGGGTACATTAATAATCGCGAATTGCACGGCGCAGATACCAGCTGAGTAAGAGGGGGTGGGGTAAAATTGTTTGCTGTGGGTACAATACCTTGATGCTGAGATGCAACTGGCTATTGAAAAAACAATCGGAAAAATCTAACGTAAAAAAATACATGTCCGGATTTTTAGCAACGTCCGGAAAGTGGGCAATGGATGCCCGGTTGGCGCCGCACTCGGTGTGAGCCCCGCCGCTAGCGGTAGTGGGACCGGGGCCGAGTAAATGGGAGGAAAACACTCAATGAAAAAATGATGAAATTCTAACAACGCTAGACGTATCTTCTCTTAAAAAGCTCACAGTAATGATCTTCCAAGTTTGTAATCCATGCATCGGTCACAATTATAAATTTGTAAAATTTGTCTTTACCTGTGATAAGCGTTGTGACCCATTCACCATTAAAATTTACTCTTCAACAACTTTTCAGTATCTTCAAAATAATCTTGAGAGTTTAAAAGACCGTAGCACTTTAGAAAAATATAAGAAAATAATCTGCAAACAACGACGATTCTCCACACACGTGCGTCGGACACACACCGTCTCGAAATTTCTGCCAGGTCATTTATCTCCAGCCGTAAAATGCCTTAACCGTATCTGGAAATGGTGCTTTCATTGGAAAGTGTGTACTGACGGCTGGTGGAAGAGGCTCAAATAGAAATCGCGGCCGAATGTACACATTGTTGTCAGTAGACTTAGTAAAGTCTCCATACTTCTGCGTTCGCTGCATCAGCATCAAACGTATTGCAATCAACAGACGAGCCGTATCGTGAAAGAAGCAAGGAATGAGAGAAGTCTACTCATTTCGTCTTGCATGCGGGGGGCGGCCTGCCTGCCAACAACCCGCATGTACCACGGACGGTTATTTTTCACAAACGAGAGACGTCACGCACGTAGAGTACATTATACATTAACGTTTATAAGGTAACAATTTCTGATTTTAAAAGAGAGATTAGCAAAATACACATGTATACCCCCGAACCTCACCCCCCAAATTTTATATCAAATTCACATTGATCTCGAAGACCACAAATTTTAAAGGAAAAAAACCGGAATTCTGGTCTAAACCGGAAGATTCTCATGCCTGCAAGATGCTAAACAGAGTATGAAACAGATTGGGAGTGTTTATCTACAAAATCGTGAAGTTTCAGCCCAAGAAGCAGTTTATCGGTGTTGTTCATTGAGACTTCAAGAGTGTTCTAGAAAGGTTGAGTTTATACCATTAGGAGAGAATCCAGTACGAATGACGTTGCCCTTGAGTGTTGTTCAGAACAATGCAAGGAATCATGATGATAATGATGATGATGATAGTAATGAAGGCAACGTGTGGATGATTAGCAGAATAGATCGTTATAAAGCAAGGCCAGATATTGATACATTTGAATCAATGTGTCTAGCTACATTTTGTTCAGAGTACAGAGTGCTGTACAGCAATTATAAAGTACCCAGTAATAAGAGACAGTCGCCAGTGTATGCATTGAAGAATGACTTGGGACATGTAATGAAACGCTCCCGAACAGATCCAGCTGTCATAAGATATCCAAGATTTTCAGTCACCAAATGTCCTGAGAAGTATTATCAAAGTATTCTACAGCTGTTTCTCCCATACCGTATTAATGCACATTGGAGACCACCAACATTTGAAACATATTGTGACTTTTATGAGAATGGGTTTGTCCATTTACTTGGAAGATTACAGTCTGTTAAAATGATTGTTGATAGTAATCGTTGCAGATTTGAAGTTGATCTTGAATCATTTGAAAATGCAGAGCTACACTTTGAGAAGTTTGGTGTACAGGAAGATGCTTGGGCATTAATCAGTCCAGAATCTGAACAGCAAAGAGATGAATGTGAAGAGCAAATGGAGCTTGTCATAGATGAAGGTGAAGATGAGAAAGGTGATAAGAAAGAGGAGAGAGTCTGTGACATTGAAGCTCACACCTCCAGAGTAGCAAAGTCAGATGCGTTAAATATGATGAGGTCATTAAATGCCCAACAGAAAGAGGTGTTTTACAACATTCGGCAATGGTGCATAGACAAGACTAATGGTAAAAACCCTGAAGCATTTCAAGTGTTTGTAACTGGTGGTGCAGGTACTGGAAAATCTCAGTTAGTAAAGTGTATTGATTATGAAGCAACCAGAATACTGGGATCAATGATGAGAAACCCTGACGATGTGTCTGTAATGCTAACTGCTCCTACAGGTGTGGCTGCATTTAATATACATGGTGCTACAATTCATAATGCATTGTCTATACAAATAGATGTGAGACTACCATATCAACCACTTGGTGAAGAGAAGATCAGTACACTTCGTAGTAAGCTCAGTCAGCTGCAGATTTTGATTATAGATGAAGTTTCAATGGTTAGTCAGAAATTATTGTATTACATCCATGGATGTTTAAGACAGATTAAGCAATCCAGGAATCATAATCTTTTTGGCAATGTCAGCATTTTAGCTGTTGGAGATTTTTATCAGTTACCTCCAGTGAAAGCAAAACCTTTGTATGACAGAACTGCAACATGTGATTTGTGGAATGACAATTTCAAGTTAATTGAACTGAATGAGATCATGAGGCAAAAGGAAGATGCAAAATTTGCAGAGATACTCAATAGACTTAGAGTTAGAAAGAAAGATGAAGCCTTACAGGATGATGATGTAACAATTTTGAAAGGACGTGAGACAGGTGAAGAGTGGAATGAGGCTTGCCATATATTCCCATGTAACAAACAAGTGGATAAACAAAACATGAAGATTCTGCATTCACAGTGTTTAGATTGTGTGTTTATTGAAGCAAAGGATTATGAGACAGATTCACACAATGTTAAGAAGCTCAGACAAGGAAAAAATTTAAAGAAGTCTGGAAGCTTGCCACAGTCACTGTTGCTTGGTGTTGGTGCTCGAGTTATGCTAACCAAGAACATTGATGTATCTGATGGCCTTGTTAATGGAGTGTTTGGTACTGTATCACAATTAGTAATGTCACAGAATAAATCTGATGAAGTAAAATGTATCTATGTTAAGTTTGATAACAAGGTTGGAATGAAGTTGAGGAAACAATTTGCCTCATCTTCAAATGAAGGTAATAGTGTACCAATTGAGATTCAGGAAGAAAGTTTTGGTAAAAAATGGGTACGTCATCAGTTTCCATTGAAGTTAAGTTGGGCATGCACAGCTCATAAGGTACAAGGAATGACAACAGATAAAGCTGCAGTGTGTCTTGATAAAACGTTTACTGCAGGGCAAGCTTATGTGAGACTGAGTCGTGTTTCGTCCCTGAATGGTCTGGTCATTCAAGGTTTTCATGAGAAATTCATATATTGTAATGAAGCTGTTGCTGATTCTTTGAAGAATATGCCATCATTTATTGATAAACAAAGTATTGGCTGTACAAACACACCTGCTATTCTAAGCATCATTTTGCATAACATCCAGGGTTTGAGAGCTCATTATATGGACTTGAAATGCAACAGTGAAATAATTAAATCAGATGTCATTTGTCTGACAGAAACCTGGACTGAAGATCAACAGCAGTATGACTTGCACTTCGATAACTTCAAAAGCTACCATCAGCCAAGATGTCTTTCTTATGATAACTCCACTCAGCTGACTGAAACATTACAACAGCAATGTCATGGTGGTATAGCAGTATACAGTAGAAGAGACAAAGCAACCAGTAAACTCACATTGCCAGTACAAAACATTGAGTATATTGCATTTCATATCATTTCCAATGTGTCATTCACAGTTGTTGTTATCTATCGACCAGTTTCATATGTGTTTCGGGAATTCATGTCCAGTCTGAAAAATCTTTTAGATGAACTTCACAAAGTATCCAACAGATGTATCATAATGGGAGATTTCAATGAAGATATTCTGAAAGTCAAAAGTACACAGTCATCAAGTATTGTGAATATGATGAGAGAGCGTGGTTATAAGCAGTGTGTTGTGGATGCTACTACTGAGAAGGGAACATTGATTGATCATGTGTATGTCAGAGGGATAGAATCAGTTGAGTGTGATGTCATTCCCACATATTACAGTTATCATGAGGCTGTACGTATTCAGTTTGAGCAAGTGTGAGACATGTGAAAGGTAGCTTATTTAAAGAAACACTGATAAAATGCAACAAATAAGTGAAATGAAAATATTTTATGTTTACACAATTTACGCAAAAGTAATGATACAGAAAGGAAAAATAGGTGAAAGCACAGATTGTATCATTGGTAAAGTTATTCAGAACAAAGGAGTAATAGCAATTAATATTGCAAACTTGAAAGAAAACAGATTGCATAAGCTCACTAACAATGAGTCCACAAAAATGTATCATCAATGAGAAAACATCAATAAGAGTCATCAAAGTTAAAATAAAATAGCGGAGTCAGTGTGTGAATGGTTTATTTTTTTTATCCCAGTACATGTATTTTCCATGAAAAGTTGATTATGAATTTTCAATTTGTTTAACGAATTAAAAAAATTAGTAATGCATGTAGTTCGACAACCCTTAAGTAAACTGAAGGAAGTTAATTATATTATTTGTTCTTTTTTGATCAATAGATAGTAGAGTATCACAATACAAGAGCTATGCAGAAGATGTACTCCATAATGAATCTTTGTAACAGTTGGAATTTCTGGTCAAGCCATACACAATATCCTGTAAGTATTGATTAAAATTCAAAACAGCAATAAATGTGCTAAGTACAGATCTTGTTGAAATATTTGACACAATAACAATATTGTAATTGTAATCATCACTAAATCACTATGAAACTGTAAATCTTTGTCACAAACAATGTTCTTTCTACATAAATGAGTAGCCATAGTAACCCTGCTCACCTGAGAATCTTCTTCACTTACTGAGTCTGATGTACTGAAGTGGGGTGACATCATGACCCTGCTCACCTGAGAGTTTTCTTCACTTACTGAGTCTGATGTACTGAAGTGGGGTGACATCATGACCATGCTCACTTGAGAGTCTTCTTCACTTACTGAGTCTGATGTACTGAAGTGGGGTGACATCATGACCCTGCTCACCTGGGAGTCTTCTTCACTTACTGAGTCTGATGTACTGAAGTGGGGTGACATCATGACCATGCTCACTTGAGAGTCTTCTTCACTTACTGAGTCTGATGTACTGAAGTGGGGTGACATCATGACCCTGCTCACCTGGGAGTCTTCTTCACTTACTGAGTCTGATGTACTGAAATGGGGTGACATCAGGACCATGCTCACTTGAGAGTCTTCTTCACTTATTGAGTCTGATACTGAAGTGGGGTGACATCATGACCCTGCTCACCTGGGAGTCTTCTTCACTTACTGAGTCTGATGTACTGAAGTGGGGTGACATCATGACCCTGCTCACTTGAGTCTTCTTCACTTACTGAGTCTGATGTACTGAAGTGGGGTGACATCATGACCCTGCTCACCTGGGAGTCTTCTTCACTTACTGAGTCTGATGTACTGAAATGGGTTGACATCAGGACCATGCTAACTTGAGAGTCTTCTTCACTTATTGAGTCTGATACTGAAGTGGGGTGACATCATGACCCTGCTCACTTGAGAGTCTTCTTAACTTACTGAGTCTGATGTACTGAAGTGGGGTGACATCATGACCATGCTCACTTGAGAGTCTTCTTCACTTACTGAGTCTGATGTACTGAAGTGGGGTGACATCATGACCCTGCTCACCTGGGAGTCTTCTTCACTTACTGAGTCTGATGTACTGAAATGGGGTGACATCAGGACCATGCTCACTTGAGAGTCTTCTTCACTTATTGAGTCTGATACTGAAGTGGGGTGACATCATGACCCTGCTCACTTGAGAGTCTTCTTCACTTACTGAGTCTGATGTACTGAAGTGGGGTGACATCATGACCCTGCTCACTTGAGTCTTCTTCACTTACTGAGTCTGATGTACTGAAGTGGGGTGACATCATGACCCTGCTCACCTGGGAGTCTTCTTCACTTACTGAGTCTGATGTACTGAAATGGGTTGACATCAGGACCATGCTAACTTGAGAGTCTTCTTCACTTATTGAGTCTGATACTGAAGTGGGGTGACATCATGACCCTGCTCACTTGAGAGTCTTCTTCACTTACTGAGTCTGATGTACTGAAGTGGGGTGACATCATGACCCTGCTCACCTGGGAGTCTTCTTCACTTACTGAGTCTGATGTACTAAAATGGGGTGACATCAGGACCATGCTCACTTGAGAGTCTTCTTCACTTATTGAGTCTGATACTGAAGTGGGGTGACATCATGACCCTGCTCACCTGGGAGTCTTCTTCACTTACTGAGTCTGATGTACTGAAGTGGGGTGACATCATGACCCTGCTCACTTGAGTCTTCTTCACTTACTGAGTCTGATGTACTGAAGTGGGGTGACATCATGACCCTGCTCACCTGGGAGTCTTCTTCACTTACTGAGTCTGATGTACTGAAATGGGTTGACATCAGGACCATGCTAACTTGAGAGTCTTCTTCACTTATTGAGTCTGATACTGAAGTGGGGTGACATCATGACCCTGCTCACTTGAGAGTCTTCTTCACTTACTGAGTCTGATGTACTGAAGTGGGGTGACATCATGACCCTGCTCACCTGGGAATCTTCTTCACTTACTGAGTCTGATGTACTGAAGTGGGGTGACATCATGACCCTGCTCACTTGAGAGTCTTCTTCACTTACTGGGTCTGATGTACTGAAGTGGGGTGACATCATGACCCTGCTCACCTGGGAATCTTCTTCACTTACTGAGTCTGGTGTACTGAAGTGGGGTGCCATCATGACCCCCTGCTCACCTGGGAATCTTCTTCACTTACTGAGTCTGATGTACTGGAGTGGGGTGACATCATGACCCTGCTCACCTGGGAGTCTTCTTCACTTACTGAGTCTGATGTACTGAAATGGGGTGACATCATGACCATGTTCACTTGAGAGTCTTCTTCACTTATTGAGTCTGATACTGAAGTGGGGTGCCATCATGACCCCCTGCTCACCTGGGAGTTTTCTTCACTTACTGACACTGATGTACTGAAGTGGGGTGACATCATGACCCTGCTCAACTGGGAGTCTTTTTCACTTACTGAGTCTGGTGTACTGAAGTGGGGTGACATCATGACCCCCTGCTCACCTGGGAATCTTCTTCACTTATTGAGTCTGATACTATATAAGCGTTTGTCAGTCAAAATTCAAATGAATATCAAAGTTCTAGAGGCAGATTAGCTAGCCAGCCTCTCGTGGCGTCATCTGGGCACCGGAGGGCAGATAGATCGCCTGGTGACTTGAACAATGTAGTCTGTTACAACGTGCTGCACCGTCTGAGTGGGGTGACCACAGGCACAAGCGGCGACTCTTGGAGGCCCCATCGTTGAAGAGTTTCGCTGACCCGAGCGGTGCCAGAGCGTAGACGGTTCAGGCGTACCCATTGCTTTCGAGGGAGGTCGCCGCCGGGTGGCAGTGATGGACTGGGCGGCGGACACGCAGTTCGGACGAAAGGTGGGCCGTCTTCGACGCAGTCCTTCCACGTCTTGGCAGGGTCGAACTCCTCAGTTAGGAGACGAGCTGCCTGTCGAGAGAACGGACTTCATGTCTTCAGTCGCTGGGCGTTGGTGTTCGTGGTAGCAGATGCGACTCGATGGTGGAGAAGGTGGTGTTGGTTCTCCATGGCAGCAGTCGTGAGGCTCAGCACCCGCAAGTCACGACGGATATCGGGAGGTGTGATGCCAGCCAGGACGGGTAGAAATGTTGTTTCCGTCGGTCGCATGCAGCCAGTTATGATGCGCATCGTGTCGTTCAGGCTCACATCCAGCTTCCGTGTGTGGACGCTGCGGCACCACACAGGCGATGCGTACTCGGCGGCGCTGTACACAAGGGCTAGAGCTCCAGTCCGCAGGGTAGAGGTGTACGCTCCCCAACTGGAGCCTGCCAGGCAGCGGAGAAGGCCATTCCTCGTGTTGACCTTGCGTCGTAGTGCCTCGATGTGATGTTTGTAGGTCAGCGTCCGGTCGAGCGTCACGCCGAGGTAGATCGGGTGGTTGTTGTTCGGGAGGACTGAGCCGTTAACACTGATGGCAAGTTGGCGCTGGCTGTCACGGGCGTTGAGATGGAAAGCCGTGGAAGTGGTCTTGGTGGTGCTGAGTTTGAGACGCCATTTCTCCAGGTATTCGTGCAGTGCCTGCATGTCATGGTTAAGCGTCGTCTCGATCTTCTCCCAGGTACTATCCACAGCTAGTAGGGCAAGGTCGTCGGCGTACCCATACTGCATTGATGTTGTCTGCAGATGTCACTGATGTACACGTTGAAGAGGGTGGGCGAGAGGGTAGACCCTTGCGGCACTCCATTGCGTAGGCGCCTCAGCCTGCTCACCTGGCCATCACTGGTTCTGAGTCTGAAGCTGCGGTTGGTGAGTAGTTCCATGACGAAGGAGACCATGTGGCCATCCGGGATCATGCGTAGCAACTTTAGGTGGAGTCCACGGAGCCA
This sequence comes from Marthasterias glacialis, assembly GCA_911728455.2. Lineage (NCBI taxonomy): Eukaryota > Metazoa > Echinodermata > Asteroidea > Forcipulatida > Asteriidae > Marthasterias > Marthasterias glacialis. The sequence goes on from OU452220.1 coordinate 19,302,245, forward strand.
TACAGTATCATAGGCAGGGTTCAGGTCCACGAGGACCACGCCAACTTTCTGTCGGGCCTCAAATCCTGCCTCGATGTCGTCAGTCAGGAGAGTCACCTGGTCAGTTGTTGAGCGACCGCGACGGAATCCAGCTTGCTGTTGTGGGAGCTGCGGGTCGATCACAGGCTCGAGTCGTGAGAGCAAGAGGCGCTCCAAGAGCTTCAGCGGAACGCAGAGGAGCGAGATGGGGCGATAGCTCTTTACATCGTCAGCTGGCTTGTTGGGTTTGAGTATTGCGATGATGTCAGCCCGGCGCCAGATCTTGGGGAGATGGTGGCTGGCCATGCAGTGGGAGAGGAACTCTCTTAGCCATGTCAGTATGTTCGACCCACAATGGATGACGAATTCTGGGGCGATCTTGTCTGGGCCCTGCGCCTTTCCACATTTAACCATTTTTACTGCTGCGAGGAACTCGACATGTGTAAAAGGTTCCGTGAGCGATCCCTGTGCTGGTGAGACTCTTGCTCTCAGGCTCGCGATCTCTGTGTTCACCTCGCGGCTGACTTGCTTGTCGACATTGTTATGGCGGCCGTTCTCGATGAGCTTGGCGGCGATGGCGTTGGCAGTCACCGGACAGGGCGGGGTCTTCTTTGCACGTCCGGTAAGACGGTTGAAAGACTGCCAGGCTTGCCGGCTAGAGTGGCTAAAGTCGATGGAGGCCGTCGTGGTCTCCCAACGTTCGCGACGCCTATCGTCTAGTGCTCTCGTTAGCTTGTCGGCTCGTACATTTGCCTCGTCACCGGGGGCTGCGCTGATAAAGTCGTCGTACAGCTCCTGGCATTCATCATCCCACGTTGGAATCAGGCTCGCCCGGCAACCGCGAGGGATTGAGGTTTTTGCGGCAGCGAGGATGGTGGTGCACCAGGCGTCGTACGCTGTGTCCGAGTCAGAGGCGGGACTGGGAAGATGTAGAGCCGTGGTGTTCAGGGTCTCTGTAAAATTTGCCCAGTTCGCCTTTTGGAAATTCCATCGTTTGACCGGTCTTGTCGGTACGGAGTTAATGGGTGCCGACGACTCGATGATGAATGGACGATGTTGGGATTTTGAAAATGGCTCGAGGACTCGGCGGTTGATGGTGAGGGCTCCGATGTTGGCGAAAGCTAGGTCGGGGTTGGTTGTTGTGCCCCAGCGTGCCGAGCGGAAACTATCCGGTTGTTTAGGATCATGGAGCAATGCGAGGTTGGATGCTGAAGCCCAGTCTTCCAATGCGGTACCATCGGGGTTGGTGTTACTGTAGCCCCATGTGATGCTGTGGCAGTTGAAATCGCCAGCAAATATGCACGGTAGAGGGTGACGTGGTAATGAGTCCACATTGAAACGGGTACCAGGCAGCTTGTATACATTTGTGATGGTGATGCCTTCGACTTCGGTGGTGGCCCACTCGATCTCATCATCTTGCGTGGATGAAGCAACGTCGTGCCATTTGGCTGAGTTCAGTATGAAAGTGGCTATGCCGTGGACACCGCTGGTGGTGTGCGCGGCGAGACTGTAACCCGGTATAATTAGAACGTCGGGTTTTGTGGCATGAGTCTCTTGGAGCAGTATGACAGTAGCTCCATTCTCCGTCGCCAGATGCGTGATGATTTCGGACTTTGCTTTTGAGATGCCTTCTACGTTGATTTGCAAGAGGACGATCCCTCGCCCTATGACGTCCGAGGTTGTCATAGTAAATTGCCTCAGTTGACTGGAGGGTTGACTGACTGGTGAAATCATTAGCCTGCGGGAGCAGTTTCCGGGAGACGCGACGTGGACGCTGATTTCATGTCTTCCATGATTTCATGTCTTTCATGTCTGATACTGAAGTGGGGTGACATCATGACCCTGCTCACTTGAGAGTCTTCTTCACTTATTGAGTCTGATACTGAAGTGGGGTGCCATCATGACCCCCTGCTTACCTGGGAGTCTTCTTCATTTACTGAGTCTGGTGTACTGAAGTGGGGTGACATCATGACCCTGCTCACTTGAGAGTCTTCTTCACTTACTGAGTCTGATGTACTGAAATGGGGTGACATCATGACCATGCTCACTTGAGAGTCTTCTTCACTTATTGAGTCTGATACTGAAGTGGGGTGACATCATGACCCTGCTCACTTGAGAGTCTTCTTCTGCGGCCGAACCTCAAAATGGGCGTAACTGCCTATTCATAAGAATCATATGGTTGACCGCATTTGCATGATTTGTAAAGGTCGCAGCTCTCTCGCGGTGCGCCGCGGCTCTCTCGCGGAGCGCTGCGGATCGGCCTCCCTAACTAATTACCTTTTCCCCCAAGTTGTCAATGATTTAAAAAAAAAATGACTTATCTACCAAAACAAAGCCAGCAGTTTAAACTATTTAGTGGCAGCATAAAGCAAGGTCTAAATATCCAGGCCAATCCTGAACGATCAACAACCTTTTGAGATCCAATTACCTCTTATCCTCTGCAGTTTGTTATACATTTGTAACGCTCTTTCTTCACTGAAGACAAGCCGCTGTGCGGTATCTTTGTGGTTTGATGACCTGGTTTTTGTGACCGAAACATGGAAAGTGTATTGACATCTGCTGGCTTATAGTTTCGTCCTTTTTCTATTTTGTTACATTTTTGGCATTGGTTTCATATATACAGTGCCCATCTTACTATGTACAGAACGAAGTTTGCTTTTGATTTGTGTTGAATTTCGTTCACTTAGTACACTTTATTTCTCCACCTATGGTAGGCCTTTCAGTCACGTGACACTTTCGTTCGCCCACAGAGCGCTGCCCGCAGTCCCCTGTACAATTGTATGTGCGTGCCTCGTTGAGTCAATGGAGAGACCGGCGGTCACTACGGTCACTACACGTGGGACGGCAATTTTAGCGAGGGCCCGTTTTAGGCCACTCTGACCGAGTTCGATTCGCACTTTTTCGTTCGCTCTAGCAACCTTCTCATTGGTTGAAAGCCTGCCGAAGATTACCGAGAATATAGTACATGAATGCCCAAATCATGTCGAACATGTGCCGGCAGCCGGAATGAAAACGATCAACGACTTCAGACGAAATGAAGACTTTACATCAAGTTTTCTAATTGAAAACATCGTCTGACACGTGCGGCACAATGGTAAGTACCTTTCTTGAATATCTGATAATACTTGTGGAAAGTTTGATGACAATATTCCGAAAAATAATGATGCTATCCCAATTTTTTCACGACCCTTTCTTGCCAAGTTTTTCAATTCAGCCCGCAGCGCGACAATTGTGCTTACAAAATCACAATGACTGCACTGAACCTCTGTGACCCACGGAGCGTCCATTTTAGCACAGGGTAGTTGTAGTTTTATATTTTTGGCTTACGGGTGTATTAAGAATATTGAGTTGTTATTAAACTGAAACAAAAATGTCGTAGTATATTAATATTAGTACATAACTACAAAATAAGGTACAATTCAGTCAAGAATACTTGAAACATCCGGAGTAATTACTGACAGAAATAGATATGTGAAGTTCATATACCCTCCAAAAAAGTGGTACGGTCCGCGTCCCTCAGCTGCTGCACATGTGGTAGTACTAGTAGCAATGAATCTAAATCGGGAGCTTTCTCGGTGGGTTTTATGAAGTTTTATACAACTAAAACTTACAGAATTTTCTGACCCATGTCCATACACATGATCTTCTTTGGATAGCCGATGTAAATTTGTGAGTATAAGAGGAGATTAATGTGTGATTTATGTCCTAAAACTAACTAATTTTGACACGATGTCCGAGTGAATACGCGTCCGTGTATTGGTTTTTTTTGCGAGGCTGTTTACATGCACAAAATAGTATACATTACTATACAATGTTTACGAAGTCGGAAATTTTCTCCAACAAATTACGATGGAATTTGTGTAATTAAACCTCAAGACATGCCTCATCCTTATCCATAAATGTGATCATAATTTGATGGCAGATGAACATTTGTGACTTAGGAGACTGAATGCAGATTGGGGTGTCCTTTAATTTTTATATTACATAACTGCCCATATTTATTGTGCCTATTTATTTTTCAGAACCAATGCAAGAACAAGAGTTATTTATAGCACTACAGTTCTAACATAACAGCAGCACCTTCACGAGAGAAGAGGTGGTGAGTCTGATACTGAAGTAGGGTGACATCATGATCCCCTGCTCACCTGGGAGTCTTCTTCACTCACTGAGTCTGATGTACTGAAGTGGGGCGACATCATGACCCTGCTCACTTGAGAGTCTTCTTCACTTACTGAGTCTGATGTACTGAAGTGGGGTGACATCATGACCCTGCTCACCTGGGAATCTTCTTCACTTACTGAGTCTGATGTACTGGAGTGGGGTGACATGACCCTGCTCACCTGGGAGTCTTCTTCACTTACTGAGTCTGATGTACTGAAATGGGGTGACATCATGACCATGCTCACTTGAGAGTCTTCTTCACTTATTGAGTCTGATACTGAAGTGGGGTGACATCATGACCCTGCTCACTTGAGAGTCTTCTTCACTTACTGAGTCTGATGTACTGAAGTGGGGTGACATCATGACCCTGCTCACCTGGGAATCTTCTTCACTTACTGAGTCTGATGTACTGAAGTGGGGTGACATCATGACCGTGCTCACTTGAGAGTCTTCTTCACTTACTGAGTCTGATGTACTGAAGTGGGGTGACATCATGACCCCCTGCTCACCTGGGAATCTTCTTCACTTACTGAGTCTGATGTACTGGAGTGGGGTGACATCATGACCCTGCTCACCTGGGAGTCTTCTTCACTTACTGAGTCTGGTGTACTGAAGTGGGGTGCCATCATGACCCCCTGCTCACCTGGGAATCTTCTTCACCTACTGAGTCTGATGTACTGGAGTGGGGTGACATCATGACCCTGCTCACCTGGGAGTCTTCTTCACTTACTGAGTCTGGTGTACTGAAGTGGGGTGCCATCATGACCCCCTGCTCACCTGGGAATCTTCTTCACTTACTGAGTCTGATGTACTGGAGTGGGGTGACATCATGACCCTGCTCACCTGGGAGTCTTCTTCACTTACTGAGTCTGGTGTACTGAAGTGGGGTGCCATCATGACCCCCTGCTCACCTGGGAGTCTTCTTCACTTACTGAGTCTGATGTACTGGAGTGGGGTGACATCATGACCCTGCTCACCTGGGAGTCTTCTTCACTTACTGAGTCTGATGTACTGAAGTGGGGTGCCATCATGACCCCCTGCTCACCTGGGAATCTTCTTCACCTACTGAGTCTGATGTACTGGAGTGGGGTGACATCATGACCCTGCTCACCTGGGAGTCTTCTTCACTTACTGAGTCTGATACTGAAGTGGGGTGCCATCATGATCCCCTGCTCACCTGGGAGTCTTCTTCACTTACTGAGTCTGATGTACTGAAGTGGGGTGACATCATGACCCTGCTCACCTGGGAGTCTTCTTCACCTACTGAGTCTGATGTACTGCGGTGGGGTGCCATCATGACACCCTGCTCACCTGGGAGTCTTCTTCACCTACTAAGTCTGATGTACTGGAGTGGGGTGACATCATGACCCTGCTCACCTGGGAGTCTTCTTCACCTACTGAGTCTGATGTACTGCGGTGGGGTGCCATCATGACACCCTGCTCACCTGGGAGTCTTCTTCACCTACTAAGTCTGATGTACTTTAGTTGGGTGACGTCATAACGCTGTCCAACTAAAAGTCTAAACTTAAGAGTTATAGTACATTCCATAGCTTCACTCCACTGAGGTAAACAATGGAACTGTTTGGAAACTCATGTTCAGGTACACATTTTCAAATTGCAATACTGCCATGCATTTTAAAACATGTATATGTTTGCATTGTTTGCCTGTGTGGAACCTCTCTCAGTACTCTCCTCACTGTTTAAGAGAATGTTGTGTAAGTGAGTTGTAAATGTTGGTCAAATTATTTTGCCAAATACAATATCAAGATCTTTAGAGAATAATTAAATGAGTCATTGTGTTATCATGCATTACAAAACTCTTACAAACTAAGGGGTTTGGCCAGTGTATGATCTAATACTTTCAATATCTTCTTGTCCTTTATGACATCAAACCAAACTGTTTGGACCTATATTGAATGTTTTCTCTTTGATAAACACTTGTTTTGATTTTTTACCATTGACAATTTGCTAAATTTAACAAAATTTAATTTCATTACAGAATTGTAATGCCGAGTGTACATCAGCTGGAATGTCATCATGAGGAACAGTTACTTGTGCTGTGACAGTTGCACATGCTGTAAAAATCAAGGTTTTGGTAAGTGTTTTTCTTGATATCTTAGAGTCATACATATACAAATACATGGGTGCTCTGCAACTTCATTGTATTCTTTAAAAATACTGTTAACTCATCATAAAAACCGTTCTTTAATGTACAGTTGCAAACAAAATTATGGATTTATATGTACTAGCAAAATAGGGTATTTGGAAAACTCTGAGTTTGTGAACAACATGAGCATTTCTGTATTAAGGGAATAAATGAGTGGCGACGAGTTCTTAAACGGCCGTTTAAAACCGGCAGGGTCGTGGCCGTGCGATAAAGGCCCGAGCCGAAGGCGAGGGCCTTTATCGCACGGCCACGACCCTGTCAGGTTTTAAACGGCCGTTTAAGAACGAGTCACCACTCTTTTATTCCCATTCATAAATGCCCTTTTGTTAACAAGTATTGAAAAATATGGAAAATTGGTTTAAAAAAAGGTTTTGGATGGTTTCGTTCATTTGTCAGTTTGCAACTCATGTTCAGGGGCCCTGCTTTGCTTGTGCGTCTGGTTGTCGCCTCCCCTATGTGTGATTTGCACAATTTAGAGTTTCAAAACACGAAACCAGACTAAAAAACAGCAGTATCTGACTGTTGGTTGTCGCGGCGGCAAGGCTTTAGAAATATATTGTTTTCACAGTAAAATAAGAGGAACTGTATTAAAACTGACAACTGCTGAAGAATGGAGAAAGAATTTAAGAAATGGTAATGTTGATCTGATTGGTGAGTGCGATTATTTACAACAGTTTGGATTTGTTTTACCGTTGGAAGCTTGTTCCGTGTATCGATACAGTGTGGGCCCTCTGTAGTGTTAACGTTATGCAGTGCAGCGTCGCTGTTTCAAACTTTCAGTGTACAAAACTTCATGTATCATGGCAGACTGTCACATATGTAGGTGATTTTTCTTTTTCTTGCTTCTATAAAGCTGTAATTTCATCACCTGTGCACTGCTGGAACCTAGGCCTATTTGAATTTGATGTTGACTGATCTCGGTCTGCTTTCTCCTCTCTGACATTGTTCTGCCTCTTCAACAATAACTTCCTCATCAGTTATATCGTCAATATCAAATTGAAGGTCAAAATTACATTGCAAGTTGTCACACATTTTAACTTAAATCCAATAAGTAAGTGTCAAAAAACTTTTATCGTGCACAAACAAACCAGCAAATGTGAGCAGACGATATTTTCTGTACACTTCTGACAGTTCTTCAGCCTCGTCCAAAACATTGCTTTTTAAGTGTTTTTATTAAAGCTCCATTTCATTTCCTTATCAACATTTTCTCTTTAAAATATAATGATTTGACCTCATACATTTGTTGTATATTTGTGAAAGTAACCATCTTTAAGAAATATTTATTTATTATTTTGAAAAAAAATAAAGTTATCCAAAATAATAAGTTAAAGGATAACAAAATCTCAAGTTTTGTTATTCATGTTCAGGGGCCAATCACAATCCAACTGGTTTTAAACAGCCCCAGCTGTGTCTTTATCAGCCGTTTAAAGTTACTTAGAAATGGTCATGTGACCACTTCTTAGCCAATAGAATTGTCTAAACTGTCTGGGGTATTTATGAATGCTTATTTAAAGTTTGTTTAAATTGATCAGTAATGTAAATTTCTTTTGGAAGACACAGTATTTATTTTTTAGTTGTATTTGACGTATTGCATGACAACTACATTTGACAATTAAAACAAGATTTGACAACATAACCATCATTCTTATTTGTGCAGGTGAAAGACCATGTCATCTCCTTCAGTTGAAGACTTCATCAGGATAAAGACCATATGCAATCGCCCTTGGTTATATGATCACATTTGACATTATACTATGGTGTGAGGTTTGAGAATTTTTAAAAGCAAGGTTTTGACTGAAGTATAATGACATTGGCACAGAAGTTATTAAAGCATCCCTCAAGTCCTACAGGAATAATAATAGTCTTAAAAAAATAGTTGACAGACAAATAACCCTGAGAACAGTCATAATATTACATGACATTTTTTTGTATAATGTCAATCAAAAGTATAACCACGGTATACCAAAGGAAGTTACACATAGCATGATTGAAACTGATATTGCTCACTGTGTAGATTACTTTTAATACAGTTATTTTTATAAGCAAACACAGCACTTGTGAGTGAAAGACACATTTCACTCATGCATTATTGCCATGTCCACATTTGCAATTTTATAACCAAACTTTGATTATACAGCTACATGTATTCATAAGCAGGAACATGCACAAAAATGTCTTATTTTGATTGCAGTTGCAATGTCATAAATAATGTTCAGTGCGCATCTTTGTTTGATAAGATTTTAATTAAATGCATATGTTATGGTACCGACAATTGTGACATTCTACTTTCTCATCCCTAATTTCTAATCCTACCCATCAGCTTCATTTTAAATTCCTTTCCTTGGTTTGGAAATAAACAAGGAAAATTACTTCAGACAAGTTTATTGTTTGAATTTGGAAAACACAACTTATAACATAATAATGTGTGTGCGCAATATGTTTGTAGTTACTTATAGTGTCACTTACACATAGAGGCATGATCCCTGGGTTTTTTTGACCTGGGGAAATAAGGTATACTGTGCATTAATGAGTTTCCATCAAAAGTTTCTTTTTATTTTGTTAGTGGTTTGGTGCTGTTAAATGGAGAGCAACTAAAATTGTACCACCGTAATTTTTTCTGCTAAGCGAATCATTTAATTAGGATCCAAAAACAAATTGTACAGTTATAATTAATATAACTGTATCTATCATCACTCATGCAAAGTTGATCATGTCAAACTGTGTACATTTAAAGTATCTCTGTTAATGTACACTTTGGGTATTGTGGCTGAGCAGATAAGAACACTGTTCTCAAGCTCTGGTGTTTTTGATCAGCGGGGTGTGGGTTCAAGTTCCGGGCGTGACACTTATGTCCCGGTGGAAGATAGTTGCCTGTAATTGTGTCTGTGTGACAAATTATTTTGTGCAATTCTTCTATAACAATAAGTGGCACATGATGAAACAGGAGGCATTGGAGGTCACTCAATGGCAGAGAAATATACCAGGGGTCGATTTCACAGAACTATTATTATCTTAGTACTAGTCTAGGCAATGGTGGGAGATAGAACTGGGCCTAAGTTAAACCAGTTACTGGTCCTAACTCCAGATAAGACTAGTCTTATTTCTTTGTGAAGTTGGCCCCAGGTTTTCCGTGTAGTAAATATAATGTGCATGGTGATAATTAAGTCTACAATGAAAATGGTTTATGGCCCAAATTTCATGGCTCTGCTTAGTGAGGAAGTCTGCACTTGCAAGTACGATTCTGTGCTTTTCACTGTGAAGAATGCCTAGATATGTGAAGTGCGCATGCATACTAGGCAAAATTATTGCCAACCTGTGAAATATGCTTAGTATAAACATGTCATTTCTCTGCCCTGCTTCTGCAAGTGTTGATTCTCATGAGACAGAGCTAAGAAATAGCACTCCGCACTAATGACACCAAAATACCCAGTCAAAGTTTCCACCACACGTGTGTACTCTTTATGCGATCACTGCATCGGCACACCAGACCGCACTAGTACTAGCACAGACATGTACATGCGCATATGTTGTTGATATTTGACACGTTGTCTGAGATCCGGGAACCTGTTTCCATCTGTAGTGTTAGTGCGAAGTGTTATTGGGCCCCATATGTAGTATCTGGCACCACCAAAATCTCCCATTTGTCCACTACAATGTACTAGTGTAACCCATAAAGAGAGTTTAACTATTATGAAAAATAAAGAAAGACCTTTAACAACTGCAATATATACTAGTACCCTAAAAAACATAATTATTTCAAAATTCCTTCAAATACTTATAAAATATAAAGCATGTAATTGTGCTGTATTTGCATTTATGTAAAGTAATTTGGAATGTTGACATTGTTAATATAAATGCTTGCCTTGTCTGTTGTTTTTATATATTAAAATGTTTCACTTCATATGTGTGTCTCATGGACTGCTCATTATGTTCTTCAGCTACATTTGTAAACAGTGGGATTTGAGTTGAGTTTTACCTTAACCCTAAATCCAACACTGACCCTCAAGCTACAGAAAGGATCCTTTCTTCAATCATGTCTAACTCAGACTGTCATACAACCCTGCAAGGTTTTTCTTCTTTTTGTTGCAACGTGGTGGAGGGTTCATTCCTAAAATAAATTAACCACACTTTGATTATGGAGCATTAAACTGGGGCGCTGAAACTCCACATCAAAAATTCTTACAATACGATTGTTTGATGCAATGAAATACAATTGAAAAGTTAATTCACTAAATTAATCGTTATTGAATAACTTTTGACTTCTGGATTGTCCATAAACATTTTGAAGTTTCTTTAATTAGGCATACAATGAATAATACATCCTTCAATGATGCACCACAAAATGCATACACGATGCTACCATTTCGATGTCCATTCATAAAATGTACGCCGTGAAACTTTCCAAGTCTCGGGCGAGTTATCATTGGGTGCACGGTCACTTGTATGTGCAACGTGCACGGAGTGAATCGAAGCCAAAAGAATAAGTTTCAAAAGTAAAAATAAGGTCAAAATTAAGTGTTCCACACAGGTATGTAAACGGGCGTCTGCAAACGCAGCACGGAGAAAACCAGAAAACCATATACACATACGTTGACCCAGAAGACCGGTTGGAATTTAGAAACATTATTTTCCGTAGTCTCGAAACATCACGAACTTGTCTTCGACGAGAAATCTTCGTTACAATAACGTGGGCCCGGAAGTCCGTTAGGAATAAAATGTTAATACTCGATCGGAGTCTGGCCTGATTAGACTTGTATAAGTCTGTTACCATAAAAAGCCCCCGCCTTTACAAAAAACACAATACGTCGGTCGCAGAGAAAGTGTTAGGACTTGATCAAATTTAGAAAATTGTTTCATGTGTTTTGTACACAAATATTAAATCTGTTATAAATGACGTCATGATGACGTGACATACACAAATATGCTACAGTGCACATGTACATTATAAAGTAAGTTCAGAACTGAAAAAAAATTGACGATCGGACGTATACCTCTTGAGATATGGTGGTTACAAGATTGCCTAATTAAATATTCATGTCATTATAACTTGGCTAATTCATTCAAAATTTCAACCCAATTTTATTATAACTTCATGTCCTAAGCTTCAATTTAGTATAAGATTTGAGTTTGTCATACTTACACATTCTCAGATTAGGGACGAACAAAAACGTGTACAAATGCTATGGTGTTTTTGACAGAAACAAATGTATAATAATAATAATAAAAATAATAATCCCAAGAAAAACAAAACCTGTTCCGACTGCTTAGTCGGAACAGCTAATAAAAACTAGACATTAAGATTTTGTCTCTAGGACAAAATCAAAGCTGTTCCGATTATTGTTTCCTACGGTACTTGATTTGTAGTTCTTGATATATAGTCAAGCTTCCTGTTGACCCTGAATGTAGGACCAACATGTGGTCATGGTATCCTGAGTGTAATTATTGAATTTTCAAGAAGTCTATAATTGTAAAAGTTTTTAAAAATCGGATGTGTACTTCTTAAGTCATGGTTCAACTTCCGGTTGATCCGGTAATTAAGGTCAACCCGAGGTCACGTCAACTCGAAGCTCATATTATTAATTAATTCCCAATGACTATATAACCGAAACAAGTTTGAAAATCGGTTGTGTCCTTCTTCATATATAGCGATATGAAGATTTGATAATTAAATATTCACGAGTAGTCACGTAAAAATTTTCTTGCTTAAGCTAGTGAAAGAGCGATGCACCAGCAAGGCTAAAGTGATCTTTGTCACCGTTACGCCCATGAGATTTTATATGCCTACATGATCATACTCTTGGGAAATTTTGTTGTAGTGCAGTACATACGCACTAATAGCTATGGTGTTGACTGCGTTACCAATTAACAGTTAACTACTGAAGAAACACACTGCACTAAGATTAATGTCAGTCTGAAATGACTTGTATTGTTCTCTCTGTTTTCAAATTGATTTGAGCTAAATGGGGAACCTAAAATTGCATTTATTTAAAAAAAATGTGTTAAAAAATGTCCAAATCTGGACACTTTTAAAACCTATGCCTTTTGTACATAGATTAAAAGCCCCGTTAAAATGATGTCATAATGACGTGACGGTAAAATGTTAGACCAGAAATCACATCTACAATATAGGACAAGTCTATAACTGAAAAAAGTTTGAGAATCGGACGTATATTTTTTGAGATATGATGGACACAAGGCTTACTAATTAAATATTCACGCGACAAATACGGTCATTCCTGATGACGTCACGACGAAAAAAATGTGTTTTTCATACTAACAAATTTTATAAGCTACAAGATGGTATGAAACTTATCACCATCTAATGCCTTTTAAAGAAAACCCTATCAAAATGTACGTTGCAAGTATCGTTCGTACACATACCGAATGGGCTATACACTAACTATGGGTCCTCACTCGGTTACGATTCAAATATCAAGGAAATCTCCAACGCATTGCCGTGATTGCGCAATCACAAAAGCTAGCCATGGTGTCCGATTTGTCACTTAATCGTAAAATTACCCTGGACATTGTACTTTTATTAGTTTTTTATGACCTGGAACATCTCTTATAATAAGCGTTTAACTTTTCAAAACATTTTCAGTAAATTAGGAAACTAACAAATTAACTTATTTAGAAAATATTGTGTTAAAAATTTTCCAAATCTGGACACTCTTTGAGCCAATGCCTTTTGTACATAGATTAAAAGCTGCGTCATAAATGGTGTCATGATGACGTGTCTTAAAAAAAAGAATTCAAATTGCACATCAGCAATATCAAACAAGTCAAGAACAGAAAAAAGCTTGAGGATTGGACGTATACTTCTTGAGATATGTTGGTTACAAGATTGCCTAATTAAATATTCATGTCATTATAACTCGGCTAATTAATTAAAAATTTCAACCAAATTTTTTTTATGATAACTTCATGTCCTAAGCTTCAATTTAGTATAGGATTTGAGTTTGTCATACTTACACTTTCTAAGATTAGGGACAAACAAAAACGTGTACAAATGCTATGGTGTTTTTGACAGAAACAAATGTATAACAATAATAACTAGACATTAAGATTTTGTCTCTAGGACAAAATCAAAGCTGTTCCGATTATTGTTTCCTAAGGTACTTGATTTGTAGTTCTTGAGATATCGTCAAGCTTCCGGTCGACCCTAAATTTAAGACCAACATGCGGTCACGGTATCCCGAGGGTAATGTTGAATTTTCAAGGACTATATAATTGAAAAAGATTCGTAAAATTGGCTGTGTACTTCTTAAGTCATGGATCAACTTCCGGTTTACCCGGATGTTAAGGTCAACCCGAGGTCACGTCATAAGAAGCTCATCTTTAATGCCCAATGACTATGACCGAAACAAGTTTGAAAATCGGTTGTGCCCTTCTTCATATATAGCGATATAAAGAATCGCTTATTAAATATTCACGAGACAGTCACGTGAGTAATTAGTTTCTTAAGATAGTGAGGCCAAAAGATGCACCAGCAAAGCTAAAGTGATCATTACCACCATTACGCTTATGAAGTATCATAAGCGAACATGGTTAAACTCCAGTCGCGGTAAATTTCGATCTAGTGCAGTACATACGCACTAATAGCTATGGTGTTGACTGAGTTACCAATTAACAGTTAATTACTGAAGAAACACACTGCACTATAATTAATGTCAGTCTGAAATGACTTGTATTGTTCTCTCTGTTTTCAAATTGATTTGAGCTAAATAGGGAACCTAAAATTGCATTTATTTTGAAAAATGTGTTCAAAAATGTCCAAATCTGGACACTTTTAAAACCTATGCCTTTTGTACATAGATTAAAAGCCCCGTTAAAATTATGTCATCATGACGTGACGGTAAATGTTAGACCAGAAATCACATCTACAATATAGGACAAGTCTATAACTGAAAAAGTTTGAGGATCGGACGTATACTTTTTGAGATATGACGGACACAAACTTGACTAATTAAATATTCACGCGACGATAACGGTCATCCCTGATGACGTCACGACGAAAAAAATGTGTTTTTCATAATAACAAATTTTATAAGCTACAAGATGGTATGTAACTTATGACCATCCAATGCCTTTTAAAGAAAACCCTATCAAAACGCACGTTGCATGTATCGTTCGTACACATACAGAATGGGCTATACACTAACTATAGGTACTCTCTCGGTTACGATTCAAATATCAAGGAAATCTCCAATGCATTGCCGTGATTGCGCAATCAAAACAGCTAGCCATGGTGTCCGATTTGTCACTTAATCGTTAAATTATCCTGGATATTGTACTTTTATTAGTTTTTAATGACCTGGAACATCTCTTATAATAAGCGTTTAACTTTCCAAAACATCTTATGTAATTTAGGAAACTAACAATTAACTTATTTAGAAAATATTGTGTTAAAAACTTTCCAAATCTGGACACTTTTTGAGCCATGCCTTTTGTACATAGATTAAAACCTGCATTATAAATGACGTCATGATGACGTGACGGGAAATGTTAGACCAGAAAGCACATCTACAATATAGGACAAGTTTATAACTGAAGAAAGTTTGAGGATCGGATGTATACTTCTTGAGATATGGTAGTTACAAGATTGCCTAATTAAATATTCACGTCATTATAACTCGGCTAATTAATTAAAAATTTCAACCAAATTTATTTTATGATAACTTCATGTCCTAAGCTTCAATTTAGTATAGGATTTGAGTTTGTCATACTTACAAATTCTAAGATTAGGGACGAACAAAAACGTGTACAAATGCTATGGGATTTTGAGACAGAAACAAATGTATAATAATAATAATAGTAATAACTAGACATTAAGATTTTGTCTCTAGGACAAAATCAAAGCTGTTCCGAATATTGTTTCTTAAGGTACTTGATTTGTAGTTCTTGAGATATCGTCAAGCTTCCGATTGCCCCTGAATTTAAGACCAACATGCGGTCACGGTATCCCGAGGGTAATGTTGAATTTTCAAGGACTATATAATTGAAAAGATTTTTAAAATTGGCTGTGTACTTCTTAAGTCATGGTTCAACTTCCGGTTTACCCGGATGTAAAGGTCAACCCGAGGTCACGTCAACTCAAAGCTCATCTTAAATGCCCAATGACTATATGACCAAAGGTTTGGAAACCGGTTGTGCCCTTCTTCAGATATAGCGATATGAAGAGTTGCTTATTAAATATTCACGCGACAGTCACGTGAGTAATTAGTTTCTTAAGCTAGTGAGGACAAAAGATCCACCAGCAAAGCTAAAGTGATCATTGCCACTATTACGCCCATGAAGTTTTATAACCTTCATGGTTAAATCCTGGTCGCGGGAAATTTCGATCTAGTGCAGTACATACGCACTTATAGCTATGGTGTTGACTGAGTTACCAATTAACAGTTAATTACTGAAGAAACACACTGCACTATAATAAATGTCAGTCTGAAATGACTTGTATTGTTCTCCCTGTTTTCAAATTGATTTGAGCTAAATAGGGAACCTAAAATTGCATTTATTTTGAAAAATGTGTTCAAAAATGTCCAAATCTGGACACTTTTAAAACCTATGCCTTTTGTACATAGATTAAAAGCCCCGTTAAAATGAGGTCATAATGACGTGACGGTAAATGTTAGACCAGAAATCACATCTACAATATAGGACAAGTCTATAACTGAAAAAGTTTGAGGATCGGACGTATACTTTTTGAGATATGACAGACACAAACTTGACTAATTAAATATTCACGCGACGATAACGGTCATCCCTGGTGACGTCACGACGAAAAAAATGTGTATTTCATACTAACAAATTTTATAAGCTACAACATGGTATGTAACTTATGACCATCCATTGCCTTTTAAAGAAAACCCTATCAAAACGCACGTTGCATGTATCGTTCGTACAAATTTGACTAAGTGAAATGAAATGGAGTAAGCGTAAAAATTTGTAAATTTTTGTGAAATGATTCCAAGTAACAAAATAACTGAGATGATTCTGAGTAAGTTTTGAGTAATCAACATGATTCCAAATAAGCGAAATGATTCTGAGTAATCGAAATGATCATAAGTAAAGCGAAAAGACTTGGCGTAAGCAAAATAATTTGGAGTAAGCGACATGATTCAGGGTAACCGAGATGATTTTGAGTAAGTATTTAGTACGCAACATATGATTTCGAATAGGCGAAATGATTCTGAGTGAGCGAAATGATCATAAGTAAAGAAAAATGACTTAGCGTAAGCAAAATAATTTAGAGAAAGCGACATGATTGTGAGTAACCGTGATGATTCTGAGTAAGTTTTGAGTATGCAACATATGATTTCGAATAGGCGAAATGATTCTGAGTGAGCAAAATGATCATAAGTAAAGAAAAATGACTTAGCGCAAGCAAAATAATTTAGAGAAAGCGACATGATTGTGAGTAACCGTGATGATTCTGAGTAAGTTTTGAGTATGCAACATATGATTTCGAATAGGCGAAATGATTCTGAGTGAGCAAAATGATCATAAGTAAAGAAAAATGACTTAGCGTAAGCAAAATAATTTAGAGAAAGCGACATGATTGTGAGTAACCGTGATGATTCTGAGTAAGTTTTGAGTATGCAACATATGATTTCGAATAGGCGAAATGATTCTGAGTGAGCGAAATGATCATAAGTAAAGAAAAATGACTTAGCGTAAGCAAAATAATTTAGAGAAAGCGACATGATTGTGAGTAACCGTGATGATTCTGAGTAAGTTTTGAATATGCAGAATATGATTCCGAAAAGGCGAAATGATTCTGAGTGAGCGAAATGATCATAAGTAAAGAAAAATGACTTAGCGTAAGCAAAATAATTTAGAGAAAGCGACATGATTGTGAGTAACCGTGATGATTCTGAGTAAGTTTTGAGTATGCAACATATGATTTCGAATAGGCGAAATGATTCTGAGTGAGCAAAATGATCATAAGTAAAGAAAAATGACTTAGCGTAAGCAAAATAATTTAGAGAAAGCGACATGATTGTGAGTAACCGTGATGATTCTGAGTAAGTTTTGAGTATGCAACATATGATTTCGAATAGGCGAAATGATTCTGAGTGAGCGAAATGATCATAAGTAAAGAAAAATGACTTAGCGTAAGCAAAATAATTTAGAGAAAGCGACATGATTGTGAGTAACCGTGATGATTCTGAGTAAGTTTTGAGTATGCAACATATGATTTCGAATAGGCGAAATGATTCTGAGTGAGCGAAATGATCATAAGTAAAGAAAAATGACTTAGCGTAAGCAAAATAATTTAGAGAAAGCGACATGATTGTGAGTAACCGTGATGATTCTGAGTAAGTTTTGAGTATGCAACATATGATTTCGAATAGGCGAAATGATTCTGAGTGAGCGAAATGATCATAAGTAAAGAAAAATGACTTAGCGTAAGCAAAATAATTTAGAGAAAGCGACATGATTGTGAGTAACCGTGATGATTCTGAGTAAGTTTTGAGTATGCAACATATGATTTCGAATAGGCGAAATGATTCTGAGTGAGCAAAATGATCATAAGTAAAGAAAAATGACTTAGCGTAAGCAAAATAATTTAGAGAAAGCGACATGATTGTGAGTAACCGTGATGATTCTGAGTAAGTTTTGAGTATGCAACATATGATTTCGAATAGGCGAAATGATTCTGAGTGAGCAAAATGATCATAAGTAAAGAAAAATGACTTAGCGTAAGCAAAATAATTTAGAGAAAGCGACATGATTGTGAGTAACCCTGATGATTCTGAGTAAGTTTTGAGTATGCAACATATGATTTCGAATAGGCGAAATGATTCTGAGTGAGCGAAATGATCATAAGTAAAGAAAAATGACTTAGCGTAAGCAAAATAATTTAGAGAAAGCGACATGATTGTGAGTAACCGTGATGATTCTGAGTAAGTTTTGAGTATGCAACATATGATTTCGAATAGGCGAAATGATTCTGAGTGAGCGAAATGATCATAAGTAAAGAAAAATGACTTAGCGTAAGCAAAATAATTTAGAGAAAGCGACATGATTGTGAGTAACCGTGATGATTCTGAGTAAGTTTTGAATATGCAGAATATGATTCCGAAAAGGCGAAAAGCTTCAATTGGATACAGGATGTTATTGTTATATTTACCCGTTTTAAGATTAGGCTTGAACAAAAAACGTGGACAAAAGCAATACGGTTTTGACAGAAAGTATAATCAGGTATTGCATAAAAAGTTGCTTCAAACGTCTGAAATTACTAATTGGCAAATAAAAATTATTTCTGGCCAATGGCGAAATCGCATCAACAGCTTGACGTCCGTTAATAGCTCTGTAGTGTACCAGATCTTCACGGAAGCTTGGCCCGTTCGGAAGCTTCAAATCTCTGGTATTTATTATGCACGGTCGTTTGCAAACGCTACACGATCTCAATCGTCTGAAGCAGACAATCATATACAAAAACGTTTATCCGGAAGACCGGTTGGAATTTAGAAGCATTATTTCTCAAACCATCTCAAACTTGTCAAACCAAAAAAATCTTCATTACAATAACGTTGGCCTGGAAGACTGTTGAAACTCGATTGGAATCTGGCCGGATTAATTTACACAATCAACCCAAATGCTCTTTTACCATACCACAATTTTGCGTTTTAGTTTTTGGGAAAACAAAATCCTCGGGAGCCAAAAATTTGAAAAATAACAGTTGGTCTTGTTCGTTTCAATGTATGTACAAGTTACCTGTTATTTAAAAAAGGTAAAATTTGTGCGATTATTAATTGATTTCGTCGGGAGTCCCCGAACCGCGGCCCTTAGCTTGGTAAGTAACGCGGTAAACCGCGGTGCCATCAGACCATCATGCTGTTTGGTGTGATTTGCTACCTTTTATTATGTAAAGATACGTTGAATAGACTTGCTCAAAGTCTGTAATTGTCGCAGTCTCATGTAAACTGTACAAATAATACGATAGCACCGGGCGTATACAGCCTCAGAACTAGGTACGAGTTTACACTTTTCTTCATTACTTTGTACACAGATACAAAACACCGCTATAAATGATGTCATGATGACTTCACATAAAATATTGTTTCACGGTGCACAACTTCAATATCCAGAGAGTCAAGAACTGAAGAAAATTTGGGAATCAGACGTTTAATTTTATGAGATATGGTGGAAACAAGATTGCCTAATTAAATATTCACGTCATTATAACTCAGCTAATTAATTGAAAATGTTTAACATTTTAACATTTAGTGATAACTTCATGTACTAAGCTTCAATTCAATGTAGGACTCAAGTCTGTCATATTTACCGTTTTTAAGATTACGATCGAACAAAAATCGTGTGTAAAACCTATGACGTTTTGACAGAAACAAATAATAACGTTTTTAAAACGTTTTGAGGCCGCACTAGCTATCTGACGAAAACAATACCTGTTCCGACTGCGAAGTCGGAACAGCTAAAAATAATAATCAGAAGAAAAACAAAACCTGTTCCGACTGCTAAGTCAGAACAGCTAATAATAAAAATAATAATCAGAAGAAAAACAAAACCTGTTCCGACTGCTAAGTCGGAACAGCTAATAATAACTAGACATTTTGCGATTGTAATCAACAATCACAAAGCTGTTCCGAGTTTGTTTGTTTTAGTACAATAATTGGGTCCATACCGTTGAAGTGATGATTGGAATTGATGTTTCTGAAAGCAACCTTCATTGCAAGTCTGCAGATCGTTCGTCGGACTTTAATTATGACCATCCTGTTTGAAACGGAAGTAAAGGCCGTAGTGTAGTCTTGCCTAATAACAAAATGTCACATGTGATGTAAGCTACAATGGTACAAAGATTATGACTCTAGGACATTTGGCACATGCTTTTTAAATTTTGTAGTTAGTCATTGTCTTTTTGACAGAAAATAAAATAGAAAAAAGTTGTAAAGTAAACTAACATGAACATAACTCTACTATAATGCTACAATAGACCGATTGCGCGACCAATGTTGATATGCGGTATAAATTGACCTCCTACTGGGTATAACACCATACAGCTGATGGCAAAATATGTGTAGAGATATGCCGTGACACGGAATGAGTACAAAAACTGTCGATTTTACTTGTGTTAAGTGATAAAGTAGTTAATTAGAACCTTTATTTAAAGTAGTATGTTGTAGCATTAATTTAAATCACATCTCTGTATCATAACTTAACGGAATTCTACTAAAAGAGATTCGACATGCACTACCGGCGTTGAATGACTAATGTAGCCACCCGCCTGTTTTTTGTTTGTAATGTAGGCTTAAATAACTGTAAAAAAAAGAGGGTAAAGAACGTTGGAAATGTGAGCATTTATACCTAGCCTTGCGAAATTTCAAATAGGCAAAGGAATCACACAGTTTTGGAAAGCAATTTCTTGGGATGATTTCAGGTTCAAAACTTTGAAATGTGTTGAAAAGTGTGTGGTGATCGTAGTCGTCTGGCCTACGTTTCGCTGTGCACTAGTACACATCGTGCACATTTATACGTTAGGCCTAATTGTATTGTTTTTAAGACCTGGAACTGTCCTTACTGGCTTTATTCTGGCATTGGAAGGGCACTGGTACAAATTCTGGAATATTTTCCACAGATTTCGAGCAAGAAAAGCCTCAATCGAAGACTAAATGCATTAATCATCGTGTACCATACGGTACTTTCCTATGGAGGACGTCGTGTATGTTTACATTTTATAGTGAGAAGGGGTCACGTGGCGCGGGTTGCGCAATCAGTCTATTGTGTTATTAGTTAAAAGGCGTTAGGATAAATTCAAAGAGATTTTAAAGGTGATGGGGACTCTTCATTAATTTAGATTTTTATACTGATTTTTATTGGTGGGCTAACCGGAGCTAACCGGAGCTAACCGGAGCACACAGAGTTTTAATAGCATGATAATTTACACACACTTTGAAATTTAAAGAGTTTAATTTGTTTCTGTTGGAAAAATACAGTCGTTATAAATCGGAATAATGTCATAAGACGAGTTGTGCACTGTGATGGTGGCCTCTTTTGTTCAGGATGTGCAGTTGAGGTTGTTTGTTGCGAAAGTGAACTTGGTTTTCCCAGAGGTATTTCTAAATACCGGTGGCTTGTAGTTCCCATGTTCAATGCTTGTGTAAATTGTTTGCTGATGGCAACCAGGACTGCTAAATTGAAGGTTTTTGGGTGGTTGCTTTATATTGAATTAGAGTTGTTGCAAGTTCTCTTTGCATCCCCGAACCTGATGGATGTATCTGCATCCCACTGCTTGTTTACGTTGAAAAAAGTATAGAACATATTTTACAAATTTTTTTATTTTTACAAATAGGCACTAGAGGGCGCACTGTTACACAAATTGATTGCGAAATGGAAGGTGGCGCAAGATTGAAAGTGAGAAGTCCAGAGGCGGATTGAGGATTTTCCAAACGGGGCCCCGCGGGGGTCTGAAATTTATCGATGAAGCAGCAAAGGATGATTGGATGTCGGAAGTTTATTTGTTTTTGTAAGTGGGCGAGATGATATCTTGATTTTTTTTTCGGAAGGAAAAACAAGGGGCGTGCGCCCCTGCGTCCCCCGTGGATCCGCCGCTTTAGGAAACCTGAGTAGTTTGGCGATATCAGTGGTCCTTTGAGTTCACGGTTTCGGCTTTGGATTCGGCTTCAGGCTCCGCCTATCGTCTGAAGCCTGAGCTTGTCCGCAAAGCACGCGCAATTATAGACCGATTGCGCGATCTACGTCACGTGACCCCTGTTGGGTTAAAAATGTAAACACACACGTAATCCTCCATAGGAAAGGGTGGTACGGTACACGATGATTAATGCATTTAGTTAATTCGATCGGGCTTTTTTTGCTCGAAATCTGTGAAACATATTCCAGAGTTTGTACCAAGGACCTTCAAGTGGCTGAATAAAGCCAGTAAGGACAGTTCCAGCAAGTCTTGAAAATTGTAAAAGTACCGTGTAAATGTGCACGATGAGTACAGCGCGCGACGGAACGTTAGGCCAGACCATGGAGGACGACCGTGATCACCACACACTTTTCCACACAAAAATGTCAAAGTTTTGAATCTGAAATCCTCCAAAGAAATTGCTTTCCAAAACTGTGTGATTCCTTTGCCTATTTGAAATTCTGCAAGGCTAGGTATTAATGCTCACTTTTCCAACGTTGTTTATCCTTTTTTTACAGTGATTTAGGCCAACATTACAAACAAAATAACAGACGGGTGGCTACATAATAGTCGTCCGACGCCGGTAGTGCATGGCTTAAAAAACCTCTTTTCAGAAGAATTCTTTTAAATTATGAAACAGAGATGTGATTTAAATTAATGCCACATCGTACTACTTTAAATAAAGGGGCTGATTAACTAATTCATCGCTTAACGAAAGTATAATCGACGGTTTTCTAACTCACTCTGTGTCTCTTTACACGTATTTTTTCACCAGCTGTATGACGTCATACCCGATAGGGGGTCACGTGACCGCATGTAAACATTATCGCGCAATCGGTCTATTGTCAAAACAACCGCGAGGCCAACCTAGCCTGAGCCGAAGCCATGGTTTCGAAATTGTCGAAAAGGGACATCGGCAAAGTAGTCTGGTTGCTAAGGAAATATTTCCTTCACAACATTTAGAGGATTGCGAAGATGGGAAGCAGACTATAGTATAGCACGCATGTGGACGGTCACATTTTGGCGTAGTTTGTTGTTGAGGTCTATAGTATTGCTAGAGTGACTGATTTAGGAAGTTGCTGAGGAATTGGTGGAGTTAAACGTTATCCAAGTGTGACTGTTGGAATAAAAGGTACAGTATACGTTTTTGTGTTATGTCCAATGGCAATATAGTTGAAGAAAATTTTTGAATTATGTTTAAACGAAACGAAGAAAAACTGATTGTAGTTGATAAGGAATTACTGTGAAAAGATGTAAAAAAATACTTTCATTTTCAAATTTTAGTTTCGTTATTTATCTATTCTATGCACATGTTTCTAAGTGTAACGTTACAACAAGCATCAATCCATCATGTGGTTGTTGGTAGAGTGATCATAGAACAAGGACAGCTGTGGATTTGGACGACATGTTTGATTATTTTATATTGGCCCTGGCTATATAGGCCTATAGGCATGTCGGTGGATTAAAATGATAAATAATTGAATTGTTACATGTATTTAGATGGGGGAAGAATGCAAGTATACATTTAAAGTACTTTCGGAGGAGGCTTCAAAGCATGGAGGATCTTGGTGTGTAGATGTTGTGAAGGGTACAAATACCATTATGAAGATGTTCACTCATCTTGATAGTCAGAAAGAGTTCCTTAAGAAGGATTTGTGCTTACAGGCAACGAGTTGTAGCACCGTCAATAAAGATGATGATACCTTTATTCGACTTAGTCACAAGTCACGTGTAAGTGTTTGTTTTGCTGAGATTGGTTATTTCGAAGTTGAGTTGATTGTTTTGTTATGAAAAATTAAACACTGCAAGTTTATATTCGGGTACCGTACAAGATGTTGGTAGTGATATTGAAACTGAGCTGAAATTTTATGCTATGCATTTAAAAAATAGTTGGGAAAAATTGTAATATTTGGTACTGTATGTAGGGTACTTGGCTAAATCATAATATCAGAAAAGGGTTGTGTGTTCTAGGTACTGGGTTTGATAGTAATGTTAGATATTCATTGTTATTGTTGTTATGTAAAAATTTGTAATCCATTTTTTTTGGTTAAATATGTATGATGCACAGATATATCGTACAGGAATATTTGTACCTGATGAGGGATTAATCCAGTCATACATGCACCCACCAAATGTCACAGTTGCTGAAGCTCTGTCGCAATCTGATCTGAATCGGTTGACTATGATGGGAAAAATTCTAGAGGTATGATTTTTTATATGTTCTGATGTTTTGTGAACTTACAGTGTATTGTTACTGTAGTGTTAGAGTGGTTGTGTTTTACTGATTACAGAGAGTCTCTAATTGGACAGAATTAAGAACTGTTTGCACAGTTACTGGACATGTGTTATGGTGGTCATATCACAGGATAATATTGATGGTGCTGTTTTCGTGATGGCAACTTGTATGAATGCAGTAATTGGGAGAGAGTGGAAGTAATAAATTAACTTGGCTGGGGTACTTGAACTTGAATAGGAGAGTTTCTTTATTGGGACATTTTTTAATAAGTCATAATGACTAAGAGAAGAACAAAAGTAGGCATATGTAAAGTAAGGAGGAGAAAGTGTCTTTAAGTGAGTTTGTGCGCTGTGCTAGTGTGAGCTCAGTGTACATTGTACATGTAGGGTTATGATTGTCTTAGACTAATGTAAAAAAGTGATAACGGGAAATAAAAATGTATATCTTATGTTTCTGTAAGCTTTTATATCAATCATTGTGTTGAACAGTGATCATGCACAAGTGACAGATATAAAGTTGTCAGTGGGAACATATCAGGGGCGGATTCAGGTTTTTCCAAATGGGAGGGGGAGTGAAATTTACCGATCAAGTAGCTAAATGATGATTGAAGGCAAGTTGTGGGGACTGCAAGTATGTAGTGCGAAGCCCTAACAGCGTGAACATTGTAGTATAATGTCAAAAGTTTGTTTTTCATTGCAAGTGGGTGGGATGATATCTTGATTTTTTTTTTCAGAAGGAAAAATAGGGGGGTGGGGGCGTGCGCCCCTCATGCCCCCCTAGATCTGCCTCTGTATATAACTTGTGTTTCATTGTATGTTGTCATTCTTTTTTTTTATGTTGTGATGACTGTACAATGTGTCATAATTAATAATTATGAAACTTAACACAGAAATTTGTATAAATGTATTCATTTTACAGGAAAAAAGTGTACAGCAAAATCGAAGCGTCGAGAAATTGAACTACAGGACACCAAAGAGTCATTCAAGAAAATAAGAGTTAATCTCTGGGGTGTGGATGCTGAGCAAGATCTGCCTCCT
This sequence comes from Marthasterias glacialis, assembly GCA_911728455.2. Taxonomy (NCBI): domain Eukaryota; kingdom Metazoa; phylum Echinodermata; class Asteroidea; order Forcipulatida; family Asteriidae; genus Marthasterias; species Marthasterias glacialis. The sequence goes on from OU452220.1 coordinate 19,327,516, forward strand.
GCTGATTCAACTGTTGTGGTTAAGCACATTGAAAGAAGCATTTTCCGTGGGAGAACTTTATTCAACGCTACACAGAGGACTAGTATTGAGGTTCGGAATTAAATTAAAAATTTACGTTATGTCATGAATTTTTTTCTATAAATATGCTGCAATTTTCATGTAGTTTATTGTTGTTTGGTTTTTAGTATACATTGTAATATTTTTGGCATGTATGGAAACTTAGATGTAGACTGTTTTTAATGATTTTTTTCTAAACATTATTTTTTTTGTTAAATTGTTATTTTGTTTTACTTACACAGATGCCTGCAACTGATGAAGTGGCTATTGTTGTTGTGAATGGTTTTTGTGAATTGGCTGAGTAAGTGATTTTTTTTGTACCCAAAGTGGATTGTTTGTTTTATATATCTGTAGTTTTAGTACATGTACATTCAAATTGTTGAACTTCAAGTTGCACAATTTGCACTATTTAGTGGTCATGTTATAAAGACCTGTTGTCGTGTTTGTGTTATTCTGTTCTGTAGATTTGGGTTCAAATGGTTTGTTGTGTAAATGCGTGATATTGCCTGAATATGTAACTCGGAGTTTGACATCACCTAAATGAGAAAAGATGAACAGAACAAAATTGAAATGTTATAAAATTTGACATATAAACTGTTGTGATTTAAATAAGGACTGAGAGAAGAAAGATATAAGATTTAATATGGTGTAAATTAAGGTGAAAGTCAATTGGATAGAAAGATAGTTGTCTTAGTGAAAGGCAAAGTTTGAGCATGGTGTTAAAACACAAGAATGCTGGACTTGTCCATTTGTGCTTTGCTGGTCTGACACTTAAGTCACTGGGTTTGAGCATGCAGTAGACTGTAATTTTGAAGTCGTATTTAAAACATCATTTATGGCAGACCATGGAGGTTTATGATTGATAGTAATGAGGATTAGATGCATTGTTTATGTGTGTACATGTCTTTGTTGCTAGAGGGCTTTGGGGTAACCTGAGTATTTTTTTGTTGGCTTGGTTTTATGTACATTATTTTTGTTATTGAATTGGAGGCATTAAATGTGAATTAAAGTTCTTTAAAGATATTCTGATTTGCAGCAATCTCTTAATGTTAACAATATGGAAATATTATGACATAGTGTCTTTTGTGAGATTTTAAAGCATATGACAATTTTGTTTGGCTTTTTGGTCACATTATATGAGCAATCTTGGGGAGGTTTTTGTTTTTGATGATCACAAAGAAGGTTATGGAATTAAACGTTGATAGATATAAAAATAAACAGTTTTTAAAATAGAATTTCCCCTAATAGTGTAGGCGAGGGGTGCAATGTACAGCTAGAATTGCTCAGTAAGTGATAAAAGCATGAGACTTGGCACAATTATTCTTCAACCCATACTGATTATTTTCAAGGGTGGAGCCATTTAAAACAACACGTTCCTTAGCAACGGTTGCTAGGTAACTCATTTACCATAGCAACGGGTTGGCGCTATGTTAAAGAACATCAGAACTATCAGTAGACATGTTTTAAAGGTAATTAGTGTCATCAGAAAACAAAATAACACGATAGTGTCACCACAAAATAAAGTAGCATTTGTTTTGTTGCTAGGTAATGGTTTAAAAGTATCAACTGCCTATTTATATATTTATGCTCTATATGTAAAAATGATGCTTCTACTTCGCATTGCATAATGGTTTACAAAAGAGGAATGTTTTGGGTAAATAGTATTAACAGGTTATCGAAATTGTTATCAAAAGTAACAACAGTTTAAATATTTAGTTGCTAAATAACCTATTTACCATAGCAACCATCGGAAGACACATATAAGACTACATGTGAACACAGCATTCACTGAACTCATTAACTCAACTTAAACATGTTCTCTTATCAATCGAAGACCTCATTCATGGAAATATAATGAAAGCAATGGTACTATGCATCAAATCAAAACATTGTAGCTATTCAATACATCCACGGTACCAACTAGCAACTGTCAATATTATGCTTACCTTTCCATAGCTTCAAGCGTTGTCACAATCTCTCCTGCATGTGCAGAAAACAGTGCATTGCAAGTGTGCTCGAACACATTTGCAGTCTCTACACCTGCTCCTGCATGCACACTTCAGCAGCTCTGGGCAGGATACACTGGCTTCTGGCAGATTTGTCCACAGGGGCTTCCACTGTTCAGGGCAAGTCCATCCCCACTGAGCAGGAGAGGGTAACTCGCGATACGCCGTAGTAGTACGCCCCCAGTAGTGGCCACCTTGCAATACTGCCCTCCTGATATGTTGTTGTAGGGCAGCCTTGGTGGGAGGAAGGGCTGACATCTGACGCCCTTTGCGTGTGAATAGAAGCTTCCTTACTTCGTTGATTGAAGCACATGTTGATGTCCTGTCATAGAGAAGGATAGTGAAATACTCTAGGGAAGCTTCTGTCTCTTCAGTTATTTGCTCTGGTGAATCATGAAGCTCAAAGAAGGCTCTAGTGAACTCATTATGTGTTTCCCACACTTTCCATGCAGTCTTCTTTCCCACTAGGGCAAACTGGGATACAGTGTCGCAGCCTGTAAAAGCATGAAACAGCGGAAGTGCTAAAGATTTTTGTGGGCCAAGTGATGCACATATTTCATGAGCCGGGATAAAGTGAAAGTCCTTGCCAGTACCGAATGCAATCCACAGTTCTACCCTTCCTAGCTGCTGTACAGCCGCTACTGCTAGCACAACTACATCGGTATCCACGGTTCGAACAAGGATTTTGTGAAAGCCCTGCTTGACAGCGTCAGCCACATGAACCATTATCCTGGAATCTGCTTCCTCGTGATTGCAGGGATCAATGTTGGTTGTTTCTCGTGCAGGTACACAGAGCACAGTACCACCATCGGTAACAACAAGAGGTTGCTCTGCTGATGCACTTGATATCAGTTCATTGTTCAGAAGTTTAAACAACTCTATCTTGTTGATGTTCAAGCGAAGGAACTGCTGCCAGTTCTTTGGTATTGGGCTGGACACCTCCACACGTCTCCGTTGCCTAGGACCCGTAGCACGCTTTTCTCTGGTCTGTGCCTTTAGACTGTTGTCGAAGTATTGATCCCATACAATATCTACTCGTAGAGCCTGATTTTGTTCTCTTTTGATATGTGGCACAAACACCTTTGCAGCGTACTCACCAAACGTCTTGCATCCTCCAGGTCGAAGAATGTTCACGAGTACAGCACCATCAATGATGCTCACATCTGTGTCTGGCCTTACATTACTTGTGGACTCTACATGTCTTTCAAGACAATCTATGAGATCGGACTTCTTCCCTGGCAAGCGTAACTGTCCATATGAAGAGAGAGCTGGTGGAAATGGTTGATTTTCGTGGCTGAAAAAATTGTCCAAGTCACCGTCTCTTGTTTGACATGCAATATACAGCCTTGCGAAGAGAGAGGACTCACTTTTGAGAAGATTGACCTGTGCCCCTGCTTTATTTGACGACCTTTTTGCTTGTTCGTTGAACAGTACTACCTTGTTCCTGGTGATGGTGGCTGTTATTGGCTTTATGTTTGCCCTGAGGCGCTCGTCAACAAACATTGCATACTGCTCCTGACCCTTCGACTGTATAGTAGTGAGGCACTCGTTCGACTGCTGGTCCATTATGTCCTTCGAATGCAGTCTCAGAAGGTCCTTGCTTTCTTCCTCAAATGGGCTCCCCATGCCCTCGATTACATTTGCCAGTGCATTCACCTGTTTAGCAAATAGCTTCTGGGTGGCATCAGTTTGCTCATGATGGTTTCTTTGGATAGCGCTTTCTCTTTTCCGTACCATGGATGACTCAAATTCAGAAATGACGCAGACAAGTTCAGGCCCTGCTACTGCCCATCGTAAAAGAGCGTCTGCATCCTGTGTCAATCCAATTATTCCCCCTTCATTCTTCATCACGCCGTTATTCTGCTCATGGCCATGGTCAATGGCGATCAGGGAGAATTTTCGCTGGGACTTGGCCATAACAAACTTGCCACGCTGGAATTCCCGGGCAACATCAGGATGGGTTCTATCAAGGCTACACATATCTCTCACGTGAACTGAAATCCAACGGGCGTAATGGGTGTGGTTGAGACTGAAGAACCAAGGTGTCAATTTAGTGAGTGTATCTACGTACAAGTCAAAGTCACCGGTACGCAATGAACGCACAATTGCGAACACGAGCAGTTCTAGTTCAAGACATGTGTACCAATACAGGAACTGCGGAGTTTCATTCTTCCGCCGTGTGCACCAAAGTCTGAAACCCTCTGGTGGATCTTGTTGGTTGGTTGAGAGATACACATCATATGCCTTTTTCAGGAGCATATATAATGCACATGCAGTAACTTGGTGGGCATGTCGGGTACGGGTGACATGGGATGCCTTAAGGAACGATGCCACAATGCCAGGAGTGGCAAGTTCTGCCTCCTGGAGAGCTTCCACCCAACCACTACCTTCCAACCAATCACCCAAGACTTTGTTGCAGGTCATCTCTATGTGAAGTCCCCCAAAAAGTATGACAAACTTTTCCTCACCATACAGTCTCTCCATAGACCATTGTAGCTGTTTCATCTTGGCAAACAAGGGCTGATCAACTGTTATCACTGGAATCTGGCCAGGGTTGACATGTTGCACAGCTGCCTGAATAACTTCAAAGCAGTGACACAACATTGAGGGGGTGCTTGCCTCCTCAGCAAAAAGGGGCAGCATGGCATTGATGGATGGTAAGACGTCTGGTTCTGCTGTTAGACTGGCGTGATATGCTGCCCAAGAAATGTTAGAATTGGAGGATATTTCATCTGCATGTAGATTCTCAACATGACTCAGCCAGTCATATTCTTTCTCCATCTCTTTACTCAGAGTGTCGCAGGAAGATGTCGGGTTACCAGCAGTGAGTGGAACATAGACATCGTTCGATGGCAGACCTTTAGGCTTGATTTCACTGTAAGCGATGGGCAAGTCCTTCACCTTTCTTTGCCCCTTCAAAGGTGCTATTGAATGGGTGAAACCACGGTCGATGTCATCACTCGTGTTACTCTCGGTGGTAACATTTTGGAACAAGGACACACTTGTGCCGTGAAATGAACCAGTGGAGGTAGCTGAGCTTGGATTGTGATCTATATTGTCTGCCGCTGCGGTGATAAACTGACTGTTCTGGATCTGGGGGGGACAGACTGTGCCAATCTGGTGATAATACTCGCAGACATTATTTCCTAACGATGTGATTATATCCATGATACGATCATACGAGATTGACACACCAACGGCAAAAAGGCTATCAACCAACCGCCGCTCCCTGGTTAATGCATGGGTCTTAAGTCCCAAGTAGACTGGTAGTGGGGTCTCCCGATCTTTGTTGTGATAAATTTGTGGTACTTTCCCATAGTCTCGGCGCCTCTTGAAGCAGTTGAACACAAACAGCTGAGCAATGGTGAGCACTGGTTGACTGAGGTTTGTGTTGTTTGTTTGGTCCTTAATATTTGACCCATTGATGAGCATGCTGACTAGTGACAAGAGCGACTGCGGCACTGATTCCACTTGACTGGCCTGCTGAAACGACCCTGAAAATGTCATCGTTTGCGTAAAAATGTCACGTCGGATCGTATCAGCAATTTGAGTCATCATGACACTCTGTTCATCTCGATCAGTCTGATATCCTTGTCGCAGTACAGTGCCTATATCATCCTCATAGGCCATGAATACATCCCTTCCTTCCTTGTAGGCTTTCATACCTGGGAGATGAATGAGAATTCGGTCTTTAAGGTGCTTACTATTTACTCGTGAGGTAACAGCCACACCTAGCTGATCCAGCCTCTCGGTGTATAGCTTGGTAAGATCAGCAAGCCTGAAAACCTTTGTGTCTTCATCTTGTCTCCTCTCCTCTATGTAGGATATCAACTCTGCTAATGCGATGCCTTTGCATGTTTGATCAGTTGAGGTACCTGGCTCCTGCTGGACCATTCCACGTGCTCTGTTGTACAAGTTGGTGAGGCATCTTGCGTGATACTTTGCCTCAAGGGCAATAAGGTCTCCGGCACTTAATTTAGCCAGAAGATCCTCATCTTGGAGCTCATGTTCACACTTCCGCACACGGAAATCTACTTGAAATGTGGAGACCTCATGAAGTTTCTCATTTGTTTCTGGTTTGGAACAAAATAGGCATACAGGCCTTTTGCTGTCTACAGGTATGTAGGTATGTGCTTCTCCAGTCACACTGCTTCGTGTGAAAAACCGCTTCGAAGTTGTTGCTTCTTCATTCGATTTGCGCTTTCGCTCCCTGGCACGTTCCAGTTTACTTTTACCAAACTTTAAGTAACATGATTTATGCCACTTTGCATTCTGTTCCTTAAATGTGGACTCCACACCATTTCCATGGTCCAGTCGTGTGACATCTATTTGTACTGGCATGCAGTGGAGTTCATTAAATTGGAGGATGTTCTCAGCTACGGTTTTATAACCTGCATCAGTGGGACATGTCAATTGTTCTTTGCTGCTTAGCTGACAAAGGACACATTTAGACCAGTCAGTTGTCTGGGCATCTGAAGGTGAGGGGCTTGCCATTTTGAAGCATTCGACACTGCCCCACACACACCAGACAAGGTACAGGGTAGATCAAGGGATGTAACTAGGTTTAATCTGAAACAACCACACATGAAAAATAATAACAAATTTATCATGTGCCATAAGAAAAGTCTAATTCACATACATAGTTTTGCAACTGGTACATCGCAACACTTCAGTAAATATTGGAGGCCTAAACAGCAGTCATTAATTGCATGACAAGGAAAATAATAGATCTCCAAGTTTTTGGAAATGTAACCAATATTTAGTTAGCAAAATCATGGGACATAACATATGATTTATGAATAAAAGGAAGACTTACCACTCTGCTGAGCTGTGTGTAACATTATCATCTGACTGTGCCTACAGCAAATACAGACATTCACTGTACACATGTGATCACCCAGCCTTCACAACAAATGTATTACTTTTAAAGTAATACACTTTTAAAGTAATACACTTTTAAAGTAATACATCTACTCAGGTGCCCTAAAATATGTTGCATAGTAAAGGTAAAGGTTATGAAGGTTTTTGCAGTAAACAGATATTACAATATATTAAGATTGTTTTGTAAAATTAGTATGCAGACATCCAATGTGATTGTTGTTAAGGAATATATGTTGCCTAGCAACCATTTTAAGCCTTTTGCACACGACAATTGCTCCAGAATGATGCTAATATGAGGGATAAAGTTATAGATATTAACATTTGTAGCAATTGATGAGTAAAATTGGTTTGAAGGCATCTTTTTCTGCTGGTTGCTATGGAAAATATGTAACCTAGCAACCGTTGCTATGCTATATACATTTCACATTGGCTCCACCCCTGAAAATGTTTAGAATGTTGTGTAGAACATTTGTGCAAAGTTTCATGCTTTTATCACAATCTGAGCAATTTTTTCACCCCTCGCCTTGACTATAATATTTGTTTCATATTTGCTGTGAGCTTAAATAAAACCATCAACAAATAAATTATTGCTTATTGGTGTTAATGTGATATTTTATAACTTAATTTTGACTAGCTTGTCAGATGAGTCACAGATGTAAAAGGTTTTTGATTGTACACTGTATGTTGTTTGCAGCTGTTTATTATTAATTTAATTGTTATTATTTGATAGTGGCCGACTGGAACTCATAAGTGATTGTGATGAGCAATACTACATCCCCAGAGATTTGATGTTTGATGCACTTAATGTGGATGGTGTTGATGATTTGCAGAGATACATTCCTTGTGAAATCACTGTGCGTTATGCTGAGATCACAAACGAAGTCAACAGTGTGGATAAAGTGTAAGTTACATGTAAGTCATTTTTAAATGGATAGAAGAGATGATCAGGTTGATTGTGTGATGTTGGGTGTTAAATTGTGTCTTCTTTTCACAAGAGTTTTTTAAAGTCTTTAACAGTCTTGATGGATGTCAAACACGAGTTTAATTTGAAATCAAGCATTAATGTGTACATGTATACAGGTATGTATTTATTGTTGTTAATTTGTGAATAATTAGTATGTTTAATACTTAACATATTTTGAGTAATTGTCTAAGTTATTTGTATCCTTTATGCAGGAGTTGTGAAAAGGAAGAAAAGGAGTAGAGCAAGTTTGTATCATGAAAGCTATATGGTTACGGAAAAGGTTTTGGTATTTGATAAACGATAGTTGTTTTTTGTAATATTGTTTAGAAAGTTTCATGTTGTTTTGATACGATTTTGATAGTGTATTGAAGTATTTGGTAGTAAAGTTGTTTTCATGGGGTGTGATTTATAATGTCATGAGGTACTTTATGTGATAACAGGATTGCTTTTGGAGCTAATTTTTACACGAAATTTTCAGAAATCCTTCTTTCAGTTGTGTTGATACTGTTATACCTATACTTCATATTATAATTTTGTTTGTGTTCACTATATATATAGGTCGTCCGTCGAATCCGACGATGACATCTTTGCACAGATCAGTGTGTGCGCATATGACTGTACAGTCCAATTCTTGAGCGGCACAGTCGTCCACAGTGAGGGCATGGGAACTGTCCTGGTTCAGCAGGCACAGCTGCAGCTGCCGCTTTTCTCCTCTCACGGGCAGAGACAAGGCCAGCCCTTCGCTGTTCTTCAAAACTGTCAAGGGCTTGTCGTGTGAGGGCGCGCCATCCAGGCCGATCCTTTGCTCTCTGTTCTAGTTCCTTGGGAGGGATACCTGCACGTGTGATGTTGACCCTTACACAGTCCTTATACCTTTTGCGAGGTCTTCCTTTGTTCCTGCTTCCAAGGGAGAGCTCTCCATAAAACAGCTGCTTTGGAATTCTTGAATCTTCCATGCGGATGACAGGGCCGGTCCATCGGAACTGGGCTTTCAGGATTATGGCTTCAACGCTGGTGGTTTCCGCCTTATCAAGGATCTCCAGGTTTGTGACTCGATCTTGCCATTTTACACCAAGGATTGACCTCAGACTGCGCATGTGGAAGCGTTCCAGCTTTTTCAGATGCCTTCTGTACAAGGTCCAGGTTTCACATCCATACAGGAGGCTGGTCAGAACGATGGATTTGTACACTTTTAGTTTTGTAGACAACTTTATGCTGTGTTGTTTTAGAACACGTGTTCGCAGGCGTCCGAGGGCTCGGCTACCCATGCAGATCCTGGTGCTGATTTCCTTGTCAAGAGAGCCATCATTGGAGATGACACTGCCCAGATATTTGAAATTTACCACTGTCTTGAACTTGATACCTTCAATGGAAATTGAAGGTTGGGGGACAGCAGACTTAGCAGGTTGGTAAAGCACCTCTGTCTTACCAAGGCTGATGATGGAAAGGCCAAAAAGACTGGAGGCTTCTGCAAACTTGTCAACAATTCTCTGGAGGTCAGATTCCCTGTGTGCCATCAATGCGCAGTCATCAGCAAAGAGTGCCTCAAGGACGATCCTCTCGGTTGTCTTTGTCTTTGCATTTAGGCGGCGTAGGTCAAAAAGCGATCCATCAAGCCTATACTTCAGGTACACTCCAACTCGAGGTCACGAACACCATGGTTGAGCATACAGGTGAAGAAGATGAGTTGTGCTTCCGGTCAGTGGTCCATGGATTATCAGTTCCTCATCGAGGCTGGTGGCGAAGTTCATGCGATGATCTACATGTTTCAGCTTATCGGTGTTAAAAGATGGTCTGACAACCCTTGGCTTCATGCGATGCACTGGGACGATATGCAGTGCGAGCACTGATCTCACTAGACGGTGGTCAGTCCAGCATTCAGCTCCACGCATGGCCCTTGTGATCTTGACATCACCAATGTCCCTCCTGCGATTGATGACAAAATCAATAAGATGCCATTTCTTGGATCTTGGATGCATCCAAGTTGTTTTATACTTGTCAGCTAGCCTGAAGAAAGTGTTGGTGATTGACAGATCGTTTTCTGCGCACAAGGTCAGCAGTAGAAGGCCATTGTCATTCATTTTCCCAATGCCGTGTCGCCCTAGGACTCCTTTCCATTTACTGTAGTCATTGCCAACTCTGGCATTGAAATCGCCAAGCAGGAGAAGTTTGTCACCAGGGGTTGTTGTTTGGATTATGCGGCCCAGGTCTCTGTAAAAGCCTTTTTTTACTTCATCACTGCTAGCCAGAGTGGGTGCATAGGCGCTGATGATTGTTATATGGCGAGATGTGTTGAGGGGGATGCGAACCTTCATGAGTCGCTCACCGATGCCATTTGGGAGGTCTGGAAGCTGCTGTAGGAGGGTAGTTCTGATGGCCAATCCTACTCCATGAATTCTTGCTTCCTTCTCGCCCTTGCCTTTCCAGAAGAAAGTGTAGCCTCCTTTCAGCTCGGTGATTGAGCCCTCCTCTGCAAGTCTGGTCTCACTCAGGGCAGCAACATCAATGTTGTAACGCCCCAGCTCTCTCGCCAGTAGTGCTGTTCTCCTCTCAGGCCTTGAGGTGTTTTCTCGATCCATGAGTGTTCGGACATTCCATGCTCCGACGTTCAATGTTCGTGTTCCATTAGTTTTCATCTTGTTTCGACCGCTGTGTAGGTAAACTGCCAGCCGCGGTATGCTGACTAGTTCGAGTGGGACAAGCAATGTTTAAGACACCTTTTCTAGTCTCCTCCCTCATTCAAGGGTGAGCAGTGCGGTCCTAAACAGGGCTGCTCAGTCACCTGGGATGCTGCCGAACTTCTCCATTGTCCCGGATCAGAGTCGAGCGACCAATGTCCCAGGCCGCCTACGTGCAGGTTTGAGACTACGACTCCCAGTGGTTACCTCCACCTGTCGCTTTGCCCCTTTCCCATCGCCGCAGGACTTGTGGATAGCGCAGATGAAAGGTGCTGATGGTGCGCAAAGATACCTGTGCGGGAATAGATTATAGTGGGAAAGTCGTTGCACAGGGGCAGTCCCACTCTCTCGGCTTCAGAAGCCTGGGTCCAGTGGTACAAAGAGTTGTCACAACTAGAGGCTACCTCAGCTGCAGTGGATGGCCGTGACGTCTTGGGTGCCTGGTCACGCCCTACGCTCTCCACAAAGCGGTGCATCACAGAACTGTTGTTCTGGCCGTATGATCACAGTGGATCTTATCCGCCCATTATTCCGCAATCGTCTCTAGTGAAGGATAGGCAAGCTCCTTGACTCACCAGACGGCTCGGATCCTTGCTGTATAAGTAGCAGCAAAGAGGTTTGAAATCAGAGTTTTCCTTCTCCTAGGTGGGCTGCCTTCCGTGGCTTACGAGCCCCACCTGCCCGGGTTTGAATTCAGAGTTACCTTCTCCTAGATGGGTTGCCTTCCAAGGCTTACGAGCCCCATCTGCCCGGAGTTCACTATATAGCCTGGTGTTAATACAACTTGACTGTTTCTGGTAAATTTTTAATGACTGATGGTTAAATAAATTCTACCATAGAAATATAAAGATGTCGAAATGTCTTAGTTTATTTAAATATTAACATTATGTGTGAGCAACTTTTTTTCAGATTCCGAGGATATTATAATTGTTATTAATGGCCTTTATGGATAACACTACATCATGAGTTATGTTTGCCTGAAAGGATTATTAATGGTATGATAACCTAATGATTGTATGTAATTATCTGTGTAAATGGCTTTTGAACAATTCATGCACATGTAAAAGATTAGATTAACAACATTGTTTTATTTTTGAAGCTACATAAAAGGAGTACAACAAAATGATATAACTATATTTGTACCATGTGTTTAGATCTTTCTTTTAGGATTATGAACCAAAGTACATGACATGTTTTCTTTAAATTGTGCAAAATAGCAGGATGGAGTGCATTGGGATATTTTGATAGCATAGTTTGTTTGATAGATTCATAAGTGTATTGAGATGGCGGTGTATTGGACAATTTTACCCCCTTCTCATCAGCATAATATTTTGCATATGTTGTACAAATAATGTGAAATAATTGGTAAATAAATAATAACAGTAGTATAGGAATATGTTAAATAAATTGGTTTTGATGGTGTTCAATTAAGAGAAACAGGGTGTAATGGGATTATAGTGACATTGCATACCATACAAAGTTTCATTGAAATGGTTGAATCAGTACAATTTCTGTAACCAGAAAAAAAGGTTCCATTAACAAAAGAGCATTCTTAGTTTGCATAAGAAATGTCGGTGTGTGGTTGCATGTTGTTTTAAAAGTGGAAGAAACAGTTCTTTGATTTTATTTACATTCATTTATTTACATGGTTTCTTTATTTATAAAGTTTTTTATGAAGGTGTTTTTGCTAGTGTGCTTGGATTCTTGGATTGATATCAGCCATGATTGATATGATTTGTAAATTTTGGGTTGTAATTGGTAAAAATTCAGTTACTTTGTTGAAAAGTATGGTTAACAACATTTCAAAGTTAAAGAAGTTTGGTAATTTGTTTATTTAGAGCAAGTTTGTATCATGAAAGCTGTATGGTTACGGAGAAGGTTTTGGTATTTGATAAACGATAGTTGTTTTTTGTAATATTGTTTAGAGAGTTACATGTGTTTTGATACGATTTTGATAGTGTATTGAAGTATTTGGTAGTAAGGTCTGATTTTTCACTTACGTAAGCAGAGAGCCATGAAATGAACAACGTGTCGTGTGTGCTAAAAAAAGTATTGACTTCTGTGTGCGTGCAGAGTAGACTGAAGTGAAAGATCGTATGTGCATACTATATTGGGGGTAGCAGAAACCAGACTTGAGATCCGATCAGTCAGTGGACAGATTCTAGATAAACGGTAAGAAGGTAGTTAGGTAGATGTCTTGGTGTTAAACAAATTTTTGGGGTGTATAGGTATTTAATAATCGATATATATATATATTTATGAAGTTAAAGAAAATAACATTAGTGACTGATCTTAGTAGCTACACAGCATAGGCCACAACCACAGGAAACGTATAGCCTACTCATGTTTAAGTTTAACTTACGAGGAGGCCTCAAATGACAATGCTTTAACGATATGGGGGAAGGAAATGATTTAGCGTTCAAAGTTCACCAATATAATGATTGATAAAGAGCATGTGCGTGGTGATTTATTAACATGTTCTACAACTAATATTAGGTCTAAATAATTTAACATCAGACTATATTTTATAAAAGCAACTTCCCTTTCAATTCAACAATTAACGATTTCAATCAGGCTACCATGAATATGGATAGGGGATGGCCACCACTTTTTCTGACTGACTTAGCCTAATTAGAGTTTATTAATAGTAATACATTTAAAACATTTGTGAGAAATGATTCTCTTTGAAAATGGTTATAAAGAATGTAGTTTTCACGCCGGAAGTATTGAGGTATGAATTGTTTCTGCTCAAGCCAAGGACAAACTATAACTTTGTATGTGAATGCTAAAACATTAACATTACAATTTAATGCAATAAAGGGCAGATTTATGTCCAACTGTTTTATCATTTAATCAACACCGAATTTCATTTTCAGTGGTTTGTAGAACTTGTTGATACAAGTTTTTTTTTGTATATAGGTTTTAGGTCGTGAAAATTTATGACTTTATTGAAAATTACCAATTATAATGGATTTTGTCATAAAAAAAGTCATTGGTGAAGTATATGGATTTATTAAGTGCATGATGTAAGATGTTTCTTGTCACAATTTACAATAAATTGACTGGAAAGGACATTTTGTTTGTACGTTAAACTGATCTCAATACAACTTATCTACCAACATTCTGAAGGGATTTTTTGTTTAGAATTATGGTCATACTTTGTAATAGTTCCAAATTAAATTGCTTGATTATTTTTTATTCAAAAGCCCACCAATTTCAAAGATGGTAATGATAAAATTATAAAGTATTCTCCATTTGCTGAAGTTACCTTATTGATTAGAAATTAATATTGGTGAGAAATCTGTTGACAAATTTACTTTGGTGTCCATGTGAACACTGTCCAAGAATAGTGCAAGATGTATGGTTGGTATGTTTTCATGCTCTAAAGCATGGATGTGTTGAATATTCTCGGTAATAATAATTTGTGCTAGTTTTTGGCATTAAGTGAATTATTGCTTGGAGTGGGTGAGTGGATAGTGTACTTGAAGTCAGGTAGTCCTTATCAGTAGAGTGTGGATTTGAGTTCAGGTACATGTAGTGTAGATCTGATTATTTGCAGATGGAGTCGCATATTGTAAAGCATTAGGCCTACATGGTACTATGTATGTTAAAAATAAATAGGTTTGTCTTATTATTGAAACATAGCTCTATACATACTTTAAAGCAAAAATAATGAGATGTGATTCAGCTAAAGCGTTAGGGTCTATTTAATTAAAACTTTTAGAGGTGACTTATATTGTATCTTTCTCAATAGATATGTATAAATCAGCGTTATTTGCTAAAACCACTACAGTATGACTATACCTTTAACAGTTTTTAAAGTGGACCCAAAATTATGAAATAGACCGATTGTGCGACCCGCGTCACGTGACCTGTATGGGGTATAAAATGTTAACACACACGATGTCCTTCATAGGAAAGTGCGGTACGGTACACAATGATTGTTGCAATTAGTTTATTCAATCAAGGCTTTTCTTGTTCAAAATGTCTGAAAAATATTCCAAAGTTTGTACCAGAGACCTTCGAGTGGCTGAATAAAGCCAGTAAGGACAGTTCCAGCAAGTCTTGAAAACTGTACAAGTAACGTATAAATGTGCACGATGTGTACTAGTGCCCAGCAGAACATTAGGCCAGATGACTGCGATCACACACTTTTGAACACAAAAATTTCAAAGTTTTGAAGCTGAAATCATCCGAAGAAATTGCTTTTCAAAACTGTGTGATTCCTTGCCTATTTTAAATTTGCAAGGCTAGGTATAAATGCTCACTTTTCCAATGTTCTTTACTCTTTTTTTACAGTGATTTAGGCCTACATTACAAACAAAATAACAGGTGTGTAGTCGTTCGACGCCGGTAGTGCATGGCGAAAAGAACCTCTTTTCAGTAGAATTCTGTTAAATTATGAAACAGAGATGTGATTTAAATTAATGCCACAACATACTACTTTAAATAAAGGAGCTGATTAACTAGTTTATTACTTAACACAAGTAAAATTGACTGTTTTTGTACTCACTCCGTGTCACGGCATATCTCTTTACACGTATTTCACCATCAGCTGTATGGTGTTATACCCATAGGAGGTCACGTGACCGCATGTCGACATTAGTCGCGCAATTTGTCTATTGTAGCATGAGTTATGTTCATGTTAGTTTACAACTTTTTTCTATTTTATTTTCTGTCAAAAAGACAATGCGTAACTACCGTGCTAAGGCAAAGCGAAGAAGGAAGCTGTACAACATCTCCGGGCTAGGCAGCAGGCTGAGAAAGGATGTAAGTCTAACTCATCTGTTCAACCAACATCAGTTGCTTTGGCATCTCCCCATAGTGATATAAACCTCAAAAAAGATGCAGAAGTTGCTTTGGGGTTAGCATCTCCCCAGAGTGATATAAACCTCAAAAAAGATGCAGAAGGTGCTTTGGGGTTAGTATCTCCCCAGAGTGATATGAACCCCCCAAAAGATGCAGAAGTTGCTTTGGGGTTAGCATCTCCCCAGAGTGATATAAACCTAAAAAAAGATGTAGAAGTTGCTTTGGGGTTAGCATCTCCCCAGAGTGATATAAACCTCAAAAAAGATGCAGAAGTTGCTTTGGGGTTAGCATCTCCCCAGAGTGATATAAACGTCAAAAAAGATGTAGAAGTTGCTTTGGGGTTAGCATCTCCCCAGAGTGATATACACGTCAAAAAAGATGTAGAAGTTGCTTTGGGAGTGGCATCTCCCCAGAGTGATATAAATCTCAAAAAAGATGTAGAAGTTGCTTTAGGGTTGGCATCTCCCCAGAGTGATATGATCATCAGAAATGATGCAGTAGTTAAATGTAAAGTTAAAAGAGAAAAAATCAAAGTGAACAATGAAATGAAAAACAAAGTGAAGAAGACATGCAATATTGTACATGACGATGGTGCTCGAAACACACCTGAATTAAGTGTTGAAATTAAAAATGAAAGTTGTGTTGACACTACATATGTGACCAGTGTGACGGAAAAACTGAAAAGATTAACAGATGTCAAAGCTGACATTGTAAATGAGAATATAATTTGCTGGATGTGTGATAAAGTCAGTATTTGTCATGAGCGAAAAGCAAAATGTGAAAAATGTAATGTGTGTTACCATATTGATTGTATGGGATTTTCAAAAGATGTGTATGATTCTTTATCTGAAGAAAGTCTAATGTGGATATGCCGTAAATGTGGTTTTTCAAATTTTTCAGACTGTCTCTTTCATGATTTTGGTATTCCAGAAGATGATAACACATTTCAAGCAGTATCTGATGATAATGATAAGACTGCAGTGGATTCAAAGGAAGATTTATCGACTCGGGAGCAAGAGATGGCTATGCAGGAAAAAGTATGTACACAGTCTAAAATCAAGAAAGAGACATATGTGCCTAGTGTGTGTGGACAATATAAATTGAGAAGTAGAAAAAGGTCCGGATTACCTGTTGTTGACAGTATTAAAAGTAAGAAGTAAATCAGACACTAAATTTTGCAAAATTCAGCAAGTGAAGGTTAAAGAAGATGAGGCATCTAAAAATAAGGATATGAACTTGGAGAAAGTACACATTGGACAATGTACAAAGAAATATTTTATGAAACATAAAAACAAACATGACAATGAAATGAGCAGTATGAATAAGATGGATCAAAGCACGACTAAGACTGTAAACATAAAAAGGATTAACCCATTGGCACTAGATGGAAGAGTTATTGCACAAGGAAGTTTTCATCAAGGTTATCAAAGATTTGGTTTAAATAGTGGGAAACAGTGTGTTGCTAATTGTCTTGTGTCAGTGATGTACAGTATGAAAAAAGACATTAGAAACTGGAAGTGTAGTGACATGGACAGTGTTCTGATAACTGGAAATGAATTGTATGGATTTTTGCAAGACAGCTCAACGATTAACAACTACTTATTGATTCAAGAATTACCAACTGAGTTAGATGTGTTTGACGCACATTTCAGTATAAAGTATCATGAGGCTGTATCAGGAACCTTCAATGAAACTGCTCATCACTTAGAAGAATTTAATATGAAGCCGTTGAAAGCTGCATTAGAACAAGATGCTCAGAAATATCATGCATGTTTTATAAGTTTTAATGGAAACACATTTGCTGTAATAGCTCAAGATGGTATGTACTTTGTATTTGATTCTCATTCCAGAAGTATTCAAGGCTGTATGATTCAAGACGGAACTAGTGTTGTGATGAGAGCAATATCATGGCAAGAAGTGTACAGGTATTGTACTAAGTTGGCTCAATCCATGAACCTGTCTGATAATGAGCAGTATGAATTAACTGGTGTATCCGTTTGTGTCAATGTTGCTGCTGTAACATGTACATGTACAGATGATGAAGTTTCAAGTGATCAACAGGGCATAGCAGAACCCATAGAGTTGTGTTTTAATATGGAGGAGTGTGACTTGTTTGAAGTACCAGAAAAAGATGACACGAGTTATAGGAAAGATATGAATATTGGTCATCAAGATACAGAGAGTGTCAATAAGGAATTTTGTAATGTTAAAGATGATTTTGATATGTCGAGTAATCAGATTAGAAGAGATAAACATTGTAGTGACAGTCCAGACAGTGAATCCAGTAATGAAGTGGAAGTAGTTGAAGTAAGTGGACCTGGTCTTATGAAATTCTCTCCGTTAACCTTCGATGCTAAGGTCACTCTTTGTAATGCATATGGTTTTGATGTATCACACTTGAAGTCCAACACAGTTAATGTACAATGTGAAGCCATGGGTAAACCCAGATCTGTAAGATGTATAAGCGGTGATGGTAATTGTTTCTTCAGAGCTATATCATTTGCCATGTCAGGTACTGAAGGTAACCATGTTCAATTGAGAGTTGCTTGTGTCAATCATCTGTTGAGGAATGCTGATAAATTGACATGTTTTCTGCGAGATGGATTTGCTGATGTGGAGGATTATGTAATTAGACAGAGAATGTTTGATACTGGTACATGGGCAACAGAGGTTGAAATTATGGCAATGGCACATATGCTTTGTATTGATATAATTATACACATTTCATGAAGTATATAACTGGTGTCAATTTTCTGCAAAGAATGTCGAGGGAAGTGCTGACACATCTGAAATAAGAATTTATCTGGATCACAAACACAGAGTGCATTATGATGTTGTCACATCAGTAAATGAGGTGGTGCCACAAGTAAGTGATGTTCACAAAAAACAAGAAGATTGTTATAAAATATTTGATGTCTGTGCAGAAAACACTGAACAGAGTGATGACAAACAGTCTGAACAATGTGAGAAGCAGGTTACAGATAAGAGTACTAATGATAAGACTACAGTAAGGAAAGAATCTGTGAAAAGAAGTACTCCAAAGAAAAGAAAACGTCTAAATGTAGTGAAAGTCAGACAATTAACGAAAGAACGCATGAGAGAAAAACGTAGAGGAAGTACAAGTACTAGTCAAAGTGAAGTGACTGAACGTCGAAAAAGGAAACATGAGAGTGATAAATACAAGAATGATGATGTTTGTAGAGAGACAAAAAAAGCAAAGAATAGAGAGCACAAAAAGATGAAATACAAGTATGATAAGGAATATAAACAACATGTCAAAGAGTCAATGAAATTTGAAAACCAAATTAAATATCATCTAAGTGAGAAACACAGGGTCATGAAAATTGATCAAAGTAAGAAAAAGTACAAGACTAATTTAAAGTTTCAAGAAGAAGTAAAGAATGCAAGTAAAATAAAGTACACAGAAAATGAAGATTTCAGGACTGAAGTAAAGAATGCAAGTAAAATAAAGTATAAAGAAAATGATGTTTTCAGGAATGAAGTGAAGATAGCAAGCAGATTGAAGCATCAGAAAAATGATGAATTCAGGACTAGTGTGAAGGTCGCAAGCAAATTGAAGTTTGAGGAAAATGATGAATTCAGGACTGGTGTGAAGTATGCGAGCAAATTGAAGTATCAGGAAAATGTTGAATTCAGGACTGGTGTGATGGATGCGAGCAAATTGAAGTATCAGGAAAACGTTGAATTTAGGAATGAAGTGAAGAATGCAAGTAAAGAAAAATACCACGATAAAGAGACTTTTAGAAAGGAAGTTATTAATGGAATTAAATTCAAATACTGTCACAACCCAAAGTACAAGATATCAACTATTGACAGAAGTGCTCACAAATACCATGTTGATGAATTTTATAGAAATAAACTGAAGGAGGCTTCTACATCCAAGTATCAGAAAAATGAAGAATTCAGGAAGAATATTATAGGATTTACAAAAAAGAAGTACCAGGATAATGCAAGTTTCAGACAGAATATTAAAAGAAAGAATACCAGTCGATCGATGCTAAGGAAATTGAAGAAACATAATATCAAGATAGTGATAGCCAATTTTAAGAAGGAAATATCAAATGGGCCAGAGTATGTTTTTGCAGTGTGCATGAGACTGTTGTTTCGTAAGCAAGTCATCAAATGTAACAAGAAGAAATACAAGAATATTGATTGTATCAATGAAAAGTACCTACACAAATGTGATGATAATTGTAGATTGTGTTGCACTGTATATGAGTCAAGCAGGTCTTGTCTGTGGATATGTTACACATGTGATCGCAAGTTATTGAATGATAAGGTACCTGCTGAAGCTTGGTGTAATAATTTGGAGCTGGCAGAAATTCCTGAACAGTTGGCATGTTTGAAAAAGTTAGAAGAGCATCTAATTGCCTTAAATGTTCCATTTTTAAAGTTGATGGCTTACCTAAAGGTGGACAGCATGGTGTACATGGACCTGTAGTATGTGTACCTTCAAATGTGTCTGAAACGGTGAAGTCCTTACCTAGACCTCAAAATGTTGATCAGATAATACGTGTCAAACTCGAGCGGAAATTGTCTTATAAAGGATACTATCAATATCAATTTGTAAATAAGGAACACCTACAGACTGCTTTACAGTACCTTAAACATAATAACAAATGGTACCACGACATTGAAATTGATACAGAGTGGAATAATGACTTGTCAGAGGATGTGGAAGAGGAAGATAATAGCAGTGATGTCACAGAGAAAGTTGAAGACAACATTGAAGATGACAATGCTAATGAGGTAGAAACAGATGAAGAACGTATGAGAGGAATACCCTTAGATACATGTTTACAGGCTGCCAATATTAGACAGGAAATTTTGGATCAGTATTTTGATGATGTGTATTGTGTAGCACCATGTGAAGGAAATAATCCAATCAGAATGCTTATGGAACCATCTAATGAATGCAAATGTTTCCCGGTAATGTTTCTAAATGGTGGGCCAGTATTTAGTGATAAACGTGATATAGAGATAACACTTAACATATATTTCAACAACAGACTAATGAATGTGGATAATAGATTTGCAAAGAGTACACAGTACATCTTTTATGCTCAATATCTGTCTGAAATAAAGCAAGTAATTTCAAGTGTCTCCATTGCGTTAAGGAAAGGCTCAGGCAAAACGAATGATGGTCAGAAAGCCACTGCTAGAATACTGAATGACAAAGACAAGTTGAAAGACATGCTGAGATCAGATCAGGGATACAAGTTTTTAAAACCTATCAGAGGAACTTCACCTTATTGGCAATCATGTCAGAAGAATATATTAGCAATGGTAAGACAGCTTGGTATACCAACATGGTTCTGTTCATTTTCAGCAGCTGATATGAGATGGCCTGAATTAATCAATACACTACTCAGACAACAAGGTGATTCCAGGAGTATTGATGAATTAGATTGGAATGAAAAATGTTTCTTATTGAGGAGTAATCCTGTAACTGTTGCGAGAATGTTTGATAAACGATTTCATACATTTTTGAAAGATGTGATAATGTCAAAAGCAGCACCTATTGGAAAAGTGAAAGATTATTTTTATCGAGTAGAATTCCAGCAAAGAGGCTCACCGCACACTCATTGTATATTTTGGATTGAAGATGCACCTAAGTTGAGTACAGAGACTGATGACGAAGTGGCAGAGTTTGTTGATAAGTACGTCAGTTGTGCATTGCCATCAAAGTAAGAAGATGAGTTGAATGAGATTGTAAGCAGTGTACAGCAACATAGTAAGAGACATTCTAAGTCATGTAAGAAGAAAGGAACACAGTGTAGATTTAATTTCCCAAAGCCACCATCAATGAGAACATTTATTGCCAATCCTGAGTCAATGGATGTTGATGATTGTGAGAATAAATCTGATAATACACTAACTGAACATGATGCTAAGGAATTGTTGAAATCGGTGTGGAATGCTGTTAATGAGGAGGAAAATCAACACATGGCAACTGATGAATTGTTCACAACAATTGGTATAACACAAGATGATTTTGAGGAAGCCAATGATGTGCTAACTAGAAAAGTGAATATTGTGTTGAAAAGAGAGGCTCAAGATGCTTGGGTTAATCATTACAATCCTGACTTGTTAAGATGCTGGAATGCCAATATGGATATTCAATTTATCACCGATGTATATGCGTGTGTATGTTATGTTATCAGTTACATGAGCAAAGCAGAACGTGAAATGGGACAATTACTGAAGCATGCACAGAGTGAGGCTGAAGAAGGTAATCAAAATGCTAAGCAGAGTATGAAACAGATTGGAAGTGTTTATCGGCAAAATCGTGAAGTGTCAGCTCAAGAAGCAGTTTATCGCTGTTGTACATCGCTGTTGTACATTGAGACTTCAAGAGTGTTCTAGAAAAGTGGAGTTCATACTATTGGGAGAGAATCCAGTTCGAATGAGCTTGCCCTTGAGTGTAATTCAAAACAAGTTACATAATGGTGGTGGTGATGCTAATAGTAGTGATGAGTATACTGACCATGATGATGAAAACAGCAATGAAAACGGTGTGTGGATGATCAGCAAAATTGATCGATATAAAGCAAGACCAGACATTGATACATTTGAATCAATGTGTCTAGCTAGATTTTATTCAGAGTACAGAGTACTGTATAACAATTATAAAGTAACTAGTGATAAGAGACAGTCACCAGTGTATGCACTGAAGAATGATTTGGGACATGTAATGAAACGCTCCAGAACTGATCCAGCTGTGATTAGATATCAAAGATTTTCAGTCACCAAATGTCCTGAGAATTACTATCAAAGCATTCTACAACTGTTTCTCCCATATCGTGTTGATGCACATTTGAGACCACCATCATTTGAAACATATTGTGATTTCTATGAGAATGGGTTTGTCAATGTACTTGGAAGATTACAGTCTGTTAAAACTGTTGTGGATAGTAACCGTTGCAGATTTGAAGTTACTCTTGAGTCACTAGAGAATGCAGAACTACATCTTGAGAACTTTGGTGTACAGGAAGATGCTTGGGCATTAATCAGCCCAGAAACTGAACAGCAAAGAGATGAATGTGAAGAGCAGATGCAGCCTGTCATAGATGAAGGTGAAGATGAGTTGAGTATTCCAGACTTGAAAGGTGATAAGAAAGAGGAAAGAGTCTGTGACATTGAAGCACACACCTCCAGAGTAGCAAAGTCAGATGCATTGAATATGATGAGGTCATTAAATGCCCAGTAAAAACAGGTATTTTACAATATTAGACAATGGTGCATTGACAAGGCTAATGGTAAAAGCCCTGAAGCATTTCGAGTGTTTGTTACTGGTGGTGCAGGTATTGGAAAATCTGTACTTGTAAAGTGTATTGATTATGAAGCAACAAGAATACTGGGATCAATGATGAGAAACCCTGACGATGTGTCTGTTATGCTAACTGCTCCTACAGGTGTGGCTGCATTTAATATCAATGGTGCTACAATTCACAATGCATTGTCTATACCAATAGATGTGAAACTACCATACCAACCACTTGGTGAAGAGAAGATAGTACACTTCGAAGTAAGCTCAGTCAGTTGCAGATTTTGATTATAGATGAAGTTTCAATGGTTAGTCAGAAATTACTGTATTACATTCACGGGCGTTTAAGACAGATAAAGCAATCTAGGAATCATAACCCTTTTGGCAATGTCAGTATTTTAGCTGTTGGCGACTTTTATCAGTTACCTCCAGTGAAAGCAAAAGCTTTGTACCATAATACTTTATTATGTGATTTGTGGAATGGCAATTTCAAGTTAGTTGAACTAAAAGAAATAATGAGGCAAAAGGAAGATGCCAAGTTTGCAGGGATACTTAACAGACTAAAAGTGAGAAAGAAAGATGAAGCCTTACTGGACGATGACGTAACAATTTTGAAAGGACGTGAGACAGGTGAAGAGTGGAATGAGGCTCTCCATATATTCCCTTGCAACAAACAAGTGGGTGAACAAAATATGAAGATTCTGCATTCAAAGTGTTCAGATTGTGTGCTTATTGAAGCAAAGGATTATGACACAGACTCGCATAATGCCATGAAGATCAGAGGAGGAAAACAACTAAAGAACTATGGAAGCTTGCCACAGTCCCTGTTACTTTGTGTTGGTGCTAGAGTTATGCTAACGGAGAACATTGATGTATCTGATGGCCTTGTTAATGGTGCCTTTGGAACTGTATCACAATTAGTAATGTCACAGACCACATCTGATGAAGTAAAATGCATCAATGAGAAGGTTGGAATGAAGTTGAGGAAGAAATTTGCATCATTTTCAAATGATGGCAATAGTAGTGTACCCATTGAGATTCAGGAAGAAAGCATTGGTAAAAAATGTGTACGACATCAGTTTCCATTAAAATTATGCTGGGCATGTACAGCACACAAAGTACAAGGAATGACAACAGATAAAGCTGTAGTATGTCTTGATAAAACATTTACAGCAGGACAAGCTTATGTGAGTCTGAGTCGTGTAACATCACTCAATGGTCTTGTCATTCAAGGTTTTGATGAGAAATTTGTATACTGTAATGAAGCAGTTGCTGATTCTTTGAATAGTATGCCATCATTTATTAACAAACAGGATATTGACTCTACAAACACACCTACTATTAACATAATGATGCATAACATCAAGGGGGCTGAAAACACATTACATGGACTTGGAATGCAACAGTGAAATGATGATAGCAGATATCATTTGTTTGACAGAAACATGGACTGAAGATCAACTACAGTATGACTTGCAGCTGAATAATTTCAAAAGCTACCATCAACCAAGATGTCTTTCCTTTGACAGTTCCAGTCAACTTACTGAAATGTTACAGCAACAATGTTATGGAGGTGTAGCAGTATACAATAGAACCAACAAAACAAGTAGACTGGTGCTGCCAGTGCACAATATTGAGTATATTGCATTTCAGATAATTTCCAATGTGTCAATAACAGTTGTTGTTATCTATCGACCAGCTTCATATGTGCTTTGTGATTTTGTATCTAATATGAAAGTCCTTGTAAATGAATTGCACAAAGTATCCAACAGATGTATCATAATGGGGGACTTTAATGAAGATGTTCTGAATGTAAAGAGTTCATGTTCTTCAAGCATTATGGATACGATGCATGACCATGGTTATAAGCAGTGTGTTGTGGATGCTACTACTGAGAAGGGAACATTGATTGATCATGTGTATGTCAGAGGGATAGAATCAGTTCAGTGTGAGGTCATTCCTACGTATTATAGCTATCATGAGTCTGTTAAAGTTCAGTGTGAGACACAGCCAAGGTAGCGTACTGAAAATAAGATGTCAAGAATAGATTTAATCTATGAGTGAGATGACTTTAGATGAAAGATGTGAATAATTCAAATTAGTACTTTCTTTTATTTTGACATTTACACACTATAAGCATTTGTAGTGAAACAAAAAGCTAAAAACAATTATTGTTAATTTCTCTCCAGAACAACAGCTCAATAACATTTTAATGAGAATTTAAAAAAAAATTATCTGCGGCACATCAGCAATGATTGTATAACAAGATATCATAAATAAGAAGTCAAAGTAAAAACGTTACAAGTGTAAGAGCGAGTATGTGAATGTGAATATGTATTTGTACTACAATCAATCTGTATTTCTGGACAAAGTTTGTCTTTAGAAAAAGAACATAGATCTTGAATTTGCTAAATTATTGCACATGAAATGCGCTGCTAGTGAAATCAAACCATTGAAATAATATAAATACTTTGCTATATCCACAAAAAAAGTGAACGATTTTTAACAATTCATTTATTTTATTTTGAATTATATGCAGATGATAAACTGTCATTATACAAGACCAGCATGCGGAAGATGTGTTCCACAATGAATGTTCATGACAGTTGGTAGTGATGATCAACACACAGTACTCTGTAAAATATTGATCAAACATGGTTGTGTAAGTTTAATGAGTAAGTGAAGTTAAAAACTTGCCCATAGCCCTTACACCGGAACATAATTGTAATTGCAATAATCACAAAATCACTACAAAACTGAAATGTCTTCGTCACACAAAATGTCTTCTGTAATGCAGTGGAGTAACATCGTGAACCTGCTCCCCTGGGACTCTACTTCACTTATTGAGTCTAGTGTGCTGAAGTGGGTTGACATCATGACCCTGCCCATCTGGAACTCTTCTTCACCTACCGAGTCTAGTGTGCTGAAGTGGGGTGACATCATGACCCTGCCCACCTGGGACTGTACTTCACCTACCGAGTCTAGTGTGCTAAAGTGGGGTGACATCATGACCCTGCCCACCTGGGACTCTTCTTCACCTACCCAGTCTAGTGTGCTGAAGTGGGGTGACATCATGACCCTGCCCACCTGGGACTCTACTCCAACTATCCAGTCTAGTGTGCTGAAGTGGGGTGACATGACCCTGCCCATCTGGAACTTTACTTCACCTACTGAGTCTAGTGTGCTGAAGTGGGGTGACATCATGACCCTGCCCATCTGGGACTCTACTTCACCTACCGAGTCTAGTGTGCTAAAATGGGGTGACATCATGACCCTGCCCACCTGGGACTCTTCTTCACCTACCGAGTCTAGTGTGCTGTGAAGTGGGGTGACATCATGACCCTGCCCACCTGGGACTCTACTCCAACTATCCAGTCTAGTTTGCTGAAGTGGGGTGACATGACCCTGCCCATCTGGAACTCTACTTCACCTACTGAGTCTAGTGTGCTGAAGTGGGCTGACATCATGACCCTGCCCACCTGGGACTCTACTTCATCTACCGAGTCTAGTGTGACTAAGTGGGGTGACATCATGACCTTGCTCCCCTGGGACACTACTTCACCTACTGGGTCTAGTGTACTGAAGTGGGGTGACATCATGACCCAACCCATCTAGGACTCTACTTCACCTACAGAGTCTAGTGTGATTAAGTGGGGTGACATCATGACCCTGCTCCCCTGGGACACTACTTCACCTACTGGGTCTAGTGTACTGAAGTGGGGTGACATCATGACCCTACCCATCTTGGACTCAACTTCACCTATCGAGTCTAGTGTGCTGAAGCGGGGTGACATTTTGACCCTGCCCACCTGGGAGTGTACTTCACCCACCTAGTCTAGTGTGCTGAAGTGGGGTGACATCATGACCCTACCCATCTGGGACACTACTTCACCTACTAAGTCTAGTGTGCTGAAGCGGGGTGACATCATGACCCTTCCTACCTAGGACTCTACTTCACCAACCAAGTCTAGTGTCCTGAAGTTGGGTGCCATCATGACCATGCTCACCCGTGAGTCTACTTCGTTTATCAAGTCTGCCCTCCTTGCTTCACCTACCGAGTCTAGTGTGCTGAAGTGGGATGACATCATGACCCTTCCTACCTAGGACTCTACTTCACCAACCAAGTCTAGTGCCCTGAAGTTGGGTGTCATCATGACCATGCCCACCTGGGACTCTTCTTCACCTACCGAGTCTAGTGTGCTGAAGTGGGGTGACATCATGACCCTGCCCATCTGGGACTCTACTTCACCTACCGAGTCCAGTGTGCTAAAGTGGGGTGACACCATGACCTTGCCCACCTGGGACTCTTCTTCACCTACCGAGTCTAGTGTGCTGTGAAGTGGGGTGACACCATGACCCTGCCCACCTGGGACTCTACTCCAACTATCCAGTCTAGTGTGCTGAAGTGGGGTGACATGACCCTGCCCATCTGGAACTATACTTCACCTACTGAGTCTAGTGTGCTGAAGTGGGCTGACATCATGACCCTGCCCACCTGGGACTCTACTTCACCTACCGAGTCTAGTGTGATTAAGTGGGGTGACATCATGACCTTGCTCCCCTGGGACACTACTTCACCTACTGGTTCTAGTGTACTGAAGTGGGGTGACATCATGACCCTACCCATCTAGGACTCTACTTCAACTACCCAGTCTAGTGTGCTGAAGTGGGGTGACATCATGACCCTGCCCACCTGGGACTCTACTCCAACTATCCAGTCTAGTGTGCTGAAGTGGGGTGACATGACCCTGCCCATCTGGAACTCTACTTCACCTACTGAGTTTAGTGTGCTGAAGTGGGCTGACATCATGACCCTGCCCACCTGGGACTCTACTTCACCTACCGAGTCTAGTGTGATTAAGTGGGGTGACATCATGACCCTGCTCCCCTGGGACACTACTTCACCTACTGGGTCTAGTGTACTGAAGTGGGGTGACATCATGACCCTACCCATCTAGGACTCTACTTCACCTACCGAGTCTAGTGTGATTAAGTGGGGTGACATCATGACCCTGCTCCCCTGGGACACTACTTCACCTACTGGGTCTAGTGTACTGAAGTGGGGTGACATCATGACCCTACCCATCTTGGACTCAACTTCACCTATCGAGTCTAGTGTGCTGAAGCGGGGTGACATTTTGACCCTGCCCACCTGGGAGTGTACTTCACCCACCTAGTCTAGTGTGCTGAAGTGGGGTGACATCATGACCCTACCCATCTGGGACACTACTTCACCTACTAAGTCTAGTGTGCTGAAGCGGGGTGACATCATGACCCTTCCTACCTAGGACTCTACTTCACCAACCAAGTCTAGTGTCCTGAAGTTGGGTGCCATCATGACCATGCTCACCCGTGAGTCTACTTCGCTTATCAAGTCTGCCCTCCTTACTTCACCTACCGAGTCTAGTGTGCTGAAGTGGGATGACATCATGACCCTTCCTACCTAGGACTCTACTTCACCAACCAAGTCTAGTGCCCTGAAGTTGGGTGTCATTATGACCATGCTCACCTGCGAGTCTACTTCGCTTATCAAGTCTGCCCTCCTGGGACTGTAGTTTACCTACTGAGTGTAATGTGCTACAGTGGGTTGACATCATGAACCTTTTCACCAGGGAGTCTAGTGTGCTGAAGTAAAGTTTGAGTCCCTTGTCGAATTTGCCTGAATATGGTGACACGATAGCCCTTAAATGTAAGTGATGTTGCCATAATTTAGGATTTGTAGCACATACGTTTACCATTTCCACTGTATAGTGACACTGTGCTCTTCAAATTTAGATGACATGATGTTTTTGAAAGCAAAAACATTATTTGTTAAGCCTCAAACACCATGTTCTTTAGCATAATTCATATTGGTGTGCTGCAAACAAAAAAGATATACAATTTTGTTTTTATTTCAGTGAAAGTTCTTGCAACAAGTATGGTTGAATTGAGAATTACTTTACGAGAACAATTTATTAGTTCATTTTTTTAAATGTGTTAATATTTGAAGACTAGTGGTCAGTTTTTCCCATACAGTAACGTGAGGAAATAATATTAATTATCTTCCAATTGACTGTGTTCTGTACAATTATGCAATATTTGTATTAAGTAACAGTTGCTAGTTTTAACAAAAATGTTACATGTTTTTTGTATAGCTGTGATGTTGAGTATACTACTGAATGGCATTCCTGGAGTGTTACCATGGTGAACATGTACCCATAATGCGACAGTTTTCTATGTTGTAAAGATCAACTGGTTGGTAAGTTTGTTTTCATACCTGAGAAGTGCATGCATGCTTAACTGTCCAAATACTGTATGTGACGGTGGGGTATAAGTGTTGTACAATCCATTGCAAATATGTGTTGAATATGTCATAAATAATAATAATACAAGTGCATTACAGAACATGAACATATATTTAAAAGTGCTTTAAAATTTAAGAGCTGTATAGAGAACCCGGAGTTTCTCAACAAAACAAGCTTTTCTATAATTGTTGATAATGTTAGCCTGTGCAAACTGATTAAAAATTTAAAACTACTTCACATTATTCAATGCATTTAATTATTAGTATTGGTTTCATTTATTTCATGATACTTGGATTTACAGGAGCTATATTCAACAGCTGTACATAAAGATAACATTGGACAACATGATCCGCAGGTAAAAGACCACATCTCCATCTACTTCAGTTGTAGAACCACATCAGCTACATGTAAAAGAACACATGCCATCTCCCTCGGTTGTAGAAACATATCAAGTGAAAGACCACATCACCATCTCCCTCAATTGTAACACCACATGAGGTGAAAGACCACATCACCATCTCCCTCGGTTGTAGGACCACATCAAGTGAAAGACCACATCACCATCTCCCTCAGTTGTAGATGTTGTAGATCACGTCACACACATACAATGTATATTGATTGTTGTACCAAGGTACTACATTAGTGAATCTTAAAATTAAAATTCCAACTGTATAAAGGTATACGGGTTGTCTTAAAGTAAATTCTTATTTAAAGAGCTTTTTCAATTTTTATTGATCATTATTTGTTGTTGTTTTAAGTGGGTCTGTCACTGTAAAGCACTTTGTGATTTAATTTTAATGCAAGGCACTCTATAAGTATCATTTATTATTATTTCTACATAACATTATACATCAACAGAAGATAGAGAGGGGTAGCAGTTAACAAGTAGCCCTTTAAAAACAAGTTTAAGTAAATTGATCCTAGGATAAATTGCTGTAAGGAGAGTATATGACATGTGATTTGATACATATCAAAACTATATCATAGTATATAGCAAATAATGAATTAACATGTAGAACTATTGAATTTGATATGATATTATGTAAATGTATGATAATACATTTGAAGAAAGGCCTTAGAAGATGTACTGCTAATTGTACAATTGTTTCCTAATGTAAACACAGGGCGTGTGTGTTATGGACACAGAGACAATTTCCTCATGCACAAAACATGCACAAATCTTGTGTCAGCTGTGTAATCTCTGTGCTTAGAATCACTGTTGTATAACATGCTCAAATTAAGTATTGGTGTACATGTACATCTTTGATGTACCTAGTGTATAAAATGCTACTTTAATAGTGGGGGTAATATATTATTTGTGTATGTCATAACTCTTGTGTAATATGCTTTCTACACTGTATCTACATTGACTCTATTAGAGCGCAAAACGCAGGAATTTACTATGCTCAGAATAAAAATTTGCTGAGCAGAACCAGGTTACCATCACATTATGTCCTGGTGCCCTGGTATTTAGAGGAAGTAAATTCTACATGTATATGTACTATTACTGATGTATCATACAATGGTTCCTGATAAAATAAAGTATTCAAAATAATGCTGAAACTTGCTGTAAATATTGATATTACACACATGTTCGGTTCACATTAGCTATTGATACAGTAAATATGTAATTTCACTTTATAATGCAATAATGTGGTCAATGGTGGGGGTAATAGTAATATTGACAAACCTTAGAGGGTACATGTTTTGACATGCCTCTAAATAAGCTGTGATGTGGTTGACTTTGAGAAGTTGGATGGACAATCAGCTGGTATCAAGGCCAAATTTCATGGTGCTACTTATACGGCCAGTGGCATGACAAGACACTTTCGTTTGGGGAGAGGCAAGCAGGAGAAAAACATAATTTTGTGTAATTTTTGATTTTCATTTATTTATTTTTTTATTATTTCTTTTTTTATTTATTATTATTACTGCTCAGGGAACCATTCCTTAATTTTTTCTAGGTTACCTCAGAATTTCTGCCTCTGTTGAGTAAGTACAATATCGTTAGTTACTGACATTCTTCAGTAACCTATGAAATAGAATCATGTAATCTTGGAATTTTCTGCAACCATGAGCACCATTTGTTTCTGTTTTGGTAAGCGTAAGCGAAGCCATGAAATGGGAGGCTTAGAGAATATGCCAACAGACATACTGGGTTTTCGGTTCAAAAATAAACACCTCTTAAAATTTTTCAAAATGTATTGCAAAATGAACCAGTATGTCTGCTGCCACTATAATTTGTCTCAAAGTCTCCCATTGGGCCCGGTATGACCAGTTCAGTCAATAATATTTGAAAGCACTGTACACAGACAACATACAGTAATAACAAGGAGGGTTGTAACAAAAAGATCTGTGAAAATAGAATAATACCACTATCCTGAAAAAAATACATCAAATGCTGCAGATAGTTTTAATTCTAAATGTCACATCATTTTGGTTGTATTTTGATTTATTTAAAGAAATTTTAAATATCATAAACATTGCTTCTTGTTTTAAATGATTACCATTTGGGATCATTTTATATTAAAATATTTAACATCATGTTTGTGTGTGATGCGTCTTTTTATTACTGAGTACATTCTTTGTTTAGGATCACACATGAACCTTTTTACAGAAGCTTTGCTCGTTAAAATGCACCTGACCACGGGTGTTGTGAGGACGGTTGCATGCATGTGAGAAGCTGTCGACTTTTGAATCTAGTACCCTGACCAAGCC
Organism: Marthasterias glacialis; assembly: GCA_911728455.2. Lineage (NCBI taxonomy): Eukaryota > Metazoa > Echinodermata > Asteroidea > Forcipulatida > Asteriidae > Marthasterias > Marthasterias glacialis. Next base: position 19,359,201 of record OU452220.1, read on the forward strand.
TGGAAAAAGGTTGCCTTAAACATTTGTAGTTGTACTACTTGTTTTATTTCTGTATTTGGCATATAGGCCTAATAATCATTTCTGGCCAATCGATATCGCATCAACAGCTGGACATCCGTTGATGTCGTAGCTCCGTACCAGATCTTCACAGAAGCTTGGCCCGTTCAGAAGCTTCAAATCTCTCGCGGTACATGCATATTCACAGTCGTCTGCAAACACAACCCTGCGCGATCTCGATCTTCTGAACTAGAAAATCCTATACAAATACGTTGGCCCGGAAGACCGGTTGGAATTTAGAAACATTTATTTCTGTAGTCTAGAACCATCTCGAACTTGTCTTCGACGAGAAACCTTTGTTACAATAACGTAGGCCCGGAACTCCGTTAGGAATCAAATGTTAATACTCGATCGGAATCTGGCCTGATTAGACTTGTTTATAAGTCTGTTACCATAAAAAGCCCCCGCCTTTACGAAAAACACACTACGTCGGTCGCAGAGAAAGTGTTAGGACTTGATCAAATTTAGAAAATTGTTTCATGTGTTTTGTACACAAATATTAAATCTGTTATAAATGACGTCATGATGACGTGACATAAAAAAAAGAGTTCAAATTGCACATCTGCAATATCAAACAAGTCAAGAACAGAAAAAAGCTTGAGGATCGGACGTATACTTCTTGAGATATGTTGGTTACAAGATTGCCTAATTAAATATTCATGTCATGATAACTCGGCTAATTAATTAAAATTTCAACCAAATTTATTTTATGATAACTTCATGTCCTAAGCTTCAATTTAGTATAGGATTTGAGTTTGTCATACTTACACATTCTAAGATTAGGGACGAACAAAAACGTGTACAAATGATATGGGATTTTGAGACGGAAACAAAGTATAATAATAGTAATAATAATAATAACAATAAAAATCTTGACGAAAACAAAACCTGTTCCGACTGCTATGTCGGAACAGCTAAAAATAATAATCCCAAGAAAAACAAAACCTGTTCCGACTGCTAAGTCGGAACAGCTAATAATAATCCCAAGAAAAACAAAACCTGTTCCGACTGCTAAGTCGGAACAGCTAATAATAATAATAATAAAATAATAATCCCAAGAAAAACAAAACCTGTTCCGACTGCGAAGTCGGAACAGCTAATAAAAACAATAAAAATCTTGACGAAAACAAAACCTGTTCCGACTGCTATGTCGGAACAGCTAATAATAAAAACAATAAAAATCTTGACGAAAACAAAACCTGTTCCAACTGCTATGTCGGAACAGCTAATAATAATAATTATCAGAGGATGCATGTGGTATAGAAGAGGATAGTAATAATATAACAAAAGGAAGTGAGAATGCTGAAGATGATGATGAGAAAGAAACGGAGGATGATCGTTTACATAATATAACATTAGATACATGTTTGCAGCCGGCGAATATCGGTCAAGAAATTCTTGATCAATATTTTGATGATGTGTAATGTGTTGCACCTTGTGAGGGAAATAGTCCAATACGTGTCTTAATGGAACAAAGCAATGAGGGTAAATGTTTTCCGGTATTATTTCCAAAAGGTCAACCAACATTTAGTGATGAACGAAATGTGAAATTGACTCTTTCTAAATACCTACAGAATAGATTGATGAATGCTGATAACAGATTTGCAAGGAGTACACAATACATATTTTATGCTCAATATCTGTCTGAAATTAAACAAGTTCTTTCTAGTGTTTCTTTCTAGTGCAGTACGTAAAGGTATTGGAAAGACAAAGGACAGTTGTGTTGTTACAGCTAGTATGCTTAATGACAAGGACAAATTGAAGAAGGTGTTAAAATTTGATAGTGGATATAAGTTTTTGAAGCCAATTAGAGGTACACCCCCTTACTGGCAATCAACTCAGAAAGATGTATTAGCAATGATTAGACAATTGGGTATTCCCACGTGGTTTTGTTCATTTTCTGCTGCTGATATGAGATGGCCTGAAGTTATGAATACAATACTTAAACAACAAGGTGACTCTAGAAGAATAGGTGATCTGGACTGGAATGAGAAGTGTATTATACTGAGGAGTAATCCTGTAACTGTGGCTAGAATGTTTGACAAGAGATTTCATACGTTTTTGAAAGATGTGATAATGTCAAAAGCAGCACTGATTGGCAAAGTGAAAGATTATTTTTATAGAGTAGAATTCCAACAAAGAGGCTCACCCCATACTCATTGTCTATTTTGGATTGAACATGCCCCTACGTTGAGTACAGAGAGTGATGATCAAGTGGCAGAGTTTGGCAAAGTATGTCAGTTGTGCATTCCCATTAAAGCAAGAAGATGAAGAGTTGAATGAGATTGTAAGCAGTGTACAGCAACATAGTAAGAGACATTCTAAATCATGTAAAAAGAAAGGAACAATGTGTAGATTTAACTTCCCAAGACCACTATCAGAAAGGACATATGTGTCAAATCCAATACCAGTAGATTTTGATGAATGTGATACAGTTGACAATGAGGCTAGTGATGAAGATAATGCAAAGGAATTACTTAAATCTTTGTGGAATGCAGTCAATGATCAGACTAATCAATATAAGACTACTAAGGAAATATTTATGACTATTGGAATTACACAGGAGGATTTTGAAAAGGCTAATGATGTATTAACTAAGAGAGTAAGCATTGTCATGAAACGAGAACCTCAAGATGTATGGGTTAATCAGTATAATCCTGACTTGTTGAGATGCTGGAATGCAAACATGGACATTCAATTTATCAGTGATGTATATGCATATATAACCTATATAGTTTCTTACATGTCAAAAGCTGAGCGAGAGATGGGGTTACTGTTGAGGCATGCACAGAGTGAGGCTGAAAAAGGAAATCTAGATGCTAGACAATCTATGAAACAACTTGGTAGTGTGTATTTGCAAAATCGTGAAGTGTCTGCTCAAGAAGCTGTTTATCGATGTTGTGCAATGCGACTGAAAGAATGCTCTAGGAAAGTTGAGTTTGTACCTGTTGGAGAAAATCCTGTAAGAATGAGCCTGCCCTTGAGTATAATTCAAAATAAATGTGGGGATGAATATGGTGATGATGATGATGCTAATGATAATGATAATGATGATGTTTGGATGATTAGCAAAGCCGATAGATACAAAGCCAGGCCAGAAGTGCAAATATTTGAGTCCATGTGTTTTGCTACATTTTGTTCCGAGTACAGAGTGATTTATAAAGTAGGCTCTTCTAAAATGTCTATTGTCAAGGCACAATCCACTATGTACAAATTGAAAAATGATAAAGGATATATACAGAAAAGAAGCCGAACTGATCCAGCTGTAATAAGATATCCTAGATTTTCAATAATGAAATGTTCTGAGAAATACTACCACAGTATACTGCAACTATTTTTACCACATCGTTCTGATGTACAATTGGAACCGCCACAATTCAAATCATATGAGGAATTTTATGAAAATGGATATATTACAATACAAGGGATGCTGCAGTCAGTTAAGGGTGTTGTTAAAAGTAATCGTCGTAGATTTGAAATTGATATTGAGTCATTGGAAGAAGCAGAAGAATATCTTGAGAAATTTGGTCCGCAGGAAGATGCATGGGCATCGATTTGTCCTGAAACAGAATTAGAGAGACTTGATTGTCAAACAAAAGAGCAGACAGAAATAGAAGATAGTGATAGTGAATCAGCTATTCCAGATTTGAAGTCGGATAAGAAGGAAGACAAGGTATGTGGCATCGAATCACATAATTTATCAAGAGTTTCAAGGAGTGATGCACTGAACATGATGAGGTCTTTAAATAAGAAACAGAGGTATTTTATAAAATCAGACATTGGTGCTTAGACAAAGTCAGTGGCAAAAACCGTGATGCATTTTATGTATTTATTACTGGTGGTGCTGGAACTGGTAAAAGCCTACACTAAAGTGTATACACTATGAAGCAACACGTATACTTAGATCAGTGATGAGAAACCCTGATGATGTGTCTGTAATAATAACTGCTCCAACAGGTGTAGCTGCATTTAATGTCAATGGTACAACAATTCACAGTGCGTTGTCTATATCAACAGATGTATCATTACCATATCAACCACTACATGAAGAAAAGATCAGTACACTTCGTAGTAAATTTGAACAGTTGCAGATTTTGATTATAGATGAAATTTCAATGGTTGATCAGAAAATATTGTGTTATATTCATGGGCGATTGAGACAGATTAAGCAGAGTCGGAATGCTGTGCCATTTGGAAATGTCAGTATTTTAGCATTAGGTGATTTCTATCAGCTACCACCAGTAAGAGGAAAATCTTTGTATCAGAATGATGTTGCAGCTGATCTTTGGAAGGATAACTTCAAGATTATTGAATTGGATGAAGTAATGAGCCAACGTGATGATGCTAGATTTGCTGCAACATTGAATAGACTGCGAGTGAGAAGGAAGGGTAAAGCAATGGGAGATGGTGATATAGCAATGTTAAAAGGTCGTGAGACTGGAGAAGAATGGAATGATGCTGTACATGTATTCCCAACCAACAAACAGGTGGATGAACAAAATGTCAAGACTCTCCACACAGAATGTAAAGACTGTATATGTATAGAAGCCAAAGATTATCAAGCTGAAGGGAGGAATGTAAAAATCAGATGCAATAAACCACTGAAAAAAACATATGGAACACTACCACAAACTCTGTTGATTGGTATAGGAGCAAGAGTTATGCTTACAAAAAATATTGATGTCTGTGATGGACTGGTTAACGGAACCTTTGGAACTGTGTCAAATGTAATCATGTCATCTGATGAGAATGTTGGACCAAAGTGCACTGGAGTTAAATTTGACAATAAGATTATTGGCATAAAGCTTAGAATAGAAGGCAATCAGTATGGTGTTCATCTGATACAGACTCTGTGCCAATTGAGATTCAAGAAGAGAATATTGGTAAGAACCGTATCAGACATCAGTTTCCATTGAAACTAGCTTGGGCATGTACAGCACACAAAGTTCAAGGAATGACAACAAGTAAAGCAGTTGTTTGTCTTGATCATACATTTGCACCTGGACAAGCATATGTGAGTTTAACCCGTGTTACTTCGTTAGATGGTCTAGTCATTGAAGGATTTCATGAGAAGTATATTTACTGTAATGAAGCAGTAGCGGATGCTTTGAATAGTATGTCAAAGTTTATTGATGTTGAAAGTATACGGTCAAGAACTACATGCCATACTTTGACTATTGCTATAATATCCAGGGATTGCAAGCACATTACATGGACATGAAATGTAACAATGAAATGTTAGAATCAGATTTCATTTGCCTAACAGAAACATGGGCTGAGGATCAGTTGCAATATGACTTTCAATTGAATGGCTATAAGTGTTATCATCAACCAAGATACCTATCCTATGATAATTACAGTGAATTGACAGATAAGTTAAAGCACCATTGTAATGGAGGCATAGCAGTGTATGGTAAAACAAACAAAACAATGAGTAGACTTATATTGCCAGTAAGAAACCTTGAATATATTGCATTTCAGATAATTTCTAGTGTATCAGTAGCAGTGGTAGTAATCTATCGACAAGCATCATATGTGATTGGAGAGTTTGTATCCAACCTAAAGATCCTAGTGAATGAACTGCATAAAGTATCCAATAGATGTATTAATATGGGTGATTTTAATGAAGATGTAATGAATCCAAGAAGCAATTCCCATGTTGCAAAGTTAATGGCTGACCATAATTACAAACAGTGTGTCACTAAAGCTACAACAGAGAAGGGTACATTAATTGATCATGTGTATGCACGAGGTATGGACTCCGTACAAACTGATGTAATGCCCACTTACTATAGTTATCATGAGGCTATTAAAGTTCAATTTTGAAAAAGACGAAGTAATCAGTTTGACTTTCAAGCTATGTAAAGTAAGTATACTTTGAATGGACGCTGAGTGCAGAAGTGATTGTGATAAAAAATTTGAAAATGTACCATGCAAATAGAATGTATGTTGCATTAGTTTAGATAGCACACAAAGTAATTATAAATGCTAATGTCAAGCAAAGTAATAAGTAAAACTGTACAATTAGTCTTGGTCAATACATTCTTAATTACATAATATAGTTTGTCATTTACTATTGAACATTTTTTTTTAGTTTACGGTGGCATGACATTTCTGCCAATAGAGGGCGTCAACGCAAGTTGATAAAATATTTTCCCTTCTACAGGATGAAAGCGGTTGGCTGATGAGGTTGATGACAATGGTGATAGTGAGGACGACATCCCGCTAACGCAGCTTAAGCGGATTGTGAGATCACCCGCTGGATCTCCCCACCGCTCACCATCACCACCACCCGCTGGATCTCCCCGCCGCTCACCCACACCACCACCTGTTGGATCTCCCCGCCGCTCACCATCACCACCACCCGCTGGATCTCCCCGCTGCTCATCACCACCACCCGCTGGATCTCCCCGCCTCTCAACCACACCACCACCCGCTGGATGTCCCCACCGCTCACCCACACCACCACCCGCTGGATCTCCCCGCCGCTCACCCACACCACCACCCGCTGGATCTCCCCGCCGCTCACCCACACCACCACCCGCTGGATCTCCCCGCCGCTCACCCACACCACCACCCGCTGGATCTCCCCGCCGCTCACCCACACCACCACCCGCTGGATGTACCGGATGTTGCAGGGACATTTCTCGACAAAACCATGAACTGTTGCTTCAACTTGTGAAAGAGGTTGCCATGCTGCATAACCAGGTGGCCAAACGAGATATAGTTGAGAAGGGGGTGCCGAAATTCATCAAGTTGGATAATGGTGATGGTGAAGTTATGATAGGTAGCCCACAAATAGCAGTGTATATCATGGCAAAGGATGATTATTTGGACATTCATGACAGGGTGAACACACCAAAGGACTTTGTTTTGAGACTAGTATCAAAATTGTTCTATGATGATGATGAACTTGCCAGGTCAAATTATCATGGGGGTGAGGTTTTGTGCAAGGGTGGCAGCGTAAAAAAACAGTGCCTGAAACGCCACCCGACATTTATGGCGATTGCTGCGCAAGCAGATATAGAATGGCCAATAGCGACCGCCCACCCTGAATATGCCAAGTCATTGAAGGACGCATGAAATGGTAAATGCAGGAAGTTAGCAGTAAAGCTTGGGTACAATTAGGACAGGTGTGTTTCTTTTATTTGATTTTTTAAATTTATTTATTGATCTTTTCTTTTTTTATTATAGTTGCTTAACAGTTATTACTTTTGACATATCTTACTGTGAAAGTGTGTGTCCTGGAATTCATGCTCCTAAATTTTTTAACGGAAGAATAAATTGTTTGATTTTCGTTTCCCTTTGTAAAAAAAAAGCAGTTTATTGTAAAATTCTCGCCCTTTAGTTTTCGTTCAGTTCTTTGGGGGTAGACAGGTTTTACAGTGACACGGATGTTGATTGTAAAACTTTTTAAGCGGAAGAAGATTATTCCAGTCATTTTGTTATCATAGTTGCTTTACTTTTGTCATATTTTACTGCTGAAGTGTGTTGTGAGACAAATTAAATATCTTCATACTCACTGTTACACGTTTGACCTGTTCTTTCATTAATAGGACTTTCCCGGAAGAAGGTATAATTTCCGCCCCAACAAAATACGCGTCGTAAATGTTAAATCAAAGAAATTTGTAGAATTCCTGATCTGCTGAACTTTTAATGGCTTCCTGTATTGTAGCATTCCCGCCAGAACATTTTTTCAACAGAAATGATTGTAGAGTTCCAACCCCAATTTTCGTTTATCTTGTAAAAAAAGGAAGTTTCTTGTAAAATTCACGCCCTGTAGTTTTTAAGTTCTTTTGGGGTAGAATTCCCAACTGACAGGTTTTACAGTAACACGGAGGTTGATTTTAAATAAAGTCAATCCAGACAGAGTTATTTGTACACGCCCGTATTTTCTGGAATTCACGCTCCTGAAATTTAATAAAATTTACGGCCGTAATTTGTTAAACTTGTCAAATCTAGACGAAGTTCAACCCTGTATTTTCTTAACTGAAGTCATCTGGAATTCCCGCTCCTGAAATTTTTAAACCGAAGAAAATTGTATAATTTCTGCCCCAACAAAATACTAAATGGAAATTAATTGTAGAAATCAAGCCCCGTAAATGTTAAACCGAAGAATTTGTAGGATTCCTGCTCCGCTGACCTTTTAAAGGATTCCCATATTGTAGCATTCCCACCAGAACATATTTTCAACAGAAATGATTGTAGAATTCCAACCCAAATTTTCGTTTCCCTTGTTAAAAAAAAAAAAAGGAACTTTATTGTAAAATTCACGCCCTGTAGTTTTATAAAGTTCTTTTGGGGTAGAATTCCCGACTGACAGGTTTTACAGTGAAACAGAGGTTGATTGTAAAATTCACGGCCGTAATTTTTTAAATAAAGTCAATCTAGACAAAGTTATTTGTAGAGTTCACGCCCGTATTTTCTTAACTAAAGTCATCTGGAATTAACGCTCCTGAAATTTTTAAACAGAAGAAAATTGTATAATTTCCGCCGTACAAAATACTAAACGAAAGTTAATTGTAGAAATCATGCCCCGTAAATGTTAAACCGAAGAAATTTGTAGAATTCCTGCTCCGCTGACCTTTTAATGGATTCCCGTATTGTAGCATTCCCGCCAGAACAATTTTTCGACAGAATGCCCATAATTTTTTAACTGAAGTCTCGAGAATTCACACCTCTGAAATTTTTAAACGGAAGGAAAATACAATGTACATGTACTGTTGGTTGAAGCGGTTGGAATGCAATTGCACCAAAATGAGCACCAGTCCTCCATGGTCCATTGCATTCAGTTTATGACTTCGGCCAGACCCGGTGGGCCGTAGCTATTCATCGTCTATTGTTCACGCTAATAATGGAAGCACAATGGGGCCGAGTTCATGAGTTGATGGTCTTGCGGCGGCGCCGCGGTGGAATCTTTCAAAACTGCGAAAATTACATGGGACGCAGGAGGCCGAGGGGGGCCACGATAAGCTGATTAAAATACTTATGATGGTGTCCCTAAACTAATGGGCGTATTGAAATCGTGAATTTTAAAATGTAAAAACATTTTTTAATATAGCATTATTTAAATTTTTAACTTTACGGTCATCTTTCTTCCATATCGAGGCGGGTAGGCCAGCATTATTAATTAGCCAGGTTTGGGTCATCATGAAAGTCCCTAATGCTCCACCGAGTTTCAACGAGTCTTCAATTTGTCGAGATCGGGAGCTTGCAACTTTAGGGTCTTTTTAAGAATCATGATATACAACGTGGCGATGCTGCCCACAACTGCGCCGTGATAGATAAAATTGACAACATCCGACGTATCCATATTTATTTATGGGTGATTGGGGATTCTCACCCGAGGTTTATTGGCCTCGTGTTTCGCGCCGTTGTTATACGACTCGTAAAATAAAAGCCGACGAACGCCGCTCCGACTGACGCGTAAAACCGGGATGAGTTGAATGACTGTCCTTTATCTGACGGGTCTTTTTTCTCTACTGGCAGTTCGTCTTTTGTTTTAAAGAGGTCTTGTTTTTTCTTTTAATTATACTCAGCGAGCTTTTTGCCCGCCGCTACTCTGTTAGGGTTCTTTTCTTTCTTCGGAATCGCTATTGGCGCCGTCACTCGTTTGCTCGATTGCTTGGTTTTCATCTCCCGTTCCTCCATTTATTTAATCGTTCGGATAATATTTTTCAACGTTATATCTAATTAAACGTGTTTAGCCGTAATTAGACCTATCATGATTGGACCCAGGCTGGTTCCGAACCTACAGTAAATTTCACACAGTGCTTCACCTAACGCCATATATACCGTTGGATCTTTTTCCAGGTCACTGGCCAACTCTGTTTCATTGTCTATAGTTAGTTTATACCCCATAGACAGATTCCACCTATCGCTCTAGTAAACAGATTGATTAGACTACTACCCATGCTATCGATCATTTCTCAACTTAGTTTAGTGTTGTACAACTTGTAGAGATTATTGCGTTCTTCTTTGCTCATCTCCTTTAATTCAGCGACGTTGTTTTGGTTACCTAGGTAATGTTTCGCTCGACCACTGGCGGCGACGCTTAATAATCTAATGTCATTTTGATCGTCCTTGCGATCCGCAATGGTCTCGTCTCTTGCGCCTGTTAACATCTTTTGCACTTTTCTTTTCTCTGAAATATTTATAGGTGAAATAACCATTTGCTAAAACCGCGCCTATAGCGACATACTCTAATATCATTTATAATTACTTGTTAGTAAGTTTATGACTAATTAAAAATGACTTGATAATGACACAATGACTCGACAATGACTCGACAATGACTCGACAATGACTCGACAATGACTCGACAATGACTCGACAATGACTCGACAATGACTCGACAATGACTCGACAATGACTCGACAATGACTCGACAATGACTCGACAATGACTCGACAATGACTCGACAATGACTCGACAATGACTCGACAATGACTCGACAATGACTCCACAATGACTCGACAATGACTCCACAATGACTCCACAATGACTCCACAATGACTCCACAATGACTCCACAATGACTCCACAATGACTCCACAATGACTCCACAATGACTCCACAATGACTCCACAATGACTCCACAATGACTCCACAATGACTCCACAATGACTCCACAATGACTCCACAATGACTCCACAATGACTCCACAATGACTCCACAATGACTCCACAATGACTCCACAATGACTCCACAATGACTCCACAATGACTCCACAATGACTCCACAATGACTCCACAATGACTCCACAATGACTCCACAATGACTCCACAATGACTCCACAATGACTCCACAATGACTCCACAATGACTCCACAATGACTCCACAATGACTCCACAATGACTCCACAATGACTCCACAATGACTCCACAATGACTCCACAATGACTCCACAATGACTCCACAATGACAATGATTCGACAATGACTCGACAATGACTCGACAATGACTCAATAATGACTTGATAGGTTATTTATAGGTTACTTGACAGGTTAACTTAATGACTTGTCAGGTTAATTGATAATGACTTGATGACTTGATGACGACTTGTCAGGTTACTTGACAGGTTAACTTATAATGACTTGCCAGGTTGACTTACATCGTGCGAAAACTCTGGTTTCCGTCGAAGGAAACTTGTTTGGATATAGGCCGGAAATCAACCTATTTCCTGATTGCTTCGTGCTGTTTTACGGTGACCCACTTCCAACCCGTTTCTTACTTTCTTTCCCGTTTCAACTTAATAGATTCCATTACCCCTCCACCCCTTCCCTGTTCTAGCCCTCTCCTTGAGTGACATTTAAAGGCCCTTTCATAGTTAATATGACTCTTAGATAACTATACAAGGAAAGCAAACATATTAACATCAAGGCAAACACAATTCTCAGAGTATATTCCTTAATTTTATTCAACCTTCCAAACAAATCTTAACAGCTGACAGAGCATAGAGCTACAAAGTATCACATTCAGTAATAACAGTGAAGTACTCCTATTGGTTTATTATTATGAAGCTTTGCAAAAGACCCTTATATTTGTTTAAGCTTTACAATAACTGTATCGAGAATAAAGATGAACTATTTTAGTGTCTTATAATATCTCAGGACTTAAATTAGTCAACAGTGGTACCCTACCGCAAAAGAATCAAATAATGTGCTTGCGTGCCTTGCGAAGCCCCCATACGCTCTCCGGTTTAAAATGCTTTCAGGGGTAAGGAGGGCTGTCAAGTTTCCGAAAAAGACTTTTAGTTTTGAAATTCAAACTTCAAATTCTTTTCCGACGAATCCTCTGTTGCAGCGTTTAGAGGCAATAATTCTAATGGTGGTCCAGGGCAAACTCCCTGGACGCTATAAGATTTCTACATTTTTTCAGGGCTAATAAAAAGGCAGCCATTATGATTCATGCCCCTAATGAAGTCTAAGGGGCCGAATGTTCTAAAGGGGCCGCTTGGGGCGAGGCCCCAAGACGCTCTACGGGTTTAAAAGTTTTCATAGCTAAGGGTCCGCACGTTGCCAAGAATATTCAAATTGGTAATTCAAAGTTTGACTTTTCACACTACAACACTTGGCCTACAACGTTTAAACTGTTCGGTCGGCAAATCAAGCCGCCAAATCGCTTTCCGACCCTTACTCGGATAGGTTAGGTGCTCAATTTGCCAATAGTGGCTCTTGCCAACTTAGGAAAAAATATTGGGGTGTCAAACCCCTATGTCGCTACGCAGCTTGGGGATAAACTCGTCCAAAAACAACAGTGCTTTGCCGACTAAAATGAAAGTACATTATAAACAAAATCAAGCATGGAGTATGATGATGAGCCCAATAGTCATGACTGAACGTGCAAATTGCTCTCTAACTAACAAACGTATTGTCATCTTTCTTCCGTTGAAGTGACAATCGACAAAAGTTAAATAACATCTAGTTGATCTACATGAAAAAAAAACTTTAAATTATAACTAATTTAGTATCGAACAGCCCATGAGGGGGCTCCCTCTGGTGCCGGACAGCTTGAATGTCCAGACATTATGAACTTTGGAAGAAGTCTGGGAACGACCGCGGGAGCGGTCACAGCAAAATGAGCATCTACAATCTTGGTCAAAATGCTTGGGCCATGTGGCATTAATTTTACACTCAAACCACCTTTGATTCGCTGTCCCCCCTCTCCCCCTTTCAATGTTGTTTATTCTGACTGGAGCGCAGACGGTGCAATGGGAACCAACATTGAACGGGGGAGCGGGGGTGGCCCAAGGAGATATGACCAGGATTGTCTGAATTTTTAAATCCTTGCATAAATACATTCAAATTACACAAATAAATGAGTAAACTATATACCGCGCCATGACAGCTAATATTCAACGGGGCCGAGTGGGGTTGGGGGGGGCAATGACATTTGAACACAGTTTATGTGAAATTTAAAAGCTTTTTACATTAACCAATTCATAATGAATAAATACATGAGTAAACAGTTAGAAAACAGTAGACCGCACCATGAGAGCCAACATTGAACGGGGCAGCCGGGGGGGGGGGGGGGGGGGGGGAGGGGGTCTAAAAATAAATGAATTAGTAAATTAATAAATTAGTATGTTATAAAACAGTAATGGAGGCTAGTAAGAAGGGGGAAAACCGAACAAAAATAATAACAAATAACTACTTCCTCAGGATTCGAACTCACCGTTATTGCATTGGAAGGCAAATGCCTTAACCCACCTTGTAAATTACACATTTACTGTACCATCTAAGATGAACTAAGTGGGTGTTGGTGGCAACGATTTACCATTCTCAACAAGAATAAGTGAGAGTCACTCAATTTCTTTATACTATTTTGGTGACGGTAAACCGTTGTGTTTTTTTCTTATCCCATAAATTAACGGAATAGCATCACTGCAAACAAAGTGAAGAAGCTTTTGTGATATTTGGGTAAGAAAATGCGTTCATTTGCGATGCGCATGAATTGCCTCTCGGGACTTTATGTGCTAAAATGGCATGGTAAACCGTTGGTGGTGCGGACCTTAATCAAAACTTTGTTATTAGGCCTTTGCGTGTTTTGCGCAAGCGCTTCAACTGTTATTTTGTCAGAGTGAGGAGAAATTTAAATTGTTTATGAAGTTCAGGGTGTTAGTTCAGGGTGTTAGGTGTGTAGTCCAAATTGGGTTAAACCTATCTGGTCCGAGCTACCTGTGGGAAGGAGACTGGGGAAGGCCAACAGTGCACCCCTATCCCGCCCCAGCCCCCGCCCCCACCCTCGCCCCAGCCCCCGCCCCCGCCCTCGCCCACGCTGTTAAGACTGAAAGGTATGTAATTTTGTAATCAGTTATAGAAATGTTCACAGGGCATGCACCTTAACACTCTGCACTGGAGTCAGTAAGACTCAATCCGAACGCCATCCCGACCTGATGAATGCCTTACCCCCACAAACCGCCCAGGCCTCCCAGGCACGTGCTGTCGACCAAGAAGATAGAGATGGTCCCGCCCGCGTGAAGAGGCAACGAAAAAGCAGACTAACAGCCTTCGAAGTATCCCAGATTGCTTTGTCTAAGGGCATCAAGACTCGTCTGGAGCTCATGGCCCTTGCAAACCAACAAAAATCGGAGGGAAAAACTGACTTGGCCGAATTCATCATCAACAGGGGGCACAAGGTTGTGGATCATGCAATACAGGTATTTTTTTATATCCCCTTTCTATTATTGTTCATAAATTCACTCAGTCTGTAATCAGTCCCGTTTTTATTGATTTACCTACAATCAATACGTACTAACTTGTTTAGTTAAATATTTCCCCCTTGTTCTCCATCCTTTCTCGCTTTTCTATTTATATTTTTGTATTTATGTATAATATGGTCCCTTCATTAAGTAGAGTTTCCCTTTTTCTACAGGACGGTTGGGAGATGGAAATAGCAGAAGAAACCTTGGAACGTTCCCGGCTGAGCAGGTTGGAGCTGTTGCGTCAAGCATCGCTCGGCGAGTGCGTGTGTGAAGGTGCTTGGGATTCATGTGCCAGGGAGATCTTGCAAAACAACAGGATGGAGGCTGCTACTTTCTCTGAAGCCTGCAGGGAACTTCTGGACAAAGGCAGAGGCAAATATAGAAACATAATGATCATTGGTCCTGCCAATTGTGGAAAAACTTTCCTGTTGAACCCTTTGAACTCCATCTATAACACTTTTACGAACCCAGCCACATCAACATTTGCCTGGGTCGGAGCAGAGAAATCTGAGGTGATTTTTTTAAACGACTTTAATTGGTCACCATCAGTTCTGCCATGGCATGACATGCTGCTACTTTTAGAGGGCCAGGCCATTCATTTTTCGGCTCCCTAGTGCTACTATGCCAGCGACCCGGTGTTCGACTCTGACACTCCAATCTTCGCCACCAGCAAACACCAACTGGTGTTAGTCCGTGGGGGCACAGTAGATGAAAGAGAAACCGAAATGATGGCAGCAAGATGACCTTTGCCGTGATGAAACCATCTTGCCTGTCTTTCATGATAAGTCTTAATGGAGTATATGTCTCATCCGTGGTTGTTATCATTTTTAGTATAAATAGTTACTTCAATACTTAGAGTGACCATTTCCAAAGAAACAAACAAAGATGGCGTTTCCATTGCTACAGATCAAAATGAGATTTTCTCACCATCTTCCACTATGAAAAAGAAATCAAGAATTATTTTTTCCAAACACTTGGATTGTTCCCTACAAGAAATATGCATTTGCTGAGTCCCTTAATCAATGTTTCAGTTGTTTCCCACCGTTTCTTAGTAATGTACAGATTCTCGATCCCATTGAAGATATTGTCCTATCTATGGTTTCTATGGGAATGGAACGAATGGTTGCGATCACCCGAGCTTGAAAATCTTCGTAGCTCTCACGGGTTATGTTATGAGTTATTGGATCCTTCCTCAGTTTGTCGCCAACAAGTTTGAAAAAGTTTTCAATTGGGTTCAAGTCCGGGCTCTTCGGGGGAATGGAAAGCAGTTCAGCATCCACGTTGGTCATTGCGTCCCGGGCAGCCTTGGAGTTTTGACTGGGGTCCCAATCTTGTACAAACAGCTGGCTTCCTTGTTTGTCCGCTCTTGAAAACAAAGCCTCAAACTTTTGTGTCACGAAATCTGAAAAATAGGCCCCATTCATTGTTTCGTAGGGTTCACATATTATCACTCCTTCTCTATGCGTAATTGCCACGATCAACTTTAGTACTCGTCCCGCGGTTCCAACTTTGCTGCCTTTCGCTGTACAGTGTAGGTCAAGGCCTTCACTGCGCCGGCGCCATATCCTCACTCTCGGAGCTATGGCTTGGTCCAGGGGGTTAGTTTTGTGGGCAAAAGAGGTGGCATCTAAATAGAATGCAATGCGATCTGTCCATACATTTTGCGGGTATTCTTGGCGCATCTTTTGGGCAAAACTCACTCTCTTCTGCAAATCCAAATCCGTCAGAAGTCCCTTTTTACGAGCCTGTCTGTATTTGTATCCAAGTCTATTCATGGCCCGCCTGATGGTCCTATTTGAGACATGTGTCAGTCCGCATACGGTCTTTAGTCTTGCAGAAATAAATGATCCCTCTGTCTGTCTGAGTTTGTGCAAATTCCTCACCAACTGACGTCTTGACGTTTGGACAAAAGTCTTTTTCGCCCTCCGCTCCTACGGCGAGAATGGTTATGCCCGTCACTTTCACAAATGCGTTGAACGGAACTGCGGGACACCCTGCACGTTGCCGCTATTTCTCTCTGAGATTTTTCCGCTTTTTCGCAACAGACGAATATATGCACAATTTTCCTCTGAAATAAAACTATGGAATACCATGATGCAAATGCCTCATTTGCTTTTCTGTACAACCATCCGCTGCTTTCCTTTACTTAAATGTTTTTTCTCTGCCTCCACTTACGACTGCAGTTTCTCTCTGTACACTCAACTGCGTGTTAATAAACTAAGTGAACTTCAGACAATCTTGGTCAAAATGCTTGGGCCATGTGGCATTAGTTTAACACTCAAACCACCTTTGATTCGCCGTCCCCTCTCTCCCCCTTTCAATGTTGTTTATTCCGATTGGAGCACAGACGGTGCAATGGGAGCCAACATTGAACGGGGGAGCGGGGGTGGCCCAAGGAGATATGACCAGGATTGTAGCTTATGCTTTAATGATGTTAGCTTTGACCTGTCCCATGGTAGTTTCTGGAGCTTCCTTGTTTTCGCTTGTGAAGTACCCCCGTCCTCTTCCTCGGACATAATCTCCTCGGACGAAACATACTCTAGGCTGAGGATTTCTTTCGCCTGCGCCTTGATGTTCTCAGGTAGTGTTATTGTCTCCAGCGCAGACTTCCTCCTCTGCATTTTCTGTATGTGAAGAATTTCAGGAAATGATAAAAGATCACTGCATGAGCAAGCCAAAAATAGTCGTTTCCATGATAAACGTTATACCGTATATCTTTTAGTAAGTCACTAAAAGTAAGAGTTTGCTTAGCGTGAATTCTCCACCCTGAGATGGGTTGTGGAAAGTGCGTGCTTTATACATGTAACGTATAGCCTTATTATTCTTGGTTTTTAAGTGATTAATGCAAATATGTATCCCGGGATTAAATGCATTATTGTTTTCATTCTTTGTGGTTCATAGCAAGGTTTCCGTAGTTCAATACATGATGAAAAGATTGACATATTGTTTTGCCAGCACTGGCTGTTTGCAGCTTCCTTGCTTAAGGGTTTTACAAGTGAAAGAGAAATACATTTTCATACTCCCAAATTTGTAAGATGAATAAATTTGCATACTCATTTATCAATATTGCTGGCGATAGAAAGTGCAGTGGGCTTTATACTGTACATACACTGTATTGGGTTTCGCTTGTTATTAATGATTACAATGATTTTTGTTGAGTATGCGAAGACGGCCAATAAACTTTGTTTATTTATAATTTAGGTAGGGGGTCATTAGTTCAACAACTGGGGGCTGACTTACACAAAAAGTTACATTTATTTATTTCTATAATTCAATTTCTTAATCAAAAGTGCTCATTCACAGCGCATTTTAGAGATTGTTTCCATGACAAATGATGTTGTCTTGATAACTTGATGTCAAGTGACCGAACATTATCTATAGCAAGTATGATGGAGTAATTTATGAAGTGTTCGATTCCCTCCACCTTGCTATAATTAAAATTGAACTAGTGAAACTATTTTTGTTTACACAAATAGGGACCTAGTTGTGCTTTACAGGGTTTGTTCAAGACGTAATTACACTTCATTGTTTAAAGAATTGTAAAAATTGCACCCAAACAAGTTGTTTGATGTGGTTATACCCTTGACACACATGACACTTACTCTGAATTTTCTACTCCTTTTCCGAGCAGCATCGGTATGTTTCATATACGTGCCGTTGTTTTGTCTTCTCAACTTGTCACGTAATGAATTGTAGTATGTCTTGCATGCCTCTGAAAAATTAAAACAAATAGATGAAAAATAAGACACAAATACTTATACTTCAATGAACGAGCAATGACAAACTGTCTAGTTGAGAATCGCTATGGATCATCTCCAACAATGATTGTGTCCAAAAAAACATTTCATCCACGTACAACTTGAATGAAAGATGTGTACATAAAAATATTTAAGTTGTTGTTGCTGTTGTTTTTGTTTTTAGTGTTATTTTTCAGTCACCCTATGAGACTGCGATACGGACTATTAATTGCAGATGTCTAAAATCAAATTTTGCTCCTGTGGGGCGGCTTTCTATTTTACTTTTATTAATTTTTTTCGTTTGGATAAATCCGCACTGCCCCCTCCTGGCAGAACCAAGACTGACAGGCAGCAGCCACAGCTAGCTGTATCCAAAGTTGCTCATTTGTATGCAAATAGCCTTGAGTGTTCTAAGTGTCACGGTTGCTGGCTTATGAGCTGTTACGCAAGGGTCTTTTGGATGAGAAACTTAAAGGGCTCCCCAGCCACAATGGATCCCCAATAATTCTGGAATAATTGCATAACGCGCTGAAATAACTTATGTTTTGGAGTCACATTTTAATTAATATAATATTTTTTTTTGCGTTGAAAGTTATTATAATTCTTTTTATTAATGTTATCCCGTAGAGGAGTATGAACGAAATCTGGAAATGTTTCCAACCTGAGCGCAATCGCTTGATACCTGTATCGCAGCAACACAATGATTAATTGACCAAAGATTAACCTTATTTCCAGGATTCTTTTTACTTTAGGGCATTCAACATAACACAACGTCGAGATAATGGTCCTGCACTTATTGAGTTGGGAATCTTTATTTTCATGCATTTTCATGCAATTATACTTACTTTTAATTTGAACAACTTCCCATCTGTTTCTGCCATGTAGAGATTGCACTTCTCATAATACCTTCATTTTCTGAGCACGAATTCCTTTAATAAAAAATAAAAAACACACACGGACTGATTAAGGATAGTCAATTTTTGTAAATGTCATGCTATGTTTAAGGGCTGACGATTCTTCTTTTTAAATAGTTGCATCAATCGCAGTATTTTTTATCCTGTGAGGGCCCATGTGAACCAAACTTGTGTGATGCAAACCAAGTAAAACGAACCTTGTTTTAATTGTTTTTACTATTATTTAATCGGTCATTGATAAAAGAGAACATTTTGTCAGTAAAAAAAAGTAAATTAAAAATATAGAACTGTAGTTGCGATGCAAGAAAATCGGCTGTTGAAGTGCCCTCATGGGATCAAAACTATGGTTATTAATAGCGTTCAGAGTAACCACACCCAAATCAGGGATCTGCTTGTATTAGTTTGAAATGCACAAAAAACATAAAAACAAAAACAAAAAAAATGAAACTATTTCCTGACTGGATTCCTTAAATTTTGAACCTAAAGTAACGAACAAAAGACAAGTGAGTAATATACTGTAATCAGGTCAGATTGCAGCCAAAAGACACACATAAAGTTTTATGTACTGGTGTTAAGCACAAAACTCATAATTATTTGTGAATGACACAGTTTCTAGCAGAGTTCATAATAAAGTGGTTTTAACAAAATGAGTTTTTATTATTATTACTACTATTATTATTTTTTTTATTTTTGTTTTAATTGTCATAAATGACATCTTGCTAAAACGGTATTACACTTGACAATTTGTAAAAAGTAAAGAAATAAGTACATGATTGCACAAGTTTATTATACACAATTTCTATTTTCCAAAATACATGTTTACACTCCTTTATTTTGATCCCCGGGTCTGAACAGCTTGCTATAAACTTCACGGACAGCTTGCTGTTAGTATCAGATAAATGAATACAGCATTAGTTTATCAAAACATTTGGACAATTCAAAACTTATAAACAAGGAAGAATACAATTCTCTGATTATGTGACATACCAAACACATTTTAAAATGATGGATTATACAATGATGTAACGACCCAACTTTGCCTCAAAGAAGTGTGTACAGTGAAAAATTAAAAGTTAAAATGTTTGATGGTAATTGACTCACCGAACACGCAGAGAAAACCCCAACCCGTTTACTCTTCTGCGTTTCCCTCTTTCCATTTGTCAATCTGCTCTTCACTTCCTTCAATTCCTGAGCAATCTTTTGTTTTGTTGGTACAAATCAGCAAGTGTGACAGTATCAACGTCACGGGACGATTGTGAAATATTTCATGAAAAGTAACCATAAAAAGACTTGTCTTAGGATGGCTATGAATAATGCACAACACATTAATATTATGTTTGGCTTTTTTATGAACAAAACTTGCTTGAAAATTAGTAAAATTTTTGTGAGATTATGCAGATGAAGTCACGTATTAGTTGAACCCTAACATAACTTTTTCACCATCTGACAACATCCGAGGGATATTTTGAACAAAATGTGTGTTATTATTGACGGTGCATGGAATTTAGCTTTAAAAGAAATATGGAGATTGCGTCGGCAATAACATTTGGGGAAATAAAAATTCAGACAATAGACCCAAGACATGACTGAAATCTCAACGGTAAATGATTTGAAACGTTGCATGATGGAGTTACAACTTTAAGTTTCCCTGAACATGTACATGAAAGTAATATCGATATGTTTGGGTGCTTCTGAAAAGAAACGGTAACTAATCTCATGATTTTGTATTAGATAAACAAAAAAATCACTTACCAAAGACGTGTTTCCCGCAGATGAGTTAGTTGGGGTCTCGGGTAAAACAGGCCTGGGTGTACTAGATCGAGTCGGTAAAAAGTCGGACCGATAAGCAATAGTTGGACTCTCAGATGAAACAGGCCTGGGTGAACTAGATCGAGTCGGTGTTTCGGACCGATATAAAACGTTAGCACGTAGCTCACCCGTTGAGGATGATTGTGGACGAAGTGAAAAGCCTAATGCATTGACACAAGGACCACCGGATGAACTCTTCCTTGACACCAGTGTAGAAGACTCAAGAAACGACGTTTCTGAACTTTCATCGATATCTTCGTCGTCTATGAAAGATGTCATCTGCGACTAGAATGCGGCGAGATGCCATGTTGTGTTGTCTGGTTTAAGTGTGGGTTTACTCTAGAAAAGTCAGAGTGTGTTTTTTGAAGTTTGTGCCACAGAATTTACTCTCCAATGAGAAGGCAAAACTGCAATCACGTGATCAGAGCCTGCGTCAATTAGTTACAGAGGTTCCTTTGTCTTCCGAATACGCATGGTGATTCATCACTAGCAGCTGTGAGCTCAAGCAAAACCACAAAACAAATCTGAAGCCAAGACTACCCTAACGTTTCCTAGTAACCGATACTTTCAAGCCAACAGGACTGTGTAGTAGCAACTCATCGCTTTACTTTCTAAACCTTATTCCTGTTTCAACACGCTCCAACCTACAACTTTAAGGTAAGTAAATACAATAAATCAACAAGTACATGTAACAATAAATAAAGTAACAATAAAAACTTAAATATCCTACTTCAGTGTTATGTCTGCATTAACAATATTATGTGTGGTTATTAATCACGGAGCGGCCGTCTTGTCTTACTAAATCAATCTAACCAAAACGAGGCTGAAAGAAAATTATATTCTGTTTCCCGTTTCGTATCATGAGGGTGTGTATTAAAGATGAAATGAACATAATCTGTGTGTGCGGTTAAAGTCTTATTATCACTCTCCGAATTAGAGATATTAGCCGATTATCTGATTTGATGATTTACTTAGCTCGTACTGGAAGACAAGAAAATTAAGTTGAAAAATTTTAATCCTTGTAATGTTAGGATCAAATGTATTATTGATTTCTATATGGCAATGCTTTTCATTGTGATAGTTTGTATCCATCCCCTATAGATCTTTTTTGTAAGAATGAAGGAAAAACGGCGAGTATGTCCAGCTTGTGCGAGAGATTTGTCACAAAGGGCAATCTATTACCATAAACAAAACTTCTACAAAGATGACAGATGGACTTGTGACAAACAGCCACTCTCCTGCTCTTCATCCTTACCACAAGAAGGTATTTTACTGGGTTTATGTGAAACCATTTA
Organism: Marthasterias glacialis; assembly: GCA_911728455.2. Classification (NCBI taxonomy): domain Eukaryota; kingdom Metazoa; phylum Echinodermata; class Asteroidea; order Forcipulatida; family Asteriidae; genus Marthasterias; species Marthasterias glacialis. The sequence goes on from OU452220.1 coordinate 19,381,217, forward strand.
TCAAAAACTAAACGGTTACAGTGACAAAATTAATGATCTCACTTTGTGTGGTTCAACATATACACGCAAAAAAACAAACCTTTACCAATTTTTGGCTTCTGTTATAAATTTCATAGGCCTATACGCTTTTTTATTTCTGTTTTAGGTACTCTTTACCAATCCTGTGCTTTGTTTTCAATTGTTGTATTCAAACTTTCTATCGGTACTTTAATTGCAGCCCGTTCATCCACAGAACAGTCACATGATAGTATACCAAAAGATGTTTCAGCTTCTGTTCATTCCATTACAGAAATCGAGATTGACTCAACGGATCACACGCACGCGTGCAGTTCAGTGCCTCAAGATGATTCAGCCGACAAAAATGATGAAGTAACGATTTATTTATTTTTTATTTATTTATGAATCACAAAAAGCATTTTTTTTTTATCAAAGTCGTTTCTTTGAGAAAATTAAAATTTTCAGGAATGGCCATTCCAAATGTTATGGAAGCAATTGAAGTTATACTACACAATTTCTTGTTGGAAGAGTAAACTCGTCTAGATTCGATTCGTTACTTTTACTTTTAAGTTAGTGCAATAGGCAACGGTAATTTGCAGGTCTACAAAAGCTGGTTTGGCAATTATTTCCAGGAGCTGACTTATGTGAATTGAAAGGCAACCAAAAAAAGCAAATTTCTACATTTACAAATGGCTAAGGAGCTTGTAAAACGCTTCTGAAATGTCCTACATGTATATTGCACTGGAGCCCAGTGTCCGTAAAAACAATCAAGGTATAATCATTTAGGAGAGGACAGTGCACCGACGGATTACCTTGACCCAGCAAACTTGTTTGCCCGTGGTGCTTCTGCCGGCGGAAACTCTTGGGACGGATCGCCCGCTTAGAGATACACGTTTGTGGGGGTTCCCTTCGTCTGTTATGAGTATTCGCCACTTTATCATACCTCGGATCAGCATTGACAATAAGCCCGAACCCAATTTTGTTCACGCTAATAGACGAGACTAAGGACATTTCACAAATTTCACATTTTACTTTTGCTTAGGCCCACAAAAAAAGTTAAAAGTGAACGAAGTTGACCTAGTTTTAAGATTTTAAGTAGTGCCTGCCCTTAAAAATAAAAAATTGTATCCTTCTGTAAATGTCCACATAGCGTCACTAAGACCGAAAGAGTAAACAAATAAAATAGAATTATCTTTTTGCGAAAACATTGTTGTTCAATCGAGGGGAAAATAGTCTCAGATTTCACCAAAGATCATACAGAATCAGGGGCACTTAACGGGCTCCAAACCCCGCAGCATAGGGCCACCCGCTACGCATTTATTATGGATAGAATTGCTGGTGATAAATTCTGTGTGATCTGCTTATCATTCAAAATATATCCACCTCCTTTTATACTTTGAAATTACTGAACATTATCAACCTGGAAATATTTATAGCCCTCAGAGCTTACACCCCCTATCTGAAAATCCTGGATCCGCCCCGATTACAAATGAGATTATGGCCCGAGTTGGAAGCCTGAATTAAAAAAAAATTGATGGTTTTCATATTTTCATCTAATGAATTCCAGTCGTGTAAGAGTTTTTCAAACATAGTTCATCCAAATTGTTGTCGTTTTGTCAATATTTCGTCCTCCATAGTTATACACACAGTCGAGGGGCAACGTTACAAAAGTTTCATTCAGTAACAGCCAAAGGGGATTGTTAAAATGATTTGGGTTTTCATTCACATATCAACACTTTTACTCGGGTTGTATTAGTTTGGTTATAATTCCAATTCTACACCCGAGATTCAGGATAAGTTCACCATATCAATATTCAGGTTAGCATTATTTGTACATTGAACACACAACCCGAATTTCTTAAGTCTCTATCTGGAAACGTTGGAAGTTACAAATAATATGAGATAGTTTATCATTGCATGGGGTCTTTACAGTACAGTTGAGACATAGGTTTTTGTCTTTGAACATAAGCCCTATACAAAACTAAATCAAACTGTTTTTGTCAAATACGTCTGTAGTAAAGAAAGTAAAAACGTAAATTAAACAGAAGGCCTATTAGGCACCATTATAGGAAGGCCATTGTGTGGTCATTGACTGAGATAAGTGATTATTCCCATTGAGGCCAATACTAGGTTTATGGAATGTCTCCTTTGACCCTCCACTCCCCTCATGAGGTTATTACTTAGCCGTCAAACAGTACCGGTGCGGTATGCAATTACAAGTTTCCCATTTTCGACTTGCTATGGTATACTTTATTCGGCTTACAGGACGTGGGTTTTAATTTATCTCATTCGTCTGAACTTATGAAATAATTAAAAAGAACAATATTTTCTATAATAGGTCCCACCGTTAGTTTTATAATATTGATGACTCAAGACCAGTAAACTAAAAAGTAAGAAAAAAAGAAGTTAGAATGGTTGCTTAGGGAAGAGTAAAATCACATAAGCATAATTTAGTTGTCAGTAATCATACGCGTCAACCATTGGCAAGCCTTTGCTCTTAGGTTCAATCACCATAATGACATTACATGTGCCTGAAGAATTTTTTTTTTAAATAATGGGAAAGCAAAATATGGTTTTGTCAGAAACTCATACCTATGTATGCAACAAAAGTGCCTCCATGATCAGAACAACATTTATAACTTCTCAGCACATGAGCACAAAAATGTCTAAAAACAAAAATAAATAAAACTAAGGGGAAACAACGCAAGTATGTCCTTGGTTTTATGTTAATGCAGTGTATCGTATAAATTACTTTCACAACGTCCCAATTTTTTATGGGGCTGCTTTTGCCTGCATTTGCGGTTTCATCCCAGGACATTTGCACCATAAGTGCAAACAGGCATACCATTGCAATTACTCTCGCTTCCTGAGCTTAAATTGTGAAAACATAGGCATTAGTCTAATAAATACTTCTTGTACAGATGAATCGTCAAATACCTGTATAGATCACGACCTGCTTTTTATTTTTTGAGATTGTTGTATATTACTATAGCCAAACTTTCACTAATTACAGTCATATTCTTGTAATGTTCGTTTAAGGATGACATGAGTGATTCGTCTGATGAATCAACATATACCAGCGACAGTTCTGATGGTGAAGACGATCACTGGGAGGAAGAAGAAACAGACCCAATAGATCGAAGAGATTTAATTGATACGGGTTCACAGCTAAAGGAGGCTAGCACAGAAGATGGACTCGACAATTTGGGTAAACAAGGCAAAGTTAAAGCTCTCCTACTGTGGGTTTGTCATTTTCTTCTTTTATAGCAGACGACATTCCTTATCAGTGACCGAGCTTTGGAAAAACTTCTGGGGTTTTTACAAATATTATTTCAAGTGATAGGTCGTCAGGTGTCTGCTATAGCAGGAATTGCAACAGCAATTCCTAAATCAATACATATGATCAGGAAACATTTAAAATTTGACAGAGATGCATTTACAAAGTATGCCGTATGTCCAAAATGCACCAAATTGTACGAGTTTAATGACCTTTTTTACGAAACGAATGGATTACTTAAAGGGGCACACCGGCTTCGTTGGGCTATTTGGGCTACAAAATAGGCTAACATATGACTTAAAAGGTCTTCCAGGAATGGAGAAGAATGGTTCCTAAAAGAAACCATCAAATTTTGCCGTTTTCGAGCATTTTTCAAAAAACGATTTATCCGAACCAAAAAAATGGTTTGGATAAATCACGTGATCTTCGGAGTTAGTTTTACTTCCAGCCGTATAAAAGTAAATTACTGAACCAAATTTAAATCTTTATTTTTACAATTATATACGAGTATTTGACAAAAAAGACTGTGTTCAGATTATTAATACAATTTGTAAATAATGATGAAAAATCGAACGTAATATTCGCATTCAGAGAGTCCGTGCAACCGAAGCGTGTTTTACGGCGCACCAGCGTGGGAGCTCGCGGAACGTAAGCCTTGGGGCGTACCCCGTAGAGCCGGTGCCGTGTCTCGTGGGGCCAGAGAGACAAACCCCAGGGCATGAACTCTCCCCAGCTTGCCGGTCTAGCCGTAAGCGTAGGAGCTTGTCGGGGGGGGGTTGGGTGCCAGATCAACAATTACGTTTTTTTAACGACTGTTTTAGTCTGTACCCCTAGCTATTATCCTCTAACTATTGTAACGTGTTGCCTGCGTTACACACACGGGGAACGACGACGGGGAATGTTTATCCATGGAGGTAGAAATTAGACTAATTTCTATCTCCATGGTTTATCCCATACAGCTGATATATCTACTTCTATGATAACTGCATAATGTCCAACCCCACCCCCCCCCCCAATCGCCACAAAAACAAACCGGTGGCGGTGGCTGCGGCCGGCCAGTGAAGTCATTGCACGAAAAACGGGAGAATGCCATCGCTAAAGCTGCCAGGAGAAAGACAATCCGTTTGCAGCGAAGGCGGGAGGCTCGCTTGGCACATGCTGGCTTTCCCTTTGGATTTATCGTGGTTTTTTTTGTGTTTTTGTTTACTTTTTACTTTTCGTTGGACCGCCTTCTGGTTTTTCATTTAAATGTTTGTTTGTACCGATCCTTGGATGTCGAAGAAACGTTCTCCATTGCAAGTAAGTTCGTCCAATTCGTCGTGCACAGAAAACAAACTGTCCGTTTATGTCTGTTTTTCATTTACACGTGAATTTGAAAATTGTACAAGAGGCAGAATCACTGACATTTGACAGGGGGGGGGGGGGGCCTGGAAGAGCATAATAGGGCGTGCTATGTCTGAATAATCAGCATATATCTATGTCTGTATACAGAACCACGACGACGATTATGTATTTTTTATTTACACATGAATTTGTGCTGGATGGATAGGAAGTCTGGATGCCCATGCCTCGCTATTGTAATAATTCATACTTAAACAGAGCACCAGTCTGCTTACAACATTGCGCAACATTGTCACGTAAACTTGACAGTTGCAACGGCTGGAAAAGCGTATAAGCTGACCTTTGACCGTGTTTTGTTTTTTACACATTTTTCGTTAACTACGTGGTATTTTGATGATTTTTTTTTCACAACCATTTAAATATTATTGTCTGTTATTCCACATCACTAAATTAGGTAAACAGTAAGCCGGTGTGTCCCTTTAATCCTCGGAGATGTTCAAATATATGGAAACAGTCGAGAGGACGTCGGATTAGATGTGATGGAAAACTTGTTAAAGCGGTTACACTCTCCGGTGGATCAAGAAAGTATTACCCCTTGAAAGTGTCGTAAAATACTGTCTGAATATTTAGCGGATATATGTGATGGCAAAATGTGGAACGAATTCAAAAAAATCAACGAGCGACCATTTCTGACTGACCGGTTCACTTTTGGTTTCATGCTAAACTGTGATTGGTTTCAGCCATATGTGCGTAGAGTGGTCTCCGTTGGCGTTATTTATTTAACCGTTTTAAATCTGCCAAGAAATATAAGGTTTAAGCCTGAGAATACAATTGTTGTTGGGGTTATTCACTTGACAAAGAGCCATCATCTCTTAATACTTTCCTTGAACCAATTGTTAAGGAACTAAAGGCTCTATGGACAGGGGTCCGAGTGAGTGCAAATGGCGAGGTAATTACAATCTGTGGGGCACTGATGTGCTGCTCGTCTGATCTTCCAGCAAATCGCAAACTTTGCGGATTCCTTAGTCACAGCCCACGATTATTTTGCTCTAAATGTTTGAAAGAAGCGCCTCACACCACACTGGAGAAATGGACAAGCGTGGTAGACCAAAGAAAAAAAGCGATTACGGGGGGTTTAACAAAAACACATGGGTTTCACGCAATAACGCTGTCCATTGTAGATCAATTACACGTGTCATTCGGTGTTCCAGCCTCAGTGAACGAGAAAAATTAGAAAAAAAACACTAGGAGTGCGGTATTCGTGCTTGCTTGACTTGGAATATTTTGATGCAGTGAGATTTGGTGTCATAGATCCTATGCATAATGTGTTCACAGGAACAGCTAAAAGGGTATTTAGCCAATGGGTCAAACGCGACATTTTGAAAAGAAAGGCACTGGATGAAATTGGTGATAAAATTAATCATATTTTTGCTTCATCAAAACTCGGGCGAATCCCAACAAAAATATCGTCTAATTACAAAAGTTTCACTGCAGAAGAGTGGAAAAATTTGACGTTGTATTTCTCATTATATGCCTTAGACGGAATATTACCTTCAGTTCATCTCAAATGTTGGCAAACGTTTGTTCTTGTTGAGTACGAACAACTGTATGGTTCTTTGGCTATAACACCAAACATGCATCTTCATAATCACCTCAAGCAATGCATTGTTGACTTTGGTCCTGTGATGGCACTCTGGTGTTTTTCCTTTGAAAGGTTTAATGGCTTTATAGCAGACATTCCCACTAATAACATTAACATTGAAGTGCAATTTATGAGAACTGTTACCCGAATCCCGTTTGTAAAAAAATTTGTTGACTACTAATTTTTCAGCGAAGTTTTTTCTTACATCTTTAAAAATATTTCACCCTTTATAGATACAGAACATGCAAATTTACCGACGTCATCGTCAGTTTTAGAACTTGTGGACACTTGGAAAGGGCCATTTGTTGTTAATTCGTTTTCAAACCTTAATGCAGTTAAACCTGTAGGATTGGGTATTGTCACTGCCTTTGACTCTGAGGATATAAATGACTTATGGCGAGCATACAAACACATTTATGATAACGAAAACATACTCAGGGATAACTTGCAGCTCACTTGCCGTAAATTTGGAAATATATATATTGGGAACGAAGTATTTGGTTCCACTTGTCAATAAAAGATCTCGTAGCAACAGTGCAGTTATTGCTTGTTGGGCAGATGACAGAGGCAGCATAAATTGTCTTGCTGAGTTGCGACCTGGGACAGTAAAGCATTATATACAGCACACTTTATTCATCAAGAGTGAACCGGTTACCCACATCATGGCCTGTGTGAAATGGTTCGTAAAAGGTGAACTCATAGAGGATGAAATAACACTTATTTGGCCCCATTAACAACTTGGGAAAAAAAGAACATACATTCAAGGTGGTGAGGCTTTTTTATACCGGTTCAACGAATTCAGGGGAAGTTTGTCGCTGCGTATGACGGTAAAGGCAATGTTGTTATAAACGAGCTCAACAGGCAACTGTTTTTCTAAGTAAAAAAAAAATGCTCACTTTTCTAACGTTCCTTACCCTTTTTTTACAGTGATTTTATAGGCCTACATTACAAACAAAATAACAGGCGGGTGGCTGCATAGTCGTCCAAAATTAAACAATATTTGTAGTAGAATACTTCAGGTAGTTTGTGGAACGGGAATGTGATTAATATCAACGCATGTCACAACATACAACTTTAATGAAATGGCTTAGTGACTGTGCTACTGAAGACCAAAAGCCGACTTTTGGTGTGACTTTTTCGATCACTGCATGTATTTGCACACAGTTTGCCATCAGCTCAGATGACCCACAATAGGTCACGTGATGACATGTTAAATTTTGTTGGCAATCGGTCTATAAATCCTCTTTCAGAAAGAACGGTAATTTTTCAACAGTATATAAATCTAATTGTCTATCAAACAAAGAATAATGTAACGAATATCGACGTCCTAATTTTATTATGTTGAATATTAAGCAAAAATATAAACCACATTTTTTTGCGCGACAACAGACCATTTTCCGCACCATATTCTATAATTGGCTACAATTGCCAAAGCGGAAAAGTCTATATGCATGCTCAGAATGCGAGGAAAATAATACAACGGGACGCAGGTTGATATATTTGAAGCTACAGCTGAGCAATTACCAGAACAATTCAAGTCATTGACTCCAGAGGAGTTATCTCGTGTCCATCCAGACCCACGATTCGACGAATGTGTTGTTGTTTGGATCTATGCTATTGAATGAATTGAGAGGTAAAATAATATCTCTTTAAATTCATTCATTTCAACGCCATTTCGTTCATAATATGTAATGATTTTATTTTGTGCATTCTGGTGTGTACTCCATGGGTTGTATTTAAGGCGATATTGGGTATCTTGAGTCTAAATTGGTTAAACAGAAAACTTAACTGGGTCCTGTTTGAAAAATCTATTTCGCTCAATTCATTCCAGAGCTTAGTTGGGTTCCCATTGTCAATGGCGGCGCACCAGCCCCGATATTTCTTTCCCCGTTTTTGTTGCACTTTTTTAATCTCATTGAGTCTTTGCAGAATCATCTCGAAGCCTTGTTTTAAATCTTCTGCCTAATCGCTTCGCCGGATTCGCTTTCATTCTTTTTCCCAGGACCAGAGATACTCATTTTTACTTTTCGACGAGATTTAATATCATAGGTAATTTATTATTTTTAACTTCCTGCTGAGTTCCTTAATGATAATTTTATCGGCGATGGGAATGATTTCGAGGATCGTGCTGCTTTTGGCTGGTTTTCTTTTTCTCATCAATAACATCTCGTTTTGATTGAGTTGCTCGCAATGCAGGTATAGGCACTTGATCGGTTGGATGTCTATCCTCCCTTTATTAACACCGAATGGGATCCACTCGGCCTCCGTATTAAAAATTAACATGTTTTTCAAGCCTTTTTTGATCCTTTTCCGGATTTTCAAAAAAAACGAAACGTTTATCCAATCGCTATTTTCCACGACAAGACTCAATAGCTCGTCGGCCCAGTACATCCCGGGCACTATGCGCGTGGTTTTGTCGTCTCGGGGGCTGCCTTGCGTTCGTTTTACGTGTTTGTTCATTTTGACGTTATAATGTCCAACCCACGCGTCCAGCCCGATCGTCTTTTCTCCAGATCTAATTTTCTAAACTAAAGGGCGTATTGAAATCGTAATATTCAAAATGTAAATACATTTTTTAATATAGTATTATTTTAATTTTAAACTCTAGGAGGATTCATCGCCGAGGCGGGTAGGATACCTAGCTTTATTAGCCAGGTTTGGGTCATCACCCAG